>VXBT01005713.1:41442-175322 GCA_013400235.1 Oriolus oriolus | reverse complement strand
TCCTTCCTTCCTTCCTTCCTTCCTTCCTTCCTTCCTTCCCTCCCAAAGATAAATTCTCTGCTCCACAGGATAAAATCCAACCCAACACATCAGTAGCAGGAACAAACAAAGCCTGAGCTGTGATGCCCTGCCTGCTTATTAGAAAGCTGCAGAGTGGCCTTGAGGCTACAAATGTTCAGCTGCTGGAAAGCCCGTCAGGAGTAAGCCCAGGAGGCCACATCTGTGAGTGTGTGAATGGAGCGTAGCCGCCCTCCCACACAACAGGAATGCCATCAGAAGGATGTGGTCTGTGCAGGAGGAGGAAAATTATTCTGTTTGGTACATCACTACGGAAACCCAGACACAGTGTCACTGCCAAAGCACTGAAGACAGCTCAGTTTGTGACTGTGACACAAAATTACTATAGCAGAGATCTTTAAATTATGTTGATAAAGCAGGAAAGTATTAAAAGAGGGGAACTATTCTTTTTAAAAAAAGGTATGTGAAATACAATATTCCCTTTTTGCATCACTTTAACTATAGGTTATTTCATGCCTGTGGTGCATTGGGGTTCTGACAATAAATGATCTTCATAGAACATAATAAAAATTACCTTTTTCTCACAATTTCTAAACTCTAAGCAGTCTATCTATTCAGAGATTCTGTTTCAAGAGGTCTTTTTCTTTTTTTGTGATGGAATTGTAGCAATGTAGTAAGGGGCATTGCATGGCTGCATGTGTAAATGCAAATTAATTTCCTTTGGAGAACTGTTTTTCCCTTTGATTTAAGTAGTGTTTTCCAGATTGTCAAGAATATCAGGATAAAAACTGCAGGTATGCAGCCTCCCAGTTGTGCTACATACAGGTTACAGCCATAGCTTAATCTCAGACAGTTACTGGATTAAGATTTACATGCATAATTGCAGAAAAGTGGTTCTCTGAAACAGCTGAAATATTGTGGAATTTATAGATTGCATATAGTTTGCTGGAAACCATGATCTATGTAATATCAGACTCGAAACAAAACCAAAAAATCATAGTAAACACAACAATTTTTCCTATGTAGGAGATTAGTGGATTCAACGTAAACTCTTTTTATTAAGGCAGTTCTGCTCTTTATATGTGATCTAAGAAGATGTTATTTTATCATAAAAGAAACAGGAATATATCTTTGGTTTTCAAGCTATAGTTTCACTTTCTCCTCCCTCACCCCTCCCAACACTGGCATTTATTATTAACTGCAATACCTTAGTCACAACAAGAAAGGGAGTGTTAAAATCCACAAGGGCATTTGAAAATTGGCAATAGGAAAGATGGCTTTTATAGCACTCTTTAACATGGCAAAACAGATAGAAAATTACTTAATAAAATTTCCACCAGTAAAAAGCTTATTGGCCAGTGGTGGGTCTGTTTATCTGGTCCTGTTAACAGAAGTGCAAACATCCTGAAAAATATTGTTCTGTACCTTGTAACTGTGTATATTGTACATTTTATTATTTAGTTCTTTTGGCTGGTAGCTTGAAACAGATGGGACTCCTAGAAAATAAATATTTAACCCAGCAGGCCAGTAGCTAATGTTTGAAATCATATCTAGTGAAAGTATAATGGCATTTATAGCATCAATAGTTATACAAGCATTATGCATATAACATTTTTCCCTTGCCTTCCATTTTCATTTGTTCATAATTTTATGAAAATGTGCCCTTTGCAGCTAAGAGTTTCCTTACCTTGTTGAGCTCAAACATATCCTTTATAGAAGGTTAGAAGAGAAAGAAAAATCTTTTTAGCTGTTTTTCAAGATATGTGAAGTTGGAAAAATATGCTCTTCTTTATGTATTTTTATTTATTTTTGTATACTTCAGAAATTACTCCCTTTTGAAATAAATTTAAAAAAAAAATGCAATCAGTGAAATGGAACTTTTCCTAGCTGGAAAAAAAACCCCAAACCCCAAAAAACTAAACCAAAAACCTTAAAGGCATAATTAAAAAATAAAATTTTAAAACACTGAAATTCTCGTGCTGGGCACCTCACTGGATACAAACAAAAGGACAACTGTACCAGCAAGGCCAGATGACGTCAAGCAGTGTGACTAGAGTGAATCTACGAAAAATACATCAATTTACATATTGAGCTGAACTGAGTCTAAGGGCCTGTTGAGCTTCCTCTCTATGAGAATATCAAATTGCACCTCTTCTTTGCAACAAAAAGCTTCCATATTGTTAGGATTTTGCATCAGTGAGGGTGAGGCTGTGAATGGCTTATTGAAACACTTTTAGAAAGTATTTTTTGAGAGGTTTATTTCAGGTAGCATAGGACCCTACTGTAAGGAAGTGAGTTCTTGTCCTGTAAGATCACACTGTTGCATCATTCAGATTCGCATTTTTCTTGGGTGTAAGACTTAACCATGGACAAAAGCTCTCCTAGGTCATGTGTGAGGCTGGAAAAAATGATAGTTGTCAGAGTGCTGGAGTGTAAAAGGATTGTGGTAGGTTTGTTCCAGCAAAAAGTGATTACCAAGTTCTCCAGTAGTCATGATCTCTTTCCCAACTCATGCATCAAAAGAAGAGGGAGACTGGCAGTGGCAAACTTAGCAACCCTAATACCCCCCACAGCATAAAGGTTATCCATGTAGTGAGCTGGTCAAACTTCTGCCTTCCAAATACAAGCTGGGTCTAAATGCCTAAACAGAGGACAATAGAAATTCCCTAATTTTCATTTCTGGAGTACACCTTGTACTTTGCTCAGATTTTACCACAGTACTGTACTCGCTACAAGATTATAACCTTCCCTGTATTATGAACATCACAATAAAATGTTTGTTTAGTAAGTGCGACTTTAAAGTTTCTTATCTCACAAGTTCGAAAACGCAGGGTGCTGTGACGCAAATGTTGCGGATGTAGGAACCCTGTTTGAAAGTCAAACTTTGATTACTTGATTGAAACATTAGGCCAAAAAAGTGAGGAAGATAGCGAGGAATCAGCCTTCTCCCTTGAACTCACAGCCAGTGCTGGTGGTCATTACGATTACTACACTCTACACATTGCAGAATAAATTCCTGGGTAGTACTGGTAGTCAGACCAGGGCTACGAGCTGATGCCCTCATCACACCTAATGGGAGAATTTTAAGTATAAAAGGGCCTTTATCTTTTAAATCTGTGGCACAGCAGCTTGGAAACTGCCTTTTTTTGGAGTAATTCTTTCATCTTGTTTTTTTTTGCTATAAATAATGAGCTTAGAAAAAAATGCCTTATGTTTTCCTGCCTCCTTTATATTTTGAATTATTGAATCCGTACACCATCACAGCACTTGCATGTGCAGCTTACTGTGCAGTCATGTAAAAGCTAATTTGTTTACCCTTTAGTGGAAACCTGAAAACTTCTACAAAAATATAATGCAATTGACACAAAAAGAATGAGGGAACCATGCAGTGAAATCAAGACTACACCACCAATCAGCCAATCTTCAATTACTGTGAGAAACCAAAGTAGGGGCTGTGGTTCTCTTCAAAGATTCTGCCACTGAATTGTGAAAATGTCTGGACAAGTAGAGACACAGATGTGTCAATGCTCTAGCAGTCTATATTAGCAGAAAATTCAGATCAGAATAATCTATTTTCTGTCTTTTCAGGTAATGAAACGTGATATAGCAATTATGTTATCAGTTTTTTTATTAGAGGAAAAAAAGGGAGAGGAAAAATGGAAGAAGACTTTGTCAAAATCTACATCTGCACCAGTTAAAACACTTACAGAAGTCTTGAAAAATTCCTGATGCTTATTGAAATCTATAAGCTGGCATTTATGTGAGTATAAATGGAACTGTGCTATCTTTACTTCACTTAGAGCATAGTGCTTTAGTTCTCCAGGGATACAGTTCACTGTCAATTCACATTAGGCCATTAGAGTAAAAAGAGCTTTTCTAACTTCCGATGGAAAATAATTTTCGAGCATTGTTTCTAATGTACAATAGAGGTTTGGCTTTGAAACACAGTACATTTTTTCATCAGTGACTGATACTTTGTGCTATATAAACAGCCAGATACATAAACAGTTCTCTTCTCTTCTCTTGCCTCTTTGTGACAGTGTCACATCCCTGAACAGTCAGTGACCAGTCAGTCCTTCTGCCTCTCTTCTGATCAGCACCTCAGTTTCTATTTTCTCCAGAGAGAACACATTACCACCAATTATTTGAACTTTAGAGAATACCTCCAAATTCTAACCACTACAATTAGGGTTTCTTGTGAAATCCATATTGCTTATTTGTATACAAATACCTCACTTTTGCTATTCAGAATTTCTGAGTGAACTAAATGAAATTAAATGTTTTGCTTTGATCTTAGTATGTCTTTGAAGGTTTTTTGTAGAATTCTTACCATACATTTTGAATAGTCATAGATCTGTTATTTATTTCAGCAGTCATTTAGACCTCATAAATATGATAACCATAACAGGACATGACTCACAACTGTAAGGCTCATAAATTAAGATAACTTATCTTTTCCCCCCTTTACAGGATATCTGCTGCTTTAAATCACTGCTCCAAGTTTAATTCACTGTATATTTTTTCTCCATTTTCACAAAGAAGTGTTTTCATGGGAATGAGAAATATGTGAAGGAATAAATTAACACAAAGAACTTGCTTCTAGGGAAATTAACAATTTTTTTCTGTCTGGGAATAATACAACATATATCCTTCCTAGACAATCACATATATTATGAGGATATCCTAAATCTACTGTATATAGTCCTAACCCAACTTTTAAATGGAAATGAGCAATTGATTTTTATGTTGGTAATTTTTTGGTCTCATGAATTTCTTTAGAGAGATTTTACTGTGCAGTATGTGAAATGAAGCCTGCTTTACCAATATGCTAAAAGTAAACTTGGATAAATTATTCATTGTAGAAATATTTGGTTGCAAGTGCATCCCCTTTCCTATTAATTAATCATAAACACTCTAGTCCTAATTCGTAAAATATATGAACAAGGCCTAATTCCCATTTTTGTTATACTAAGTGTAGGATGATGTGCTAAAATAAAAAAAATATAGCAACATAGGTTTAAAGGAAAGAATTATTTATGTTCATTAAAACTTTCTAAAGAATGCTTATTGGACTGACCAGTTGTTTGCAAACTGTTAAAGAGCAATTCTTGGAAGTTCATGCTTCTGGTGAGTGCAGCTGCTCACTTTGTCTCCAGAGATTGTATTTCACTCTGTAAATTGTTGTTTCCTATATGGATTCTTTTAAAGCTAGAAAGAAGTCATTAGGTCGAATAGAGCCTCTTGGAGTTAGTTTTCCCATGGAAAGATTTATTTGTGTTTGAGTGCATGATTCAGGGCTTTTTCTTAACTACAGAGGCAGCTCTGTATGAATAATGGCTGCCGCAATCTCGCAGAGCAACCAGAACTTCAACTCTTTGCAGGAACATGTGTGAGCCAGTTTTTACACTGTATGCAGCTAAAATGAGAAAGAGAGAGACAAAGAGACCGAAAATAGAGGAAAAGATTGAGTAGTCTGTTATTTAGTCTCTGTTGGCATGTTTCATACATAATCTCGGCAGTTGTATCTCAGATGCTTAGCTGTCAACACCTTAATGAAATATTCAGTAGATCAAATTCTCTCTGTACCTTAGCACACATGTAAGCAAAGATTAAATCTGCATCAGTTTTACTTGCAAAAATGTGGACATTTTCCTCTCTTGCCATTATTATTATTACTATTATTACTGCTACCCGAACATGAATATTGCTTAAATTAAATATTTTGATGTTTTATGAAGTCTTGGACATAAAAGAGAACAGATTATTTCTCTTCTGTGTATTTTTCCATAAGCACTATAAAGGAACCAGTAAGCATTTAGACTGTTTCATGTGGTTAGAGCATGGTGCTAATAACTCCAAGGTCATGGGTTATGAACCCCATATGGGCCATTCATTAAGAGCTGGGTTCAGTGATCCTTGTGGGTCCCTTCCAATGCAGGATATTCTCTGATTCTGTGATTCCATTTGTTGCATTTTGACTTAAGCCTCATCCTGTATCTGTTGGTGGTATAACAGAGCTCCCAGTAATATGCATGGAGCACAATACAATCAATTCCTGATTTCCCCTTTTGGGGGACTGAGGCTGTGTCTGCTAGCAGCTTATTATGAAGTCCAGGTGTGTCACTTGGCCTGTAGGGAATGAAGAAGAGACAGTCAGATCTATATCTCCTACTGCCTCCTCTGAAAGTAAGACATTAATAACTTTACGATTGGTCTTCATTCTACACTCCAGCCTGACTTTGTGCATTATCAAAATGCATGTTTATGTGAAGGGAAGAATACTGGCAACATCTCTACCTATATTTCTCAAGAGTAAAGACCTTTTTTTGCTGGAGGGACAAAAAATGGACTATTAATTGTATTGTTAAGGAAAAAATGCCTGAAGGTAATTTAACACCTAACAGTTGCTCTATGCAAGAGCAAGAATGTGAACTTTTATTGTTTGGTTTAGAGTATCAACAGTTCAAACAGCTAAGAAAATCTACTATGTTACACCTTCTGAATACAGGGGGTGTAAGTACACATTAGGCACATACTTTGAATTACTGATAGCTTGCGCTTTAAAGAGCTGAAGAACAAAGAAATACACTGAGAGATTGTCTGAATCATGTTCAAAATAAAACACTCCCTGTACTTGACCCTGGAGATTTATAGTTGCATTCTTTAGTTTATCCCAGCCTTTGGCAAAATTCCTAATTTCTGAGTAATACCCCTGCAAAAACCTTGAGAGTCTTGCTTTTATGCAGTAAGGTTAGTCAATAATTCATGAGGGGATTATTTCTTGCAAAGGCAAACTTTTTTTCCCAGGACAAAATTTTAAAATCAGAAATATATAGATTACAGATTAACTGAACAAAAATAAAAACATGTAGATTTTTATGCTCCTAGTACTTCCTTTAAAATATCCCATGACAATATAAACCAATGTTTTCAAAGTACAAAGACACTAAAACAGAAGTTTGTTTTTCAAGAACACTGTGTACTTGCAACATAGTAAGATTATGAGAAGTTACTGCCCAGTACTGTTCTGAAAAGTGCTAAATTAAGTGGCTGTATTTGAACAATCTGTCCTTCAGAATCCAAAGGCAAAATTGACTTAAAGGACTCCCTCCAGTGAAGGAAGCCTCTTCTAAATCTCACAGGAGGCTTTCCAAACTGTCATTCGTGTAACAGCTTTGAATTCCCCTACTCTTTTTCTTCCTAGATCAAGGAGAGTTCTGAAGGGAAGGTGAAGGTCAGTGATAGCACCTTTCTTTGTTTAGGGCCATCAGTTACGAACTTTCGCTTCCATTGGGAACTTGAGCAATTTGATCTTTCTTACAGAAAACAAAAACCCACCTGCCTACCCCTTCACACTTCAGGGTATTTGACTGTTGATAGGAGGAACAGAAATCACTAGGGAGGAATTTGAAAATTGTCCTGCACTTCCAAACTTCATTTCACTCACCTCAAAATAGTAATTTGAATCTGAGTTTCAGACGTCCTAGACTAGCAATTGAATCTGTAGAGTATGAATTAATTCACGCTCTTCTACTCCTGAAATGTCTCTTGTTGGATTTTTTCCACACCATATACCAGATTAAATGTTCATTGGTACAAGAATCTGAACATTTCATCTTTCTAATAACTTACCCTCCGGTTATATAGTTGCATACTTCCTGCCTCTTCTTGCTACCATTATTTCCCTCTCCCCTCATCTTGCCACCATTCTTTCCCTCTCCCCTCATCTTGCCAGCCAGTGATTATTTATTATTTCATGCCAATGTAAATTCAAGTGGGGTTTGAAGGAAGAATTGCATGCTGTAAGACACTTTAAAAAGCACTTCTTGCTTAAGTCTCACTGTGGATCTAGCTCCAGATAACTACATTTCTTGGTAGAAGAAATTACTACATTACATGGTAGATACCATGCTTTCAAGTGGTTTTAGAAGAAGGATAGGACAATAATAACTTTCTGACTGTGCTTTCTAAAGCAAGTAAGAGAGATTTTTCTCAGTGGCATATTTCACAGTTGTGATATTTTTCATAAAACCTCACGAATATTATAATTGTATGCAAAGTGTGAAGATAGCAGAATTAAGAATGTCAGAAACAGATACCATTGACATGGACAGTAGATTAACATTCTTTTGAGAGCTGTCTCCCTCCCTATTTAGTAATGACATTTGACAAGTAATGAGATGTTTTGAATGAGGGAAAATATTATGATCTAGCAGATTATTTGAAATAACATTTGAAGTCTTAATTAAAGTTCTTCTGAAGTCGATTAAAAGACTATCATTGCCTCAGAACATTATGCATTAAGGTCCCAAAAGCTGCCACTGTTCATTATCATCAGCTCAATGTTTTTTTTTCAGATAAAAATTGTAATGCTTCTATTGTTATTTACTGTAAAAATAGAACTATCATTGACTTTTATGGAACTTGCACTGTTCCTAGACCTTCTCTGCTGCCACTATCTGTCAGTGCTCCAGGTTGTGCAAACAGCTAACCTCAAAACTCAAAAAACCCTTCAATGAAAGTACTGTAACCTTATTCCCTGAGTGCAAACCTCTGAAGCTTGTGTCTAGGGCAAGAACTTTAAAGGCTGTTCTTGTCCCTGAAAAGACCAAGAACCATCAGAATCCAAAACTCCCTGAAGTCTGACTAACACTTCAAGGGAATTTATACTCCTTATTGTATTGAAACTACATCTGAAAAGTCCGAGGGCTGCTATACTGTAATCTGCCTCCAGGAAGCTGCCGGAGCGACAGTCAGAATTCTCTGAAAGTTTGCCCCAAACAAGGTGTTTCATCTTCTGTTTTAAAAAAACAGTCCTTCAAAAAAAATAAATAAAATGCTTACGGAAAATTTTCTCTCTCTCTGGTAAGAAAAGATTGCCGTGTAACTTTAATTTTTCCCATTTGATTAATTTAGACTGAAAACATTCACAAATGCCTTTGCCATCTTCAGTGAGGTTCATCTTTGTGAAGAAACAAAGCAAAACAAAAATAATAGAAACCGTACTGTTTTCCCAAATAAACAACGAAAATAGGTGAGAAAAGCTGCAGTAGAGCTTTTCTGAAGATTTAATTGCTTAGCTTATTCCCAACTTCTTCAACGTGAACATTCTCCATAACTGAAGAAGACTTTCAGTCTGCTCCAGACCAAGGACCCACTGCACCAGGTGATGTGGTAACAAACACACACAAACTCTGTCCCCAAAGAGGAGTTGGGGCATGAGAAACATGATATGCCACTTTCTCAGCACATTTAGGTACACCAAGGTACTGCAACAAAATTTTGGAATGGAAAATTTGAGGTTTTTGTTGGAAAGGAGAAATATTTATCTAAATCTTCTGTATTTAACATTTGTCTGTAAAGATTTAATAGATTTATGGGAAAATACCTTAAATAGACTTACTTCCATCCAAATAGTCTACACCAGTTACAATAATAATTCCAGTCCACTTTACAGATATGGAAGTGAATAGGAGGTGTCTAACTCCATTTTGTGAAAGTTTTGTATTTGGTGTACAATAGTTATTTTTTAGACAATTGCACAAAGTATATGTTTCTATTTTCTATTGACTAGTAAATGTTCCTTTCTTGTCTTTCCATGAAATTGAAAGTTACTATGATGATTTTAGTCCATAAATCTATTTTTATAGCTATGAAATAATATCCAAATCAGCTAAGAAATATAAATCAAAGTAAATCTCTTTTCTGAACAATCAGTTTCTTGTAAAAAGTGCCACAAACATGCCAGCAAACTATTTACTTCCCATTTTTTTACTGTTTCATTTGTAAATACATGTTTACAGTGGGTCTAGCTTTCCCTGATTTGAATAGTGAGAGAATACAATTTGTTCCATTGTTATTTACATAACAGAAACAAGCATTTGGACAACTACAAGAATTTCCTAATTAAATTGCCCCAATTTCTAACTCATGAACTTGCAGGGCATCAAAACAGGATTTGAAAATACTAAGAATTATTGCAAACATTTCCTCAGCTGAGTCTGCAGTTAATTTTGAGCATGTTTGCCCAGATGAAACAAGTTAGGAATTTCCTAACAGAAGACATGTAAATCTAAATCAGTCTACAAAAGGGAGATGTTTTTTATTAATTTCATATGGAAATGGTTTCTTATGAAAATCTTTTAGTCTAGAAATTGTTATACAAAGGACACAATTACTTAACAGAAACTTTGAAAAGCACCAGAATTTTTTCCCATCATCATTACCAAGTAGTTGTGCCAAAAAGTTAAAGAGCATCAAATAGTGTTGAAAAGCCCTTTGCTTAAATGAGCTGTCTTTCCTATTTGTGCTAGATTGTCATGGTATGAACCAGAAGTGTCATCCTAGCCCTGATGCAGGAAAAGGCCCTTTGCTTTCTTTTCCTGAAATTACACAGAAACATTACTCACATGATGCAGAAATATGTCAAAGGTGAAAATCTTATTCCAAATTCAGGGACCTACATTTAAATCTAATAAGGAATCATTGCTTCTTGCCAAGAATATGGGATGGAGACTCATATAACAATGACCGGAGAAAAGCTGTATTGAAGGAGGCCAAGGAAGAAGGAAGAGCAGATGGTCCATGCCAGAGTACATCATTGCACTTCTGATACTGCATACACGTTACTTCATCACTTAACTCCATTTGTGCGTATCACCTCATGTTTCCACTGAGCTCAGTGGCTGACTGACACTAATAAATCAAGGATGTGAACATCCTAACCTTCCATTTGAGCATTTTGTACTTAAAATCACCAATATTATAATCAAATAATATGGCCTTTGATCCTGAAGTAGTTTATCACCTCTCCAAAGGCAATATCTTTGACTGATCATCATAGCTCAAATCTTCATAAAGGTATTTTTAAGACTACAAAGTTAGTACCTGAAGGATATTTCTTAGGTGCTTAATTTTAACCACCTAATTTTTATTTAGGTCTAAGTCTAAACGAATCACCTAACCCCCTGATATATTAAATGAAAAAAAACATTCACCTCCAGAGTGCCAGAGATGACATTACATGGATCAGTTTTTGGGATCGATTGTGTTCTGGAAGCAACTTTCAGTTGTCCAAAATTAGTGAGAAGGATGGATCAGTTTGCAAATCTATGTCCTTATATCTTCTGTTTAATGTAGTAAGATAAAACAAACCTGATTTGAGTCGTTTGACTGGCACTTGATTAATTTAAACTTATATTTGCTTCACTCTGAGCCTTTATAATCAGTGGAAATCTGAGCATTGTAAAGACGATAGTCATTAAAGACCAGGATGCTATTTAGTTCATTCTAAGGAGGCAAGTAAAGTAGACCAAATGGATTATGGCCTAAAAATACCTACATCTCTCTGTTAATTATAAGAGGACCCTGGGGGATGTAATTTAGTGACTTACCAAAAATGTAAACCATCATGCACTGATACTGCTCAGCAGTTTTTTAAAAATTCTTGTTCAAATCCTAAACACCCTGGATTCCTCCTGGCTCTCACACATATCACTCCTTTTTTTTAAATTCACTCTAGATAAGATAATTAAATAAGATGTTGAAAGTGTAGCGTCTAAGTATGCCTGGACTCAAACACTGAAAAAGCTAATGCTTAAAAACATTTTCTCATTTTACTTATTAGCACTACAATAATTATGAGTACCAAATGACATCCAATATAAACACTTAAGAGAAACATGATGAGTATTCTGAGGGTAAATCCACAGCACAAGCATATCCCTTCTTAGACTTCTGTTTCCAATGATTATTCTGCAATTAAAAATCATTAGTACAATGAGAATGACTGAGAAAATGACTATTTGTACAGGATATGGAAAAGAAACATTCAGCATTGCTCAGACAAATATTTACTTAGCTGTTCAAAATTACTTGCATAGAAAATATGATGTCCAATGACACCCTTTGCAATTGTCACAAATGCATTTAAAGTGTTCTACAAACAAGCAGAGATCTATCTTTTGAAGTCATCAATCATATTTGAGAGCAGAACAATTTAATGATGGCACCCACTACTTCAGGCACCTAATTCCACCCTGACAGACTTTGTGAGATTGTTTTGTGTGCTGTTGGAAAGCAAAGATGCAGAAGTAGCAGATGTGGATTTTTACATTTGCAATGCCTTTTTGTCTGAGTAGTGATGGTTCTGATAGCTATTTTGACATGGCATGCTGACAGAAAACAGGGAAACAAGCATGCTTAGGATGAGATGGAAGACCACTGAAGTAATTTTAAAAAGTAAAGACTGTCAAAAACAATAACATGAATACACCGATCTCTACTAAGGGCGTCACAAGACAGTCAAAAGATATTGTGTGACAGATATCCAGAATAAACTACTTATGTCACTGTGTCGGGCCCACAATGGCAGCCTTCCAAATGTCCAAAAGGTCTGAAATGTTGACCAGTTGCATTAGCAGAGACAACACTACGAGCTAATCTATATGTGAATTTTTTATTACTTGTGCTGCATTCACTCAGATAATCTTGCTTTAGTCCTCTTGAAGCTGCATGAAAATTAAAATGCTTTTGCATAATGAACAACTAAAAAAAGTAAAGTATGATTGAGCACAATAACTGAGAAAATCAAGAAAGACATCCCAAAATCACTAGTATTTCTTCAGACAGATTTTTATATTTATATTTTGTAATTCATTTATTTGATTTGTTTAATTTTATTTTCTTTATTTCTACTGCCTTCAGGAAAAGCTTACAATGGAGGACAAAAGGAAGTTTGCTTTTTAAAATGAAAACAGAATCTCACAAATAAATTTCTTCTGGAAAGGAGACTGAGAAAAAAATGCAACATTAACTGAAACTCAAAAATGCTAAACACATGGAAAATTCCAAAATAGGCCATGTTGAAGTAGTTCTTGACAGTGCAAAGTAGACTGATGTACCTAAGCCCCATTAATTTTCAGTGAGAACTGGATGACTAATTGTTCTTGCTGCCTTTGAAAATATTCCTATAACTATCCTTAAAAGAATTTGCATTCTGCTGCAAATTTTACTGTGAAAAGCAATGTATCATGTACTAATTGCTTGCATTTTCTTTATAATTATTTAATAATTTGAAGAGCATTTCCTGTTCTTCTCACTTTTGCAAGAAATTCATTAAAAGGACTTGTTCTTAAGGAATCACAGCACTTGGATTTTTCTGCAGGGTCAAATTGCAAAGTCCACTCATAGCTGCTGATGAAAACAGACGCTTAGTGTAAGTGTACACCTGACAATGACAAAAATGGCCATCAGAGACAGGGAGAGATCACAGTCACAGAGAAATCTGGACACCAATACTCTAGGAAAATCAAGCAATGAGGACTCTTCATGGTTTTAATCTGAGAATGAAATGTTCACTAAGTGGAAAAATTCTTATTTTCTTCCGAGTGCCAGGATTCAACTTGTTAATTTCCTAATCAATTATTACAGATAATACTGAAATAATTAATTTCACAGAAACTTGTTTTGATATTATACCTATCTTATCTGGCCTTTCATTCAGAAAGGAAATCAAACATATTTGACCCAAATAATTGAAACGTCATTTTGGCCTGCTTGTGGCCAAGGTGGTGTTCATGGTATGGTCACAGAAGGAAATTTCCCCCCAAACAGTCTAAAAGTGTTGTCAGAATAATCAATTATTTTGGTTTTCCACGAGTAGTTCACAGGGGACAGTGTCAGCACTCTGTGTAAATGATCCTAATGGAGGAGATGTCTGCTCTCAGCCACGTGTGCACATAGACAGAATCCTCAGAATGGCAGAAAGTGAGACTGGATCATCAGATCATGAAAAAATAGCGCTGTTTCCTCTCTATTGCAACTCTTGTTGTTTGACTGTTTCTTAGCAGCTGAGGGTAGGGCCGAGCAACAGTAGCATCAGCATGTGTGCATAAAAACAGTAAATCAAAGAAAGCAAGGGCATGGATTTTTATAACAAATTATGATATCCTATTTGAATATTTCACAAATCTTCCTAAGAAACCTCCTATGTAATTCTGATCCAAGATAAATAAAGGGAATATGGCACAAAAAGTATTATGAGAGATGAGGAAAATGCAATTTCTGTCTTAGTAGATGGATGAGAAAACTCATTATTTTGCCTTTAATTTTTAAAAAGTCACAATGGCATGCTAATAAATTGGTGTGGTCTTCGAGGGATACTCAGAATACTTGTCTGCTACAGTTCATAAATCTCCCAAGTGTTTTGGAATTACCAATGCCTTCGGGACACAGAAACACAAACTGCTGGTTCAATGTCAGTTCTGAAAAAAAAACTGTGAATGTTTAAACAAATAATGAGATAAAAAATAATGCATAATTAAAGGGTTTCTTCAGAAGAAGTCTGAGTTATATTTATTTTAAGGGTGGCAGTGAAATACATTTGCACCTGTGTATGCTCCAAAGGTGTCATTTTCACAAGTCTTACTGCACAAAGAGGGCTTAAGCACATAATACATTATTTAAAGGGTTCTGCATTTCAAAGAGAATAAAACTACATGAAAATAAATCTAATATTTAATTTTAATAATGTATCAGATCTTCTAGTATATTGGTCCAGAAAGAGATTTAAACAAATTATCAGTCAACAGAGGTCAACATTTTGTGTTTTGGTTTTGTTTGAAATTGTGTTTACAAACAGTGTAACAAAAGATTGTGTTCCATCAGTGTAATTGGCCTTATTTAAAAGGTGACAATGGTAAGGTCTCTTTGCTTTGCAGTTTGTCTGGTGAAGACACCTATTTGAAACTGGTATATATCAGTACTGCAGCAGCAATATTTAGCCTCCCCTTGCAATCCAAACATATTTTAATTAAATCAATAACATAAGGGATATGGAGTATTTGCCACAATAGGTGTCAGTCTCAGAATAGGCTCCCTCTCCAACACAATAAATCAGGCAACATAAACTGGCTTAGCAGCAAGGGCCTTTCTAATATGGGTAAAAATCTCTGCAGAGTCCCTCAAAAGATGACATACAAACCACATGATTGCAATTAGTTTAAGGTACTACACTGTGAATCTTAAATTAGAAAACTAGTTCCTTTAGTATTTTATATCTAATTAAAAATCTGCTTCTATGTGCAGTCCACAGACACAAAGTGGTGGCATGTATGTGACAGCACATAGTACACTACACCCCACACAGGTCTAGAGAATAAAATACTTCTTACCAAGACCAAAATCCCCACAGAATCACGTAATGGGTAAGGTTGAAGAGGACCACAATAGGTACCTGGCCCAGCCTCTCTGCTTAAGCATCTCAGAGCATATGGCACAGGATTGCATCCAGACGGTTCTGGAATATCCCCAGTGAGAGAGACTCCACACCTTCTCTGGTGTTCCAGTGCATGGTCACCTGCACAGTAAAGAAGTTTTTCTTCATTCAGGTGGAACTTTGTGTTCATCATTTCCTACATGTTGCCTCCTGTCCTATGGCTTGCCACCACTGAGAAGTGCCTGGCTCCATCCTCTTGACACTCTCCCTTCAGATACATTGCTAAAGTCCCCTAATCCAGATATCCGCATTTTGGAGGAGCAGTTCAGAATACCTCCGGTCTGATTCTGCAAGCTGTATGTCCATTAGAATCTGGGGATCATCGCAAGTCCCTCTGGAGAGTCTAATTTAATTTAGATTCTATCTGAAAGGGATATGGTCCCTAGGGTGTAAGAATTTCTCCATGATACAAACACAAGTGAGCTGTGTCAGTAGCAGTTCTTGAAGCATCTGAACTGACTACCATGAACTGGTCCTGTAAGGGTCTGAACATCAGTCTCTTCTGCACTGCAGTGTATCACTGAATGGCATTACCTCCTAACGTATTTAAAGTGCTGAATATGAACATACTCGGTTTTTAACATTGAACCTTGTGTTTTAATTAAAAGTTGTTTCAGGAGGCCTCAGCTGATACTGGCTAATGCTATAAGTGTTCCACAGTTTAATTACATGAAAATCCAAGATTTCTCCTTCTCAGGAAGACATTCAGCTATGCAAACTAGTCATTATCTCTTTAGATACCGGTAGTTAAAAATTAAGATTCAGTGTCACTGTCTTTCATGTGCTCAAGTTCCTAGACTGCCTCAGAAGTGATTTTGCGTTCTAAATATCTTTTTAGAGGTGTTCCACTGCTAACTCAATGGTTCTCTTTGTACTTTTTACTTGAAAATCCATAGTCCAGTCAAGTCAATCATATACAAAATGGGGTTCTACACTATTGCCAGAATTAGATCATGACCCATGCTCAAAATGCAGGAAGAAACTGATGGTGTCCTTAGGCAGTGGTAGAAGGAACTGTCTTTTGCATTACTACAATACCTTTTAATTTCTGTGAGGGTTTTACATTTGGGACCAGTTCCACCAGATAATGACACACTGCACAACAGAATGACTCAATGCACAAGGAAGGGATGACTCCTCTAACAACTACAAATTATTTATTGCAGATTCAAGAGGGATCCAAATATTTCTGGAAATCCTGTTGCTGGAATCAGAAGTTGCTTTCCAAGAAGGAAACGTTGATGTGCATCATGTATTGATTCAGCCACTCAGATTATAGCCAATGTCTTCCACACAACTTTTATAGGAAGTGTCTAAATAGGAAGTGTTTTGTGCCCATTTAGAAAGAAGATTGAAATCCAACAAATACAGTAGGAAAGTATTTGAACTCCCTTGGCATTATCCTAGCCTCTAACTAGTCCAAGTCATAAATTTATTGCAGTAGCAGTAGTATCTGTGTTTTTCTATTTAAGTTTTTAATTTTTGTAAGATGGAGGGTGATAATCTCATCTCCTTTATAAATGTGTATAAAACAAAATAATTTCTTGTACTAAGAGTATATCTGAACAGTATCACTGATGGCTGATGATGGTGTCAAGGAATCCAGAGATCATTAAAACTATGTAGGAATAGAACTAATTTTAGTGTCCAAAACCCTTTCAGAAGTTTGAGTGTTCAAACTATTTAGACATCAAAGGCAGCTGTATTCTTCTAAATAAATTCTTGGGTCTTGACCACATTGTTTTCTTGGGTTTTTGGCCCTGATCTCATGGGCAAATAAGGCTTTTGACTTTTGTAGTTTGTTTTGTATCAAAAATAACCAAGAAAGCCCATCTATAGTAACCCCTTTCTACTCATACACACAAATAAACAAGAAAAAAACCCTATTTAGCTAAACTGAAGTCCCTAACATAATCACTTTTGCACTTAACTGCAGAGAAACACATTCAAGCTCTGAGGTTCCAAAATAATTTTTCCTTTGGCTTTATAAATAAGAGATTGTGTTCCTACTTTCTGAAATGTTCATAGACAAGAACCACATACCTTTTCCCTCTATGGCATTCTTTGCACAACATATGAATAGAAAACACATCTTAAGAAATAGTTTGTTTCTTTGTTTGTTTTCATTTAAATAAAGTCTGAAATACGTGTAAACTAAAAATGGGAATGTGCTGAAGGTGAAAGGCAAGTCTGCTTGCTGGAGCTAAATTTACAGCCACATTTACTGAGAACATGTATAGGATTGGAACTTGGGGCAGGTAACCTACATCCTCAGGGAAATGTGGGTCACTTGAACATGTCATCAAAGGATACTGGGGCAAATTTGACTTTATTAAAGCATGTAGATTCACACACTAATAAGTCTGGCATTCAAGTGGGCTAGATGACTCTGCCAGTAAAAAAAAAAAAAAAAAACAGGAACTTGGTGAATACAAATCTAATAAGAATATTGATTTCAAAGTTTTTTTTGTCCAACTGGTAAGTGGACAACTCAGGCAGATGTCAGTAAGGCGTTACTATGAGACTTTTAACTGGTGCTGTGGGATTAAGAGCAGATAAAGTGAGGTTCAGTGTGTGCAGTTGGGGATGTTCAGCTCAGATACTACAAGAATTCAGTGAATAGCTCTTGTTAGAATATGGAAGTTTGGGCTGACAGATATTTCACAAAACTTAAGTCAGATATTTCACATAATTTAAGTCATATGAAAGTCAGAAATTCAGCTGAATATGCAGGGTTCCTCTTCAGCCAGAAATAACCAAACCCAAGGAGATTTATCCTCCAGTCCCAGATGTCCCTTCCTGAGGAAGGATGAGCCACCCACCCTTTGGCAGCATCTCCATCTCAGTTGACTATAGAGGGAGCTAAACAACCAGAGTAGGTCAGACCTCTCCGCAACACACAGCTAAAACTGGGTGAAGGACACCCCGCACACGGCACCCAGAGAGAGTCAGGCACTTCTGGAAAATGTCACACAAGCCCCAAACACCACTCTGAACGCTGGTTGGGGAAAGGGACATTTGGAGTAAAAGCCTGTCTGAACTGCTCTTCCTCCTGATATTCTGGGAAGTTTGGGTTCAGATATCCCTGTTCTTCCTGGAGTCAAAATCTTCAACTGAGCCATATTTCTGGTCATGAAAAGTGCTATACTGGCTAAATCTGGCTGGAAGAGATGTTCCTGCTGCTTCTCTTGGGGAAGTAGTCCAGTCGTTGAGAAAGAAGATGGAATGGTGCTTCATACATGTAAGCCCGCCTAGGTCCTCATCTTCCTAGCAATCAGAGTATAGAACAGAAGAGAAGGAACCCCCACAAATGCAAGAGATTTTTGCTGAATTGAAAGAGAAAACGAGACTGAACTGTTAGGCAGATACTTTGGGTTTGCTTTTTTCAATGTTTTCAATCTCCTCCCTTCATATTTTTATCTGCTGGTTTTCTGAGGCAAAACTCACTGTAAATGCAGCAGAGCCTGATAGTGCCTCACTGTCTTTTGGATGAGTGACCCAAGTGCTAAGCAGGTCCATGAAATGGTGATGAGGCACATATCACTTTCATGTTCTAGGCCCTGTTGTACTTTATTGTACTTTATTGTGCTTACTTCCATTTGGTTAATTACTTTTGTTTTTCCACTTAAATAAAACGTTTCCTAGTTTTCCTTCCAAAGGTAACAGTGGTGTGCAAATCTCATCTTTTGCCCACTTGCATTCACTCCGTGACTTACATCTGGGATCAATTGTGCTGCTCTGCAGAGCTGTATGAATTTGCATTTGCATTTCTTTTTTTTCCTACAGTGCTATATTCCAACTCCACTTCATGGAAAAGGTCTGACCATATCCTTTACCATTATTATCTCTAATTTTTAACCTACACTAACAAATGTTAAGAGAGAACACTATGATCTGATTTTCTACTTAACACGGGCCAAAGAATTGCAAATGTCTGGGAAATGTCTATCACCCAGTTTAAGAATTTAGACAGATGGGTAGATTTATATCTCCTTTTTCAAAACTTGAAAATGTGTCAAACACAGGTTCTAGAAATGGATTTCTGAATGGAGACTTAACCCTTTGCTTCTGTATTCAAATCGAGTGTTGAGGTCCAGATGATAATTGCATGCTAAGTGAGGAAAATTCTTTATTCTTGCAAACCAAGAGAGTTATAAAACACTGAACTCAACCTTCCTCAGGCTTTGAAACCAGACACAGTTTTAAAGGCATTTTCTCTGCTTAAGTGAAATAAAGCAGAGCTCATGTTACTCTCATTATTGGTTTCATCGTGTCTTTGATCATGTAATACAAGAAGGACAAAGGATTAGATAATACCTTGGACATTATGATATTGTATGCCTGAAGTCATACATAGAGAAACAGCTTAAGAAAAATGACAGTATCATTAGCCACCTGAGCTCCTTTAAAGGCCATAGACACCAAAATCTTCCAGCAACACCAAAACCTTATGCTGAAGGCATTTTTTAGTAAAGTATACTAAATGTTACTATTGTCTGTTCTCTAACAGCCCACATATTGTATTCCTAATGTTCTCTTTGTGAGGAAATTCAGCATGCTGAACAAACATGTCAGCAACATCACCTCATGTCTGACTTCTCATATCTGATCAATCAATCAGTCAATGCATATCCGATTTACATTGACTGATTTCAAATGCTCTGGTTTTATACCAATGTATCTTAGATTTAGAGTTACTCTAGCAATACCAAGTATAACTGCAGTCAAAATGAGATTAATGTACATCTATATTTATGTCTCTGTCATCTCTCTGTATCAAGCAGTCTGCTCGCGTATGTGAAGTGAGTGGATATAAATAGATGAGCTTTCAAAAACAACCGTTTCATTATCAAGGGATTGATTGAACAGACGGAACGGTAGGAACGAAATATTTATTAAGTATACATAGAAGCCACTCATGGTGAAGAAGTCTGAGTTTTCCTGGAAGCAGACTTGCTGAAATGAATCCTTGATGCCTTGGAGTTTTACTATATACCTTTTTAGTTTTTGTTGTTTTTCCATCCTTCCATGGGGTACACATTACCACAATCAAAATCTCATCTGCAACTTATATTTAATTTAATTTCAATTTTTTTTGTGGCATTTCAGCATTATTATAATTCTGGCAACTCCTGAAGGAGATTATATTAATAGTATACTAGCACCCACCATTCTGATATGGAGGAAGGCTAAAAAATATTTTAAATTATTAACTTTTCTACATCATCAGATTTCCAGTGATCGCAAATATTGAAGGAAGCATACAGGAAACTGGGTCAAATGACTTCAGATAACTGCAGAAGGAAGCCTCTAGGGACAAAACCAAGAAAACCAAAGCACAAAATATTATAGAACTAGAAAAATCAGTGATTAACAGCTTTGAAACAGGACCCCAGACAGTCAATCTTCTTCTTGTGTGCTGCACTTTCATTTGTTCAGTATTTATGCAGCTGAAGAAATGGCACCACATACAGTTTTATGGTAGATGTCAGAGGCATAGACTATGACAACTACAGTAGAAAATGATCAGTCCTGGTTAAAGTGGGGGTAGAAGTCTGGTTTTATCTGTCTGCAGAGAGTGAGATGGTTAAACACTTTGAAATGGTGTGCTCTTAAACCATCTAGTGCTGTATTCACGTTCATACTGAAGTTCTTAGTACCAAGGTCTTAGCAATGGCCTAAGCCAACTCCTGGGCCATTGAGAATTGGTTGGAATTTTGTTGGGTTTTTTTTTAATTCTGCAGAAACACAGATTTCCCTAAGAGGACTGAAACTGGATTTTTATGTGTCAAAGTCAGAGGAATTTGTTGGTGGGTAACTGAAAACTCAGACCAATTCCCACAGAACTCAGTGGAATAACCTGTTGATTTCTATCAAAGCGGCAGAAAAATGTGAAAGCAAAACTCAGAGAGGATTAGTCACAAGGATTTTTTCCATCTACTTTTGCTATGCACCAGTTTTCCACTACAATTTTGCTCCCTTTTACAGTTCCAGACTCATACTAAAAAAATGGATTAGTGAATTAATTCTTACACATTTAGTTCAGACAAACAGCTCTTGAAATTACACTTTTACAGTCCTTGAGAACTAAATCTATTTGAGAGCATTCCCATATTTCTGAAAGATTGATTAGGAAAAAAAAAAGAAAAGAAAAAAAAATATATGTTAGCAGATCTCTAAAAGAGCAAAAAAGATTCTCAGGATGTATCTGTGTACCGGCAGCAGTAGGACCAGAAATAGGAGGGAGAATATTTTAACAAATGTAGAAGGCATCAGTACCTAATAAATACTTGCAGTGACTCAGTCATTTGGAGACCAGAAAATAATATGTCAATCAAACAAATAAAATTCTACATAGGTTAAAACTAAATCTCTAACTGTCCAAAGGCTGAATGGTGTTTCAGCATTGAACAAAAAGTTTCCAGTAAGCTAAGACAGGGATATTTCTTCAAAACTGAAACCCTTAATTTAATGTCAAATTGCCTGTAGACTGGCTCATGTTAATCATTCATGCTAATTATTTACTATGGATTTGTAACCCATAAGGTCAATATGACAGGCTCGTATTTAATTTTACAAATCAATGTAGAGGTTACTGTCTGAGTATATTGGAAGTCTGAAAATGAAAATATCTTTATTTGAAAATCAACTTCCCTGTAGACAAAACTAATATTAGAAGTTCAAATTCATTCTTTAGTTAATTTGAAGAAGTGCAGCTCTCCCAGTGGCATCAAATGGAATTTTGTATGTGTTAAAAAAAGTAAGATTTCATTGTTCTGAGCTACTGCATCACACGGCAAGTTCTTTATGAAAGTAACTTCAGTTTAACTGTGATTCCAGTGACCAGGTATCAAAGGTTTTCAGGCTTTTTTTCTAAATAAATGTCAGTAGCACTGTACTTCTGTTATTATTCTAAACTCTTGGCAAATACACTTATTTTCTATAGACATTGAAATGGGTTCAGTGCAGTGACTTTTGATCTCAGACAGTAAACAACTGTGAGACTCACTAGCACTTGGAGGAAAAGCTATTAGAAATCTGTCGTGACACTGGCATGGGCAAGGAGCCCCTTTGGAAAAGAGATGTTCTTACTCTAAGTTCTGGTATACATTATTATACTATGCTTGTAGAGTGTAATTCTTTCTTTATGCTTAATTCCACTCCTTTGGTAACTTCAGCCAAATCCTGATCTCCCTGGAATAATTAGGAATTTTTCCCACTAAAATTATTGGACAGGTTCCCATTGCCTTTGAATGGATTTTCAAACAATGTTTCAGAAAGCTGTATTTTAAATTAGCTGTACCAAAATATTCATACTCCTATGGATTAGAATCTGTGAAATCCTACAAGATAATTTATTATTAAATATTAGAAATGTAGTATTAATTAATTTCTTCTGTTGCTTCAGTCTTCTACTATCATTCTTCTCAAAAAAACTACACCAAACAGAACTAACTGAATTAGGAAAATAAAAGAACTATCAATCTAAAACTCAGAACACCAGTTTCTGAGCAAAATAATTTCTTAACTTACATGAAAGGCCTGTTTTGGGTTTGTTTGCTCACTGAAGTACTGCACGCTCACCATGATTTCTGGAATTGGAGTTTTCCTTCTGACTATCATGCAAATATATGCAAAATCTCTTATTTAAACTCAGATGTATGTTCCATGTAAAGACCTAATATTTAGCAGTAGAGAAGCATGCATTTATTCTGACTTGTATTTCCTACCACGTAAAGGACCATCTTCTGAGAATATTTATGATGGCTGACATAAAAGAACTGGAGAAAGGAAAGAACATTTGCTTTTTTTTCTTTTCCCCCACCTCACTGACTTGACCAACACATTGCAAGGCTATTTTTGTAAATGATGTGCCAGCTGACTTTGATGTGTTTTTCCTGTTGTTGCTTCACTGCTTAAAGGTTTTATTTATTCCCTTTAACTTGAAAAAGAGGTCTTTATTTAAGACTTCTAGACAGTGCTGAATTAAAGGTTGAGTTTTGCATCACTTTCATTAAATGCTGGGAAGCATCACTTCTGAAAGATTGTCCCCTGATGCTTCAACCCTTCAATATGAATGACTTTCCTCTGGGAATTCACATATCCTGAAGTGTTTTGCTCACAGATTGTAAACACAAGGAAGAGTTAATCTTAGGACACAAAAATAATTTGGCAGATATTCCTTTTCTCCAAACCAGTATTGAGAACAAGAACTGGAAATGCACATCAGCCTCTCAGAGGGCTTTAGAAACTTCTTTGAGCAGTTAGACAAGGCCTCATGTCATTCACCCTTTGCTGCACTTGGACACGAAAGAATCACACCCAGGCCAGCTGTCAGGACAGGATGAAAAAAGGGGCCGAAAGGACCCACACTCTTTATTTTATACACTCTTAGAAAACACCATGGATTGGAGGGTGAAATTACCACCCCTCAACCACATAGGTCAAAGGAGAAATCCATCAAACTTCTCCGCCTTAGGAGAAAGAATGAAACAAAATTGGTCGGTTAGCATAACATGGCTTATGTTTACAGAAAGTGCGTGAGAACTCTATTTACAGAATTAAAAACATTGAAGAACTGTGAAAATCAGGGCAACATCCCTTTATTAAGAAAAGATATTTTCAGCTATGGATTGTGATGGGAATTCACACCTTCTGTCTCTGGAGTTTGCTTGTCCATACAACAGCCACTCAAAATCCCCAAGGACCCTGAATATTTACTTCAAAATAAAACAGTTACCTTAATATCTGTGCTAAGATATTATCAGAAGCTACAGAACTGATGGATTTTATATGTTGAACTGTTTTGTAAAATCAGTTCTCAACACCTGTCTTTAGGACACAGAGATATCAAGAGCCACCCTAGGCATTCATGCAATTCATACTGACAAGGACCGACCTTACCTCATGAAAGGTGCTGCTTTCCTTCAGATCTTAAATGACAGCAGCAGTTCAAGCTTATAAAGCTCTTTCTGCTTCCAGAATTTTAAGCAATGAAGGATCACACCAAGGATCACAGACTGGGACCTACCTAGATCTAGGAGTTTCACAGAGAAGGATGGATGCCAAACAGGGCAGACCTGGACTGAAATCTCAGTCAGGGGCATGTCCTCGGGGAGCTGCACTTCTGCCTCTTCCGTGTGAAAGGAGTGGGCGCATAATTACTGTTTCTAGGAGCAACACTTGCTCTACTGTGCCACCACCACCCCTTGCTGATGGCCCACATGTCCTCGAGTGGCTTTTCTGGAGATCAGAGACAGTCTGACAGTCAGCCTTTCCTGCTCCAGCAGTGCTCTCCCTGCTGCTGCTTCTTTGGTCTTAACTTAAAAATCTTTCTAATAAACAGAAACCTGATGTAGCAGATAATCCTTTTCTTTCACTGTGAATGTCTATACCATGTATTATTATCAGTCACAATATTGATGTCCTTTTGCAGGCATCCCTAAAAGAATAACAAAAGCAGCTTACAGATCCTTTCTGTCTTAAAAAATTTATTATCAACAAAAACACAAACTGAAATGTATTATTTATACTGGTAAATAAGAGATAGAAGGAGTCTGTATAATGAATAATAATCTTTCTCCATTGTTTTTTGACCTATACTAAAACAAAAGTTCCAGTTTTCATGAGTCATCCTAATTAGAGCAGTAATTGAAATTAGATTTGTTTTTCCATCATAAATAGGTCATCCATTAGAATAAATCATTTTATTGTCTTGCAGAGCTGTACAGGAGCCATGCAGCACACTGGGTTCTTGAAGCACTGTGTTCTGGACAATCAATAAGGCAAATTTATGAACATGATTTGTTCAGTGAAGTAATTTAATTGTATGTAATGTGATCAGAAAGGATTTAAAAAAACAAAGTCGGGAATTGGGAAATGAGTAAAGCAGATGCATAGTAAGACAAAAGCAAAACCAGTAACATGAAGATACCCAGTGTTGATTCAAGCTTTCACAGACTGGTCTATCTTCCTGGCTCAAGAAGCTTTTTGTGTTAAACTCTGGCACAAGCTACCCAGTGCAGTCAGACTGATACTGACAAAGCAATTTTGCACCATTGTGAGAATATTGGCACTAGTCCATCCACTGGGTTCCTGCTTTTTATATTTGCAGATTTTGAGTGGGCAGAAAGTTGCTTTAGTTCAAGGGTCTGATCCTTACTGGAAGTGTAAAAAAGCCTTCTGGAACGAACTAAATTATCATGTCCCTTTTTTTTGAAAATGTGAATAAATTAGGGAGCTCATACATTCATTTTAAATTCTAAGGTGCTGTTTGCTGCTCTCCAGAAATGTCTTTATTGTTCATTACAGAACAACAGCAAAATTCCTTCCCACAGTTCCATAGACAGGCTCACAGGACACAGCTAACCACAAGAATGAGATGAGACTTGGAGCTCAAGTCTCCCATTTCTCATTTTGCCCTGCAAAATACTCCAAAGAAGCAGATTTCTAATTTATGTCTGTGAACTTTGCAGTGAAAAAGTCTGCAAGTGAAAATCAGCCCTTTGACAAACTAATTGTACAAGACTAAATAAATAGGTTTTACACATACATAAGAGGAATAATCCTGTCTGTCTATCAGTAAGGCAAGGCATGCAGTATAAACAGGACTTAGTGTACACTGAGTGAGAATTCAGCCTTCCTGGTGTGAACATCACACTTTGGTTAAATAAGCCTCACTCTTCCAGTGTACCTAAAATACCCTGCAGAGAGAGGCAGTATATTACCCTGGGAACACTACTGCACTTTTTCCACAATCCAAAGCTGGAAGCTCCCATCTAGACAACTTGATCACTGGCAGAATAAGGCCACATTTATTCCTTATGCCATGTGACTGAAAGGGCATAATTAATGGAAAATCAAATATGTCACTTCTGAATATAGCCAGATTGCTGAACTCAGGGTTTACCATAATCCTTACATCCTTACAGGTCACTGAATCACAGGATGGTTGAGGCTGGAAGGGACATCTGGAGGCCATCTCTTCCAAATCCCCTGCACAAGCAAGGACACCAGTTGCCCAGGACCATGTCCAGACATGCTTTGAATAGCTTCGAAGATGGAGATTTCATGAAATATTTTCAAGATTCCTTAGTAAAAAAGGCATAAACTCCTTGGCACTGAAGCTTACCTCTTACCTCCCAGATCTTCCTTTTTTTCCACCTGGGGAAAGATTTTGAAAAATCCCTTTGCAGCTAACTTCAGGTAGTTGTTTGTGTTGGGCTAGTTTCTAATGATGTCTCTGGCTCCATCTTTTGCTCCTGACTGAACCTCTAGGATGTACTGAAAGCATGATTCATCTCCTGACTTATTGGAAGTTGTTGATAGGCCTTGTCACCAGCCCCTGTGGGACTGTGTCCTACTGGGGAAGGCACTGGCTGCCTTGGCTCACCCTATTTCCCAGTCCCTGAGAGAATATCCAGCCCCTCTCTGCCCCAGCAGTGCCTATTTCCTTAATTAGGACGAGAAATTTGTCATGTGCATAATGGGTAAACTCATATACCTAACAAAAGGCACAATTCATAAAAGAGTATCTTGTCAATTTAAGATCTTTAATTTAAACAAGATTATGGGCTAAACAAGTTGTTATCTCGCTAAAGTTTTTTATTATTTCCTGTCTTAGTAAAGTTAAATATCTTCCTGGGTACATGGAGAACAGACAAGATTCCACAGAAATTTTTAAAAGCTCTAGGGAGAAAATCCTATTCCTTTTCCCTAGGAATGCTCAGTCTTTCAATCTTTCTGTTTCCAAGTTATGTAAGTGATGTAGATGAATAAAAGTTGGAAAAAATATGTTGAAAAATATTCAGCTCAATTAATATTGAGATATGGTGAAAATATTTCTATTTTGCATCATTTCTGTAATAGATTCTGAAATTGTTTCTTTGAATAATTTTCTTGAATAATTTGGAAAGTATTTCTTGACAAGCTAGGATTTACTTAAAAGTGTCTCACACTTAACAAAATTATTTTTTAATGTAAAAATGATGAACAAAAATTATTTATAGGAAATAAAAATGTCTAGAAAGTTGTTGCAGCATGCTATTTCGATCACTGAGAAAACTACAGAAATATACCATAACAAATGCATTTGAATTCAATCCTAATCAAAAAACTATTGGAACATTCTTAAAGACATTCACAGTCATTAATTTAAGTGGACATAGTTTAATATGTTTGTAGCTAGACACACACTAAGGACATAAAAGCAAACTCACATTATGGGATAAAAATGAAAGGAAACAAAATACCAGGCAACTACCAAAAAATTGACAAATTGTCTATTTTTTGAAAGTCTGACATGGTTTTCTAAATTCACTATGAATTACAGAAGTCCTGTGAACTTCATGTCTTTTCTTCATTATTCTACTATTGCCTAATCACTCAATCATCATGTGTTATAGAGTTAAGATATATAAAGGTGTTAAATAAAATAAGAGCATAAGAGGGAGGCTTTAAACTTTTCTGTAGAAAAGATTATAATAGGAAATTCACAGTTACATTCTCTATGTTTCCAAACATCTTTGAATATCAAGAAGTTTAGCTCACCTGAGGATTTATGGACTTATTGGGGAAGAGTGATGATAAATATTCTGGAGTGAATGCAGGCATGTCTTCCATGTCTTATGTTTTAAATACTTGTTAGCAACATGGTCTTGCTGACTGCATGAGAAATGGTCCAGTTCTTCCCACTATCTGTCTCCATGATGTAATCTTTGAAGAATTTGTTGATTGCTCAGTACTGGAAAAAGACAACTTTGCTGACATTCAGCTTGATAAGACAAGTCTTTCTGAAGAATCATTTTACCAATCGAGAGATATGTATCAGGACAAGAGACCAATAGAATTTAAATTTAGGTGGGTTTTTTTTCCTAACAACAATTTTTTTAACCTCTCAGATGGATTAAAATGTCTTTTAGCTCTGTAAGAAAGGGAGAAAAATGTATGTATGGAATAGAAGAAATAGAAATTTAGCCAAAAAGCAAGCAAACAACAAAAAGACAAACCAAAATTGTGTAATAAAAGAGTCTTGGACAAATAGACAAATTTTTGATTAGTTTAATAAATCAGAAGTCCTTATGTGGGAATTTAGGTGACTGCTTAAGAAGGAATTACTGTTCAAGACAAATATTAATTTTAGTTAATATTAACTAAGGGTTAGAACCCTTAGTTCTCAGCTATCATTCTCACTCCATTTTAGACTATTGTAGAGGCCTAATTTTCACAATAGACACCTATTTTTCATATTCTGAACTGATCTAAATTTTTCAAAAAATACAAACCAGAAAATTGCATGTTATAATAAATGGAGGATAACCTCTTACCAATGTGATACATTTTCCAAATATTTATTTTAAAGGAATTATTAATATCTAAGAAATTATTCTGTTTGAAAAAAATGTCAGTTATTAACTACTCATCTTTTGACTTATTTGGAGTTTTTTAGGAATTTCAGAATTATGTCTACGAACTTAGTTTCTTAAATATTACTTGTTAGTGTTTCAATGAACTGTTCAGTACAACAAAAGTTATACAATTAGGGCAAAATAAATCTTCCTTCTTTTTCTTAGAACAAGGCAATAGAACACATTTTAAAAAACTCAGACCCAAGCCAAATAAAATCAAATAAATATTTAGCCTCTCCTTCTGAATGAAATTTTATCTTGGTTTTAAAAGCACTGCAGGCATCTTTAAAAATGTGCATAATTATTTACATTCAGTAATGAAATTAAGCGGATAATTAAAATGTAGAACAAAAATCATGTGGCTTTTAATACTACATATAACTGAAAAAGGTACTTACAAAGCCTCTTGTAAATATTTAGAAGGACCTAAATGCTGTACAAAGCATCAGCTATACATGATTTCATTAAATAAACCATTTGAAGTGAAAAGTGTATTCTTATTCTCCAGCGTGCATGTAGAATGCTAGAGCTTTCTGCTTGGTGAAATAATTCTGGAGTGTTGAAGTGCTGCGTTATATACTAGAGATTTAAATTAGCACAGTTCAGTTAGAACTACAGAAAGAAAAGGTATTGGCTCATTGGAGATTTCATTACAAATTCAGACATTAGTTGGGCTTGCCAGTGTTTTGTATAATTTTCACCGGGCATGGGAGAAGAAACAAATTCATTTCATCTATGTTGAACAGTTCCTTCCAAAACAAGGTTGGAAAAGACTAAGCCAAATGTGCTGTCTGCCCGTGTCGTGACACAAGCCAATCCTCAGCCATTTGCTGGTGAAACAAATGGTAATTTAATCAGAGAACAAGTTTATGTAATATGCACTTTTTATGTACATGAAATAATGGCCCTGGTGTGCAGTGAAATAATGAATTTGCTGGCCAGTTATGAATGCAGGCCCACAAAGAACCTTCTGGATCAACAAAACTGGTGTAGCGCTGAAAAGGTAACCAGGGCTTTAATACTCACAGTTCTCACTTTAAATCTCATTTATCAAGACAATGCTGGGCTACCTCCGCACTGGCTTCAGGAGTTAGTCATTGTAAATGCTTTTTAACCTCATTGTTGTCACATTTTTATTGTAATAAATTATTCAACACTAGTTGTTTGATTTATTCAAAAACACAGAATGCGTATGGTCCTAAGTTAGGAAAAAAACAACCAATTGAGAATCAAACTGTGGGCAATCCCGTTGCTTGTGTTTTTCCTTTTAAGAAATCATTTGTATTAAATTCTTTGGTTAACGGTCAATACATGAAGGGATTCCATGTATCAAAACAGCTTTGAAAGACAGGCTGCTTTTATTTTGTTGTTGGCATGCAGATTTGCACATGCAATTTCTAAAACAATTATGCTAATGCTGTAGGCTAGAGTTCGGCATTCTTTCAGAATGGCAAAATGTAGAGGTTTCAGGGTCAAAATCATAGAATGTAGTTAAACATTTTTATTATTTCATTTTGAAAGAAATGTGCCAAGTACTTTTGTTGTATAGGACTCGAGTACATGAAATATTAATTTCCACACTGCATTAAATATTCATAGATCTCATATGTGACAACCATAGCTTCATGTCAGTCTTGAAAAGGGAAGTCTCTTTTCCTTGTTTTTGACATCTCTAGTCAAGACTTACCTACATCTTTTTTGAATCATCTCCAAAGATGCTAATTATTATACCATAAACATTCACTTTTATTTTACCTAGCCAAAGTGGGGAGAGATATTCATCAGTCTCATAAAATATTAACAGCTGGTCTCCATTTTACAGTAATGGATTTATTGAGAGGTTTTAAGGTTCTGCAGCCGAAGAAAATATTTGTGAGTGGGACGGAAGGAATAGGAAATGGGAGATACAGCTCTAATCCCAGCAAGGGGTAGATGGGAAGATTATGAGTATTCCAGACTGGATTTGTACTTGTAAAAATCCCATATTCTATAATAGTCAGCACAACCCTTTGGTCTTGCTTCAAAGCAGTCCCTGAGGAAATAAGAAATTGACCATTCCAGGTTAACTTGAAGATCATTGCTACTGCTATTTCTTCTGCCTTTTATGGGTTTGTCATTTAAAATAACAGTTTTGAGAGCAGATAGGTAAATTCCAAGAAATTCTTTTAAATAAAGGTGGTCACATATAAAAAGTATCCATATTCTATGGCAAAAATACTTGTAATGGCCTACTGAATCAACATATAGAGAATTTGTTAAAATCAAAGAAGGCAATTAGTAATTAAAATTATTGCAGGTACAGGCATGTACATAACATATCACCATTTTAAATTGATTTTTTAGCCTTTCTTAAGTAATTCTTTGATAAGAGGTAGGTCTCAAATGCCACAGTCTTCAGGAAATAACAGAGAGAAAATTACTGTCATCTCAGTTGTCAATGTTGGTTCTTTTTTGGATTTTTTTAGGAGGGGGTTGTTTGTTTTTTCGTTTGTGGTTTTTGGGGGATTTTTTTGTTTGTTTGTGTTTTTTGGAGGTTTTTTTGAGGTTGAAGTGTAAGAAGACATTTCATGTCTATGAGCAAATATTTGCCCCTCAGGTTTTCTGACAGTATTTACAATTCCTGTAGGAAATCACTTGTTGTGCTCTTTTTCCTTTACCTTACAGAATTTATATATTTCTTGGACAGATATTACCATAACAATTATGGTTGCCCCCAATACTAAACAAGGCTTTAAAGAGAATGATTTCAAATTATTGTATTATTTTCCTCAGAGTTGCAGCAATTCCTTACCACATTAAGACAGTATTCTTATAGAACCCATCTGAGGAAAACTGCAATGAGAAACAAAATTTCATTATAGAAAGTAGCCAGTTGTTTCAAAGGATTTACCTGCTAAATTACAGTCATTATTTCATAGGTAAGGTTCATTTCATTACTGCATCTAAACTGAGTGTTCTTCGTTTAGACCAGTTGGTTTATCCCTTCATAGATACTGGGGGAACATCCTGTGACTGATGTAAGGACCTCAAGTTGGTGATTCATTATCGCCCTATGCCACATCCAAAAGAACTTCCCTCCCATGCTGTGTGAATCATCTTGGAGATGCCTATCTCCATGCACTACATAACAAAGCTGGAGGCCTATCCACAGATGCACAGACACACAGAATCACCACACTGGAAGAGACCTTCAAGATCGTCAAGTCCAACCCATGCTCTAATACCACCTCAACTAAACCATGGCACTGAGTGCCACATCCAATCTTTTTTTAAACACATCCAGGGATGGTGACTCCACCACCTCTCTGGGCAGATGATTCAAGGACTTTATCACTCTTTCAGTAAAAAACTTTTTCCTAACATCCAATCTAAATTTCCCTTGGCACAGCTTAAGACTGTGTCCTCTTGTTCCGTCAGCTGTTGGCTGGGAAAAGAGACCAACCCCCACCTGACTACACTCACCTTTCATGTAGTTGTTGAGAGTGATGAGGTTGCCTCCAAGTCTTCTGAACAACCCCCGCTCCCTCACTGCCGTTTGATGCACCACTCCCACGTGATGCATCAAATTTTTAGGTGCCTGAAATTAGGATAGGTGGCAGCTGGTGTGAGATGAGTGTCAGAAGATAACCCCAAACCACACAATTATCTTTCTTTTTAAAGTGGCTGTTTAAATGCCAGACATTACCATTCTGTCCGGTTGAATCGGAAATCAGAAATGTTAGATGAGATAGGCTACTCACATCAGGTTATGTTTTTATTTTCATCACACTAAGAGAAGATTTTATGTAGTGCGATCATCTGCATAATGTTGGGTATTCCACATTCTTTCTGGAAGGGCATCACTTCTTCTGAATGTGAGTTTCTTTTGGTTTTTGATTGTCAGAACTTTAGAGCAGTCTGTAATGAGGGTGGTAGCATATACCTCTCAAAATGCGTGTATTTCACAAGAAAGTTTAAATGAAAAGTTCTTCAGAGCCACAGAACTCCTACTGAGTAATCTAAATCTCCAGGTGTGTGAGGGAGAATTGTCTCTTGTCACTCTTGAGTCTCTTGGGGAGCACTGACATTTCTTGTCTCTGGAGTTCCCCCTTACCTTTACTGTCTGAAAATTAGGGTGCATATCTTCTGGTTTGACAATATGAAAACTTTGCAATATATGTTTTTAAACTGGACTAAAAGTTATAATTAATAGGAATTTGTGATGCCAAGTAATAGTTAATTGACTAGTTTCAGCATTAGTTTTAGGAGCTGCTAAGAACTGCAAAAAACTCACATATTTTTCTTATAGTTTTTGATCATGTGATCATTTTTTTCTGTGCTGTGTCCTTAACTGTCACAAACCATAATGTAGAAAAAGCTTCAAGAAGCTCAAATATTGACCCTCCAAAAATGAGCTCTTGACTTTTTAGACAAGAGTTAAAAAACAGCTGTATGTGGTATCTGGTGAATTTTCTTGCTTATGAGTAAAAGGATGTGACATGCTAATTTTATATTAAAAGTAGATACTTACTCTTTTAATAAAGACTCAGATAATACTGTTTCCATAGTTAGATTTTCCTGTTCAGCTGCAATTTAGTATTTATTACAGAGAGACAAATTTCAGGAAGAAACATGCTTGGGGAAGAGCGGAGTGCTTCCATTTTTGGCATTTCTACAAGTGTGCTTTATTGACCACATGCCATATGGCCACACCAGCTATGCTGCTGCAGCAGTTTGTCACTTGAAGCAAGCCCTGATGCCACGGAAAAATATATTGAGAGAGGAACAAGAAAAATGCTATGTTGGCATATCAGTTAATTGGATTCTAATATGCAGCATTACCACATCTGTTCACCTTACCTTTTATTTACTGTTCCCTGGGCTTGTATTTTGGTAATAAATAAGTGTATGTTTAAAACAGGTGTATGTGTAGTTTGGGGCAAAATGATTCTGTGGAGCTCTCATTCCTGAGCTCTTCTGAAAATAAGCATCATTTCAAAAGCCCCATCACACAGTTTTTTGCCTTACCATGCAGCCATCCAGCAGCAGGAAGTTGTACCTTCCTGTTTCGAGTGACAGAAGGGTGCTTCATGAACAGTGCCAGAGCAAACAAGCACGGTGGGACTTCAGTTACGAACACATAAGAGGAAGAGAGCATTCCTGCATCAGCTCTTAAAAGAAAAATGCAGAAACCCTCTACTTATTTGAGCCGTGATAACATGCATTTAATTTACAGATTTCAAGGGATGGTGTCTGCAGTTTGAATTGACCAGCATCACTGCCTCTGTGTACACACAGCTTCACTGCCCAATATTTGAACTGTTCAGAAAAATTAACAAAACTGGCAGCTAGTCAAGAATTAGGCAAACCATAATCTTGTCAGTTCTTTAGGGAACCATGATGTCCATATAATGGGAGTAGAATACCCTCTGTCTACAATAACAACAAAGTTGGGTTTGTATACAGGATTTTTGGAACAGCTTCTCATGGCTGCAGGTAAATAGTGTTTATAGTTGAGAGTTTAAAATGTAAGCTACAGTTCACTGTGAAAGACAAAAAAATCACATCCTGATATAGCATATTGGGATTCCTATTTTTATCTCTTATATTGTATGTTCCTTTGTAAAGGCTTAGCCTCTGAATTTGAGGAAGGAATTGGAACTACAGAAAGGTATCTCATGTTTTGTGCCTGTCTGTCCTGGACTCTGAAGTGGGATGGTCTCAAAGGATCTTCTAAGAGATATGTAATTATGATGTGAAGAAATTAGCAGGGTGTGTACTGATTCTTCTTCTTTGATGATCCCTATCCATCACAATAACATCTTCCCAAACAACACGAATACATTTAAGTGTGGACAAATGCATTAGTCTGGAGAGATATGAGATGATCTTACCTGAATTGTGCTGAACAAACAGAGTGACATTTTACCCTTTGCTATATTTTATCTCTGTTTTTTTTCAAGCCTTCATAACATCTTTCACTCTCTTCCTACAACACTATCAAAAAGACTGAATCAACCTTATCATGTATGTATCCCTTCCTCTTCTTCATCTTTTTGAAGTAAAGAAACGGTGTGACCCATTTTCCCAGTCTTCAGATCTGTCTCTGGCTCTTGAAGTGAATAAAAATTGAGTGAACTTGTGAAAATGCTGCTACTGCTTTGCCAGTTTCATCCCCCACTTCCTTCAGCACTCCTGGTGTGTGTAATCTGGCCAAGGAATCTTGTCGATTTTAAAAGACTATAACCTTTTAACAACCATTTTCTGCTTCCTAATGCTTCCTAATTCTCTGCTTCCTAATGCTTCCTAATTTTTCACCTGCTTTCAGGGATGCCTGATTTAGATACAACTTAACCTTTTTTCATGTATAAAGGCAGATGTAGCATTTCATCTGGTTCATTCTCTTCTAAGTCCCTACTGTCTTCATGTGCTCCCAGAATTGCTCAAAAGCAAATCTGTGGTTGATAAAAGGCATTTAACTCTCTCTGCTCCAACCAAAAATTCATGTGGCCTAAGCTACACTGTACTTTGTTAAAAACATCAATCAATCCTTTATATAGATGTACAATAAGATTAAATATAGAGGTGGCAGTGATGAAACTCTGAGCTTTGTAAATCGTTCAGAATTTGGAGTTTAATTTTTAATCTTAAAAAGCACCTCTTTTTAAAACATGATGAAGTTTGAGAGTAGTACTTTTTTCCCCATTTTACTGGCAGTCTGTGCTATCCAATGAAGACAAAATAATATTGTAAGAAAAAAATAAGGTGGACCAAAAAATAAGGAGGAACAAATTTTAAAAAGTGGGAGGCCTCTTTGCCTGTTATCATCTGATGCTTCTATATAAATAGAAGCATCAGATGTAAATAAATAAATTTTCTTTTAAGATTTGGGAACTGTCAAGTTACATGCAAACCATATGATTAATAGATATACTTATTCAGATCAGGAAAGTGATACAAGTACAGAAGCCTCAAAGACAAACATTTAGATCTATCGAACCTTTCTTAACTAGTATATTTTACCTTCCACTGTTACTGTAAAGCTGGGAATGCTCAAGTAGTGAGTAATTCATACTGAAAGAGCCCAAAGGGTGGTGAACAGGAAGTTTGTGACCATCAGATAATTCCAAAATTTTCAGCTTTTGCTGTGACCAGAAATTCCTTTCAAGATCTGAAAAACTTAAGAGAGAAAAACAAACCAGATTCTACTTAATTCCTAAAAAGAAGGTTTTATTTTAATGTATCAATGTTTCCAAGTGAGAACAGTTTTTCTAAATACTGGTAGTATATTCTGAGGTCACGATCTGGCTTGTCATGGTTTCCACTCCCCATCTTTATCTTCTGTGCAGTATGTTGGCAAAAGAAAGGCAGTGTAAAAATCCCCCAGGGCCAGAGGCACTGTGATTAGCACTTAACCATTAATTCTGTGTCTTGGAAGTCAATGCGTATTTTATTATAGATAATGGAGGGAGCAGCAACAAATACAGAGAAAAAGCCAAAAGAAATCTACTACTTGCCTCACAAAATAGACCATCTTCTCTAACTTACTTTCTGGGTCACCTGGATTATATTGAGAAGACCCTTCTGCTGTTATTGCAGAGAGTTGTCAGGATAGACTGACTCACTCACCAGCAGCAGGATCTCAAATGATTTGGAAAGACTATTACCAAACATATGGACATTAATAACAAGAAGAATTAGTCTGTATAAGTTGGTTAGTACGAGTACATCAGGGGAAGAGAGAGGGTCACTTGGACAAATAAGGAATGAAGTTCTAAAGTGTCTTGGAAGGGATTTAAATCCATTTACTTGCAAAAGCGTTAGAGTAGCTTTGCTTTGTGAGGGAATGTGCAGTATGCTTTTGCAGTCTTCTGTGAAGGTACTCAGCAATGGTTCAAGGACCGTCATTTTGTTCACAGATTTGTCTCATTGATGGTCTCTGGAAGTTTCAAAACCTAATATATCTGAAAACCAAGTGTATTCTCTAATATCACCCCATGAATCTTACCTCTGTTAAGCCAGCATTTCATTCTTTAAACTGATAGATAGCGTAGAGTTAAACGATGACAGAAGGGAAAGGACATGATGTCCTGTCACTCCCACACTTTTACTACATACACATCATGAAAACATAACATGAAAATTCAAGCGAGACTTGTAGCAAATCTTGATACTGCTTTCATGTTTCATACTCCCACACTGAAAGTCAGCTCACTATAATTTTCTCCTTTTTCTTTCTTATTATGTGGCAAGTGAGTCCTTTTCACATACCATTACTGAGCGCTGTTGGCTGGCCTTTTCTCCTGTTGTAGTGAAGACATAGGGAGCAGAACAGCAGTTCCTGTACTCAAGTGGCTGCCCAACTGCTATTCTTCAGCACACCAATGCTCCAGAGAGAAAATACATCCTTTCTTCCAGCACATTTTGCTGAAAGATATTAATAGCTTGTCTCCTCCTGCCAACCCATGTTTTTCCTTTTATTTTTGCCAGCTTCATCTGTTACAGAGCTTTTGCACACAATCACTCAAAGGTCTGTGTAGAGTGGAAATGGTTCCCCTACAGCACTCTCATTTAAAATATTTGTTCCACATTTCTGTGCTTTGTTGCATTATTTTGCTTTTGATCAATGTAATGGACTGATTCATAGCACTGAGACTCCTTTTCTGAGGAGGTTCTTATGGGTGTGTCAACGCATAGATAGCTGTTCTAGCTGGGGCTGAAACCATTCAAAACCAGCCTGAATACCTGAAACAGTGTACCTGCATTATCACCATGTCCTGTCTGGAGTGATTGGTGTCACTAAAGAATGATACTGTTATGCAGCTTCCAGGGTTGCTGAGAAATTTTTGTAAGCTTTAAACCATCCTGTAATAACATCCCCCTAATGCTCCTCCATTTAGAGTTTCAAATAGGCTGTAAAACAATAAACTTTTATTGGGGAAGTGGTTGGTGGTCACAGTTCTTTTATTCAGTAACCGTGTCTTCACATACCTCTTATTTTTTTCCTTTTTTTTCCTCCCCCTCTAAGTAATTTCTGGCCTCTGAGAGTCCTTTTCAGTTAGGATGCCTGACCCTTGCAGCCTGTTTGGTTCATGTCCACTCCCAGAGTACTTATCTTGTAGCAGCTGCCTCGATCTGTGCTACAGTTTGTGCAGGGCAGGAGACATGATTAATGTGCTCTTGGTGAGTAACAGACACTGGGGCAAAAAGAGAATGAAACAAGCTCATAACAAACAGGAAGGGCCAAGGGCACACCTGTCCTGTTAGCAGTTGTCAAATAAAAACTCTTTGATTAGGCCATGTATCATGGTTTCCTTGAATTCGTAACTATTGAGTGACACTACGCTGCAGTCAACGGCTCTCCTTATGAATTACAAAGACAATCAGTTTGTCTTCTAAAATCTATCTACCAAACACCTTTTAAAGTACATACTGTCAATCAGATCAGAAAAGAACCTTGTAAAGGTCTGTTGCTAATTACATAGTGGTCAATAGTTTACCCTTTATTTTTTAAAAAACCAACTTCTCCATTAATAGGACATGCCAAGGCATTAGTAAATCACTTGTTTGGTCTATAGAACTGCCTTTGAAAGACAAAAATCCCTTATGTTTTATCATCTCTTGGCTTGAACACTGGTTCATTAGTGTTTCACTACTTCCAATAAAAAGAACATTGAAAGACATTAGCTATGAAATTAAAATATATGAAGCCAGCAAAATGCTGCAGAGGAAACAATGTACAGTAGGTCATACTGCTGGTCTGTGAGCATTCCAGAGAGGAATTGCATTCAGAACAAATCACTCCTCTTGAAAAGATGTGCATTTACTTCCCACAGCCAGAGGTTTTCTTATTTGTAAGAAATATGGCCGCATCAGTTTGTCTGATTAAAATGGAGTAGCCAACTGCTCAAATCATTATTTTGTTCAATGTACATTAAGAAGTGTGCTTTACTAGATGGATATGATGATTGGATGGGCTCTGAAATTTATTGTACTTGAGCACATATTCATATAATTCAGTAGGATGTATAGCTAATAGTCTTATAAAACAGTCACATTGCAGTAGTATTACTTAGATGACATGATTGCATTTCAACGAGATCTAGCTCATTTGGTGCACAGATAATTTACTTTAAATTCTAGATGTATATTAACCATTGCCCAGGCAACTTTGATTTTTTCCTGCCTCATGAGTGAAGCACAGGTCCTGTTGAGACAAGACAGGCCAACAGTGGCGTTTGATGAAGCACATTTACTACTCTGTAGCCAGCAAGTGGACTGACTTTGAGTGTAATCTTTACAATCTAACATCCGTAACAGACGGCAACAATGGCAGTCTCTGCTCCACGAACAGGCCAGAAACTTTTTCCTTTGTCATCAGAGGGGAGTTAGCTCAATTTTGCCATCCAGGAAGGCCTTGGCAGAAAAGACATTACACAGAAGACAGAAGTTTCTTTTAAGCAGATTGCTTGAGCTAGTTAAGAATTTCTATTGATGTAACTCATCAAATAACACAAGTAATATATAATAAAAAACAAGTGTCTTACAAAATAAACTTTTATAAACTGTGTTAGAAAGTGATTGGGAGATGGAGAAAAAAATATTGTTGTCTAAATTCATGCTGAAATTGATCAACATCCTGGAAAACTACATGTTCACAGGGAACATAATAGATGATTTGGCACAAAACATTATAGACTGTTTCCATGTGAGAGGTTCAAGGTTAGATTATCTGTCCAGCCTTTCCTAGGAATGCAGTTTCAATAAGTGTCTAGGAGGGCAGAGAGAAGAGCAAAGAGAAGCTGGCTGGGTTGCTACATAGCATTACACATGTTCTGGTTGCTTGTGCATTAACATCAGCCCTCAAAGAGGGTGTTTGTTTGACCTGCCAGCTGGAAGTGAAATGTGGTGGTTGCCAGCAAGAGTTCATCAGGAAGTTAAAAACTGGGAGAGGTGAGGAGAGGCTTAAAAAAAAACAAAACAAAAAAAAATTTTAATGAGAGAACTTGATAGCTTTGTATCTGAGCTCAGTATGCACACATCTGCAGTACCTTCTGTCTGCAATGAGAATTAATACACCAATGCACCAAAGCACAGCTCTTGACCAGAACACTTCTGATGCAGGACCTAAAGTACCATTCATGAAGTTACAGTAGAATTTCTTATGTGGGCAGAATGAAGCTATTCATACTGGAATTCAGCCAAGCCACTTAGAATTATAATCCCCACTCTGTAATACACACCAGCCACAGTTTTAGTGTTAAATATCATGTGAAGAACAGCTTCTACAATGAAGTGTACTCAAAGATCTCAGTAAGGGACCACTGCTCAAATCAGGATGACATGGACAAGGACCACTGTTTTCAGTGCAAACACTGTTTTCTGTATCCCTTGTGTTTTCCTGGATGGAGTTCCAGGAACTAGTCAAGTCCAACCTTTCTAAAACAGTTTGAGCAGGTGAAACACAGAACAAGTTTTTTTTACTTTGGCCTACAATTTACCAAGGACTTTCAAGGACATCCTCTGTATGCATCTGTGTGGATGACACATGCCTTAGAAAGTTGTGTCACAGCCCTCTGAAAAATACAAGGAACGAACCTTCTATGTGTTATTTGGAAGATAGTCTCCTGCTTCTGGGATATATTTCCATAGTGCCTGGGAACTTTAGCATGTATGTTTTGGCTTGGAATCAATGAACTCAGTGATGACATACTGAATTATGAGCTGAGGTTGTGGGCTGAAACTGTGGCTCTACTGCAATAACTAGCAAATAGACTACTTATTTTAATGAGGCAAGAATTTCATCACTGGATGTCACAATAAATCTAATAATAGGTACTACAGTTTTCCCATGTGAAAATACAAATTACTACACTGGTTATCACCCCATGCTTATATATAAAGTCTTACAGTATCATCCAAAGAACCCATGACTAATCATGCTATTATATTGCTTAAATGGAATATGTGAGGTATGAAAGTTAAAGAGACAGAATAAACTCTCCGTTTTAAGGACTATACCTTCCTTTGGTGTACTCTGTTATTGAATCACATTTCATTGTTAGTACTATTGCTATTATTACAGCAAATCATATGATGATTATTTTATTGAACACTTTCATCAGAATTTCCTAATTTCAATGGTATTATGACTACCCCTGAATACCTTTGTTCATTTTATCTTATTCTTAAAATAACTACTAAACGTTACAATGAATCATAGTTCTTTTTGAGAAAAAAAAAAAGGTGCCCTGTTTTCAGTAAGTGATACTGGCTTTCACAGGGTAGAAGTTAAATTAGCACATGCAATCTTAATTCTGTTATTAAGCAATAGCTGGAATATACCTTATGTCATAACACAGCCATGCATATTTATGGGTTTGTCTGAGAGAAATAATAAAGACACCTCTTGAACTAAATACAGAAAATCAGTCACCATTGTGCCTGGAAAGGGAATGAGCATGGAACATATTTCACTATAATCTTTTCCCACAACATTATTCCATACATCATCTGAAATCCAGGTCAAAATTTCTGTTGACTTCAGCAGTGGATGAAAATGACCCTCTGGAATTCAGATGAGGTTTTGCAGTTCCAAATCATTCAAGGTAGTTCTTGGTATTTGAATTCACATTTCTGCATGTAATTTTGACTTTTGAATATTAGGATTATCACCTTATGTTAGAGGCCCATGAAAAAGTTACTTTATCAAACAAAAAAAAGGAGAAAGCTGAAATCTTTCAATAAAGCCTAATTATTATGCATTAATGTAAGGAAACAAGCAACGAAAAGCAGAACTCAGCATAGCCAAAAGTGTATCTCTTATTTTAGATTGTATTAATAATAATACAGAAGTTATAAATAATTTTGGACACACAGTAAGATAAAGTTTTTATCGAGACTTAAATGGATTTTTATGTTTGGGTGTTTTATCACAGACCATTAAACAGCATTTTATAAAATCATCTTTATAGAACTAAACAATGATCCCAGAGACACTTCATTGAGGTATTTTAAGCAAAAAAATACAATAAAATATTAAAAATTAATGACAGCTCTGAAGAAGAAAAATATTACCCGTTTAACCTAATAACACATTTTATTGAGCTAGAGAAATAAAAAAAATAGAGACATTAAAGATGAAATTGACATCTATAGGGAAGTTGATGATTACTCACATCTGCAATGGAGAATTTTGGGAGTAATTGCCATTACCACAGCAGGTATAAGGTGGGAACACCTGCCAAACTGTGCCAACTAACATGTCCTATATACCTCTTATAACAAGGGTAATTCAAAAAATACTACAAGAAAAAAAGCAGAAAACAGATTTAAGTCACAACTGTGCTGCTCAAACCTAAATGAAATATCACACCTAAAGCCATCAGAGAATATACTAGCAATACCTAAATATTTTTCAACATAAGGTTAAGTTAAAAAAACCTATGGAGAATCTAAGAAAAAATATGCAGGACAAAACCAGTACTTCAGACAACTTCTGATGATTTGAGTGGTCAAAACTGCCACTGACATGCTGTTACATTTCTTTTTTCTGTCTTTTTCTGACTCTTAAAAAGGTCACATTTCAAATCAATAGTCCCTCAGAGCCACGACATGCTAGTCACTGAAGAAAATGTATTATTTCTCAGCTCTCTTTAAGTGAAAAAATGATATAAACTGTGATAAATACACATATGTATTCTTTCTACAAGGTCTGGCATCAGATGGTAAGAAATAAGCTGAATGAACCAACAGGGTACTCAAACATGGGTTATTTCAGAGTAGAAAAACCTATATTAGGTGTTGATCTGTGATAACTTTTCAGTGAGTCAGTTAAGCTCGTGATTTCTTTCAGCTAAGTAAGTTTCAATTAAAAAAGGTTGGAGATAAAACAAAGAGTAGATGAGGTCTCCAGGAAAAGAAAAATACACTTTAGTGGTGGTGTCAAAGGCAAAATAATCTGAGTTATTGTGGAAAATGAGTGTTTGAGGATCACTCTTTGTATAAATCACAAACCACAGGCCTTAGTTAAGCCATTCACAATGATAACATTAGTGTAAAAAGAAATAACCCTGAAGTAATGGAGAATATATTTTACTGATGATAATAACCACTTCTGTGACAATTTTTCATGATGGAGTTAATTCACGTATTGGTAAAATGATATAAGTAATTCAATAAATTTGTATTTAATGAAAAAGATTATTTTTGACTATTCACAACATATTTTTAATTTCTAGTTGAATTAACTGGCAAATCAGTTAGAGCCCACACCATTTGGAGAGCATATCCAGATAGGTGTTCATCATTCCATTTATCACCAGCAGACAAAAATTCTGGCACTGGAAGACTCATATTCACATACAACTCTGGCTAAAAAATGTGGACTCACATCTCCTCCACCACAACAGGAAAACTGTTGTCCTTGCTGTGTTGTTTCATTCTATGTAAATCATCTAAATCTTACTTAAACCAGAGAGTAAATAACTCACTTATTGGGGAAGGTGATCATCACTGCAAATGTCCTCTTACTGCTACAATTAGGAGATTCAAACTACGTGATCACTCTTCTCAAGTGAATATTTGAATTATCAGATCATTGGCCACTTTTTGATGAGGCCCCTCCTCTTCATTCTATTGGAGCTTTTACACTTGAAATATTCTTTCCAGTTTTTGACTTATGCATATGCTCTTGCATTAGAAAGTGAAACCTGCATGGCATCAATTAAATATTTATTTCCTGACATATGAAGAGCATCAAATGGAAATACTCAGACCAATACTTATACTGTCCTTGATTATCCTCTCTTTTAATATCAATGTATTTTTTAAGAGTTGAAGGTTGTGTATGCATAAGTCTCTGTCAGGAGGAAGAACTGTGCATTAAACCTCTCCTACACAAAATCTTTACCTAGAAAGGTTCTTTATAGAACCTGTCTTTTGTTGCTGATATTTTTCTGCATTAATCCTTTTGTTTCCTTTGCTTCTTTCTTCCTATGTTCTGAAATGTTTTGTAATTCTTGCAGCATTGTCCTTCTAGTAAAACCTTGACACAGGCTTTCACCCTCAGCTCATTACATAGAGAAAGGGGCATATAAGAAGCCACGAAATTACAAGATGCTTTCATATATAGTTACAGATTTATGAGTATGATATAGGCCACCATGCACACAGGAAAATGCATTCACTTAGGTATCCACTACCATCGATTTGTACCACAGAAATAACAATGTCATTACCATCAGTTATTACAGACATGCTACAATGATGAAAGAAATGTGTCTCAGCAAGATTAATGCACACAATAGGAAAGGCAAAAGGTAAATATTGTAATCCTTCTATGTGGAATTTGTTCAGCAATTTTCCTTAAAATTAAAATTCAATTTTACATTTTCATACTAAGTTCTACTATTTTAACTAGTGAAGAAATGGACCTTCTCCTGCTTTTTTTTTATTTGGTAAAAAATCCAAGTTAAGAAAGCCTTGCAGTCTCTCACAGCTTCCTCTGTCTCCTTTATGTCTCCTGTTGGTTACAGCCTAAAGCTCTGAAAGGGAAAACAGATAGCATCTGCTCAGGGGTGTGAGATTACATGTAATCATAATCTTCTAAAACAAAAAATGCAGAAAATGTACTTTACTTGCCAAACTTTCTTCCATCCAACTAGCTTTTTGTACGTGGTTTTTGGTGGTTGTTTTTTTTTAAATCACATGCTGTGCCACAACACAAAAAATAATTCAGTTCATGAATAAGTCTACACGCAAGTGTTGCAATAATAATAAAAAAATGTAAGGGGATATCTACAAACAGATGCCCTTTTTATTTTGGGAAGCATGGAGATGCTGAGAGCTGAAACAATTCCAGATTTCATTGCTGCTGGAAGTCCCTTCTGAAAGCCAGAAAGAAAAACTACCAAGAAATCCAACCCAACTTTCAACAAACCCTAGAGATTCCAACTGTTCTGGCTTTAAGCCAGATTTGCATGAGCATGACTCCCAGTGAAATCTCATTATGTGGTGGGTTCTCCAAGAGGAATTTTTCAACTGTAAATCATCTCCATTCCACAGGAGCCACTATTTTGACACTAAATTATGGGGCATCATTTGGTAGGCAAAAGGAAACGAATTATTGATTTCATGCAAATTATTTTATTTCCCTGAAAACTAAAATACCACTTGTTTCTCAGTCCTTCAAATTATTATTACATAAGCATACTACTAATGCATAATATTATTTCTTACCCATAAGGAGCACAGTGTTGGATTTCTTCTCAAGGTAGAAGCCAGTAAATTCTGTAGAAGAATCCAAACAGAAAAACTTTTGTACACAAAATTGATAACTGTGATCATCTAAAATTTTTTGTCACTGTAATTACAAGGTGGAAATACAGAGCCTTTTGGTCAAGTTCATTTTTCTAAAAAAAATGCACAACATCTTGTTGACGCTAGACATTTTGTGTGTAATCAAGGATGTGAGGCATGATCCTTCAAAGATCACCCATTTTATCCATTAAAAAAAATAGTCTAAAGAAATGGAGTTGGCATTCTAGAAATACTGTATTATGATTCTGGTTGAGAAAGAGCTCTCTACATCAACTCCAAAAAGAATCTTAACCCAAATATCCAATTTTAAGATACATGTAACTGAATGAGATGATTCCTGCAAGAAATTGCCAATTAACAAATTATAGACAGTAGAATAAAAATAAGTGTATTGCCTTATTCTTGATCTTTATAACATTGGAAAGAAGATATGCATGAGATCTTCAGTTAACAGAGCCCAGATACCTGCCTCACATATAGACATTTTTATGTGGCCGTTTTAACCTGTGAACTAAATTCTGCCTATGATATTGAGAAAATAATTTCTCACTTTTGCACGTGTACATTTTTAAGGAATACTGTTTAACAAGCCTAATCTTCTTTTGGAGAATTGAATTTAGAATACTCACTAAAGGATTAGGTTTCAGAAAATTGGTCTCTTTCTAGATATGACCTTAGCAATGGACTGAAAAGTGCCTTGTCACTGCAGTGATGTATCAGTGTGTATTTCATCTGCCCTGCTCTGAAAGACTGCAGCATCTGAGCTGAAGCAGCTCCCAGAGCTGGCCAGGGGCAGGACTCACTCCTGGGCTGACAGCTTCAGGGGATGATTTTGGGGACGGACAGGAAGATTCAGCAGGAGGTCATCCATTTCACCCACCTTTGCCTTGTCTTACCCACCACTGGAAAACATGGAAAGGCATGTAGAATACATACAAAAGAAAAATAAGCCTCAAGTTTATTTAATATTGAACCTTAGAGAGAATCAGATCCAGATGTACAAAATCTCTTTGCACACCCTCATAAGAAGCAGAACTCATAACCCTCGTGGTTTCCAGGAAGCAAAAGATATGGGACCATTCAGTCCCAGTGAAATGGTAGGCAGTATAAGTTTACATGAGAGCACTGCTATGTATCCATAGATGAGGAATAGTCCCCCCAGCATCTCCCAGTGTGTCAGATCCCTGCACTGTGCTGCTTCCACAGCAACCAGCTGTGCCCGGGATGGGGCCATGGGCAGCAGAGGGATGGATGCTCAGCCAGCTGGAGATCTTGTGCCACAAGCTGACCTCCTCATTGCCAGCCCTGTAACTCTGGCAGACTGAAAGGACATAAACACTGCTCTAACAACCAGGGGGCCCTTTAGTTGCTTATAAATGACTGAAGAGATGGGAGGGAGGAGAGGGTGCCAAAACATTTATTGAGGAGTGTTTGCTGTTGCTGTGAGCATGAGAGGGAGTTCAGGATCTGTATTTTGGAAAACCATGACCTTTCCTGGAGGGTTACTTAAATATTTGAAGCTGCAGTGATCTCAAATAAGCAGTGATGTATATTCTTATCAGAAATTACTGCAGAAATTATGCTTATGCTGCACTCAGTAAAGTACATGTTTACAGTTAATTTCTTTTTCTTATTGAAAATGTATAAGCATATCAGTTTCACCTTGAAAAACACTCACAGTGGAAAAAAAAATAGCATAGTTTATTTAGAAAATGTTTTTTGTAAGAGTATTTCTGCACATCTTTCAACTTTATGGGAAGATATGACCTTAAAGAAGACAAGCTGTCAGAAAAAGAATGGGAAGTAGAGATTTCACACATCTTTTCTTCTCTTTTGATTCTTGGAGACTCTTTCCCTTCCCCTTTTTTTCCACATTTTACACAGAATTCACTATTCAAGAACATTTGGTTGCTTTTATGCGCTAAATGTACTTAAAAGTACCAGCTATCCTTAATAAGTCTTGAAGCATTATCTATGCAACATGTTCTTATGTTCTGATTTATTTGAGTAAAAATATAATTCCAAGAGATGGCAGCTTTTGTGCAAGGCCAACTTATTGCATTCCTTATCAGCACTCTTATTGTTCTGGAAGTTTAACTCAGAGGTTTTAGTGATCCTGTCTACAGCATCCTCCCCCCCTACAAAGGTTTGTTGCCTCACAGCTGAAAGGGCAGCAAACTGTTGGTAGGAAGCAGGAAAGCACTGGCCAGAGCTGGGTCACAAAAGGAAGCAAGAACACCTGAATTTTCTTCATATCATGATATTACAGTCACAGAAACTAAGACATGCATAATGTCCTGGGAAAATATAACATTATTTTAATACACAGCCTTAATTCAAGAAGGCATTTTAAGGTCCAAACAAGTTATAGACTATCCTTTTTTGTCATCTAAGTACAACACCCTATTAAATGTGCCTGTAAATACCGAATGAATTAAGTACAAAATGATTTTTTTTTCAAATCTGTGTGAAACAGATTTGTTATTGACTGACCTGCCATAACAGGCTTATTCAACAGAATAACCCAGATCTCCTTTCAGCTAAGCACTTCAGCCTCAAACAAACTTTGAGGATGTGCATTAGTCTTGCTGAAGACAGGCAGACGTTCAGTGGCTAACATGAACTCAGCCAGACATCGAGTCTTCCCAAAACAGATTCTTGCTTTAATGCTGCTGGATCAGAATGTGAATTTCTGTTAAATAACACATAAGAATTAAAATTTATTTAAAACAACTTTAAAATGTACTCACCACTTTTGGTATTGTCACTAAACTGGCACTGCCTTGCTCCCCCCAAGACTCCCCTTTCCCATCTTTTCCATCTGAAATTCTCAAAAACCACTTTGGAGCATACAATTGAATGAGAAACTGCCCACAGCTGTTAGTGAGAGGAAAAAGCTGAACGGTGAGAAACTATAGAAGTGAGAGAGAACCAATTTCAATAGATATTTTTATCTGCCAGAAACTGCCAGAATAAAGAAGGCAAGGAACAAATAGTTGTAAAGAGCAATACACTGAAACAGGGATGGATATATTTGGAAGTACCTGGGGATACACATACATGTGTCTCTGTATCTTTGCTCCCTTCAGGTCTATGTGAAAAAGCTACAGACAGGTACAGCAATACTGGGTCTGAGATATTTTGGGGAAAGTGTAAGAAATCTACATCACATCCAATAAAATGCATATAGGTCTGGTTTTATGTAGGTGTTGATCTCTTTCATATCAAACATTCAGGAAGGCTGTAAACCAGTGTAGTGCTTAGGCAATAGGGAAAATTTGATAAAAGAAAGAAAGAGATTTACAGTTTTGCATTTTATATTTCTGTCAGTCACAGATTGGTAAGAACTACAAAGTGTATTTCCACAGTCAGGTAGATACTCAGGAAACAGCATCTACATTGTGTTTGTAGACAAAATATAAAATATGAGGATAGTTAATCCTTTTTAATCAATTAACAGCAAGAGCTCCATTATCATCTTTACCATTCAATTAATAGGACACTCACCATGTAAGTTTTGCTTAAAATGAATACTCTCTCACACAGTGGCCAGGCATGGTTTGGTGTCCAAGAGGTGGTTTGGAGGCATTTTGCTGTTGTCTGGGAAGGGCATTTGATTAGATTCTCCCTCTCTCTCTCTCTCTTGTTTTCTCTAACTTCTATCAGAACTTCCATGTGATAGCTTTGTCAAATTTGATAGGTTCCCTTGGAAAGCTTCAGTTCTGATAAGTTTCCCCTTTGTACATGGAAATGTTTTATTGAAGAAAATTCCTGATTTTTTGTCCTGAAGTCCTTCTCCTTCAAGGACAACATTCTGTTTTGATTTACCCTCTGATATAAATACATACTGACCTCTGCATACTTCACTGATGTTTTGCACGGCTTTTTTTTCTGTTAAAAATGTCTGGAAAATGTTTTAGAAATAAAGGCATTTAATAAAATTACAGATTAATAAAATATTCAGGTTTTCTAAAATATCTATTTCCCTAATAAAATTTCAAATTCTATAGGCTACTAAACAACCTTGAGAAAAGGAAGAAGACCTGCAGCTCCCCTTTGAGTCAGAGAAAATTTGTCAAAATAGTTTAGTGCACTGCAGACTTAATTACCACCATGAATATGGTAATTATACTGTGGTCTGACAACTATTCCCTGTACTTTAACAGTAGGCTGCATTAGAGATCCACAAAATATTTACTCTTACAAAAGGAATTTGGAAACCTTGATGAATTTCAAAGGATTTACCCCTCCTGAGCAGAGTTGCTCTGCAGGAGACAGAAGTATGCACTGACCTAACTGCTGACTGGAATAACAGCACCAGAAAAACGTCACCGAGTATGTAGCACATTATGAGCAAATCTAAATTGCCATGTAAGGCAATTTAGATGTACAGGTTACTTCCAGAGCCACAGAGAAATCTAAGCCCTGCAAGGTATTGAAAATTCAACTTTATCAGCTGCAAATTTGCTAGCAATTTATAAACTCCAATGTTTTTTGGAAAGTTCTTTCACAAGTGCTCAAAAAATGTTCTCAATGTCAGTAATAAATGACAGGCAAGGAATTTTGGCAGCAAATGTTTCAGCTGTCCTCATGAAATGGATGAATATTTCCCTCCTTGCATTAATTCACGTTACAACACGTACATGGGAGAATGATAATAGGGTTCTTCCCTCATGCTTGTCATGTATAAAATATTGTACCACTTCATAACATTAAAAGGGTTAGTAAGGCCAGATATCGCTTAAAAAGAAAAGGGAAACCTAAAGTCTGAAAGGTAACATCTTCAGTGCGAAATGTATTCATGAGCACTGTCAAATACCACCCTCATCTCAAGTGCTGGCTCCTGCTAATTCCTACTGACAGCTGTTCTTATTCTTACCTTGAGACATTTGGTTTTAAATGTCAGCCTGGTTGAATCTTACTTCTTCCCTAAACATTCACCAACAAGATAAGGGAGTTATTTGCCAAAAAAAAAAAAAAAAAAAAGAGGTAAAGGAAAAAGAAATCATGTGCAAATGTGAAACGTGTGAAATGTTCTGTAAGGAGATTTCCTTCCTTTAAAGTAAATTATATCTTTCTGTACCTCCTGAGATAGGAAAATAGAGACAGCTTCATGCAGACAAGTTCTTCCATACTACATGTGGAAGAACAGTGGTCTAATAATGAACCTGTTTATACAGCACTGGCACTGGTATGGCTGAGTACAAGGGTTTTGGAGAGGAGGTGTGCCCATGAAAGTCATCATCTCATCCCTCCAATTCTCTGTGGGTCTCTGAAAAATCTGCTGCCTCCTTCATCCCTGTGTATTTAGTGACTACTTCAAAGATCATGTGAAATGATCAGATTTCTTTTGTTCTGAAGACGTATCCTTCAGAATTTCAAAAATTTTAAAAATTTTTCTTGGACTCTATGTTGCCCTTAGAGTGAGAGAAATGCCTTTCACATTAGGAAATTAATATTCATTTAAATGGCTTCTTAACTCTCAACAGATCTGGTCATTCCTCCTTCTTTGTGCCCCCTCTCTTTAAGCCCATTAAGTAGCGCCATAAGAGAGCAGAAGCGAATATGAGGAAAGTGGTGAAACTCAGTTTCTTCATACTGAAACTTCTTGTCTTCCCACCAGTGTGTTCTCATTAGGCCCTCAAGGTTTACATCCCTTTATGGGCCATGTGGGGGTTGCTCCTCAGCCAGTGGTCTAGAAGAGTCCAGACTAGATGATCTGAATCACCTGAAAGTATTAGAATCATGTTTCTGTCCTGGCCTGCCTTTTCTACTTAAATTCATGGTTTCGGCAGGGAATAATCTTTGTGTATGCATCTTTGTAGCTCTTTATGGAACAAAATATTGTATTAGAGGCAATAAGTTCACAATGAAGACAACTGCAACCACCACTGAAGTACTTTTTGGCTTTCTAATCTGGCAGAATTTGGGTCTATAATTACCTTGTGTCAGGCCTCCCATGAAATTACACTTCAGTAGGAATTTAGTGCATTTTTTCTAAAGAGATGTGATAAAAACAATCAGAATGTACAAGAAGATAAGCACAGCACTAGGTGATGGCTGACTTGGGTAAACCCAAGAAACAGTGATTCCTCCTGCTGAACTTGAGAGCTGGTATATGGTCTTTGTTTATTTTTCCCTCTCTTCTATGCTTAAATTATTTTGTCTGACCATCTTCCCACTGTCTCGAATGCAGCACAAAAATCTTTACTTCTGTCTAGCATAATAGTGGCCATTGGCTTCAGAAAATGCTAATGCTAAGCTGAGGATGTTCTCTGGGCTGACATCCTGCATTCTGTTAATTTATGGTCTCCACAGGCAATTAGAGACCAGTGTTCATGCACATTTCAAAATTGGGTGAACATTCTGAACAAGAGTCAACAAAATAAAAGAATAGTATGAGAGAATTAGTACATAATTGTCAGCATTTGAAGCACTTCAGGTGCTTATAAACAAGCAAGCCTCAAATTCGTGTGTGTTAAACACTGAGCTGTTTTCCTGCATACCATGATCCCCATGGCACGCTCCTTGAAGGCCTATACTTTCCATGACAGATGCCAATCCAGTTTGGAGATGTGTGTAAAACCCATCCTGTAGCTTTCACAAGAGATTTTGTAACCTCTACTGGGTGTGTAGGCATCGGCAGCGTTATATGCTGCTGCATGGACCTACAGCTGTTGCTGGCTCTCGTACAGATTTGACTACGCTCAATTTCTCAGGCACATCTGAGCTGTGCTTTGTATTTGCATTGTCTCTGAGAAAAACACAAAGTTTTGTTCCACAGGGTAATGTACAACTGAATTTATCCTTAATTTGGGTTAAAACCAGGGTTCACTAATGGAGCTAGTGTAAGCAGACTCAAATTCACAAATTTCCTGAACTCTGAAATAGACTCCCTGATGCTTTGTGAATATAACACTGGTAGGTCTCTGTGCTGCTGACATCTGGAAATATCTTACCTACAGCTTGGACTGAAAGACTTATTTTCCCTTCCAACCACACTGAATATCAATTTATATCAATCAGATAGCAAACACTTAGGTAAATGCTTTTCCCATAAACATCTAGCTTTTTAATTTTTTTTTCCCTCAACTTCTTTATTTAGCAGTAGCTGCAGTGGGAATGTTGTTTAAGTCAATAAGGTCAATAACTCACCTATTTTAAAAGGCATGGTTATATCAAAATGGGCATCATAATAGATACTGAAGGAGTTTATAGCTTATGGGTTTATTCTGTGTGTTGGCTAATTACAGCACAACTAGGAAGGCAATAAAATAAAGCTACAACATGAAGTGTTACAGGAGCTGTACAGCTGGTAACAGGGTATGATGACAATTGCAGGTAGGAATTCCCCTGTACATTTAGAAAGAACTATAGAAGATATTAAGATTAAGAAAGACTCCTTTAGATGGGAGAGGGATTGTAATTAAGGTCATAATCCAATTTGTTTTCATTGCTAACACATATAGAACAAAAGATGCCTGCTAGCATACACTCTGTGTACACAGAATAGGTGTTATGTGCTATTAAACATTGTAAATGTTGTGGAAACGTAGCCAGAATGAGATAAAACCCTCTTTCAGCTGTGTGCATAAGCCTGATCCCATTCTTTGGGATTGTTTGGTCCTAAATGTGCTAGCCATGCTTCTAGAAACCCAAGCTTCCTAACCCCCTGCCATTTCTACTACTAACTGCAGAGGTATCAGCTGTGACCTTCAGTCCTGAAACATCAGAATTCCTAGTTTGGCTAGAGAGCCTCTAAAAATTTCACCTGAAACTGATGGTTCAGCACCAATAAATCTGCAGTTTAATGCAGCTAATGATGGCAGTGAGTTACTTTGCACCTAGCTATTGTTATCTGACCTGCAGCCTCTCTAAAAACTCTTTGAATAGAAAGATTTCTTCATAAAGAGTGATGAATTTTGTAATTCCATGAGGATGAGATGTTTTCTTTTTATATTCACATCCAGTGACTGGAACACTTAAGCAGTGGATACGAGGTACAAAATGCTTATGTGGGAAAAATATGAGATCTTTTAGTCATATTCATGATGTTAGCAGCTATCATTCTGTCTTCCTTCAGCAAAAGTCTGAACATTTTATGCAAACACAGTATATTTAAAATGAAAGAAAGGAAGCTACAGCACTTTCTAAGCTAGCACAGAAGTCTGGAGACACAGAGGTTAAACCTCTGCTACTTTGCATGACAGAAGATATTTGAATACATGTCATGATCTTAAATGACTACTAATGACTAGAGTATTGAGGTCAGAGGGCAGGATTAAGGCATGATGGGACCAAAAAAGCAATATTGAGCTCTTTCCTAGAAGAACATATGCACACTTCACAGTTTAGTCCCAGGAATGAGATTAGACCAACATACAATGTTTGTGGCTAAACAGCTAATTGCTTATATTATGCCAAATTTTCCTTTTGGCCCAGTTAGAATTTTTTATTTTTACTATATCAAATTATCGGTGGCATCTTCTATAGAGAACTTCTTCATTGTACCTAATTAGTCTGAACATTTACAAAGTGTAATTTGCTTTTTTATATTCTCAAGAACTTGCTATAAAATTTTGTAGGTCCTTCTTATAACACCTTACTTAACTCCTGGAACATTTAAGCATGTTAAAGGGTATGAATATATGCGTTTCACAACTTCAAGATCTTGTTTCCCACAAACTCCCATTTCAGAGCCGCATTCATTAATAGGATTACTCGCATTTCTGCAACAAGTCTCAACGCTTCTGTTCCCATAAATTAACAAATCATATGGAGAAGAAACTGCTAAATAAGTTGTTTCTCAAGAGGCTGGGTGAGGCTTACCCTTGGAAAGCTGCAGTGCAAGCCAAGGACGGTACATATAAACGCACTTCATTGAGTACATCTTTCACACCATGGAGATCAATCAGCCCTCCAGGCAGATTCCACCCATGTTTTCTCAGCACACCCATAAATCTTGAAAACCCTCCCACTGAAAAAAAAGCAACAAATGATTCTTACTCCAAGGCAAGCACAGCACATCAGCTGATACAGCCAGGCTGATCTGCCTTTATTAAAGACAGATGAATGTGTGGGTTGCTCCTTGAGAAAACATCATGAGCTTCTTGCTGACAGTGATGAAGTCTTTTGACAGCTGAGTTTTGTTGTTTGTAATGTCCAGCCTTTTCATGTTAAAAAAGAAAAGGTAAGCTTTCTGAAATCAGTGGAGTGGGGAGAAATAGGGTCCTTAAAAGAATGGATTCTCAGTACCTACCACAGGCTGAGCAAACAAACTTTCCAGAGGAAGTCTTCATTTCCAGAGCTTTAGGAGACCCCTGTAGCAAACAGTGCTGACAGAGTGTATCTAACATCATGCATTCATTAATCTGAATTACTCCTTTTAGTGCTTCTTCTGTTGAAGCCAACTCTGTGATTGCAGTGCATTTGCCCTGGAAGGATTTCTGCTGTATCATGCACTAGGGAGAAATAACTGTTGAGTACAATTTAACTCTCTAAGCTGAGAGGAAAAAAATGAATAGTAATTATTCCCGCTTGCTTGCCTTTCAGGAAATGTGCATTTTAAAAGCTCATGTAACTATAAAAGCAGTTGCATGCTGAGCAGTTTTGAAAGATTTTTAAACAGTTTGAAATTCATGATATTTACTGCCTCACAAGGACCACTGACAACTAGGATGGGTTTGGATCCACTGTTTACGTTTCATAAATCAGACATGATTGAAACACGGAACAGAAGCCTGAATCTCATGAATCATCTGCTTGCATATGGTTTCTCTGTATCAGGATCATAAACGTTTGCATTTTTGGAAGCTTTCATGCATAAGAGGATTCTCTCATACACAAAAAATTATTTGCTAGTCAACAAGTCTGAGAGAGACTCAGATGCAGAAATTTCTCTCATCCTAATTAGAGTACTAAGTATTTGTGGCCATAAGTTTCTTTCCTAGACTGCAGAAGGATATAAAATATCCTACACTCTCAGGAGTGCATAGCTATAAATTGAATATAGAATAATAGAATAATTTTTTGAAAGTGACCTTTGGAGGTCATTTAGTGCAACACTCTGCTAAAAACAGGTGCATCCTCAAAATCAAACCAAGTTGCTCAGTGTTTTTTCCAGTCAAATTTTGAGTATCTCCAAAGCTGTAGATTCCACAAGTTCACTGGGCAACCTCTTCTGGTGTTCAACCAGTCTCATTACACTTTTTTCCTTAGCCAGAATTTTAATTTAACAAATTTGAATGTTGTTCTTACCCTTTCACTGCGGATCTCAGAGAAGAGCCTGGAAGTCTTCTATATAACCACCAAGTTATCACAGGAAGAAGTTACCTTCCCTTTTTCTTCCCCAGGCTAAACAAACCTGAGACCTTCAGACTTTCTGGCTATTCCCTGTGCTTCATGCAACTTCCCATCTCATTGGACCGCTGCTGGGCCTTCTCCAATTTGTCATCGTAGTTCCAGCACTTGGGAAACGTGCCAAAATTGGGCACAATATTTCACATGAAGCCTCATGAAAGCTGAATAGAGGGTGGTAATCTATTCTCTTGGCCTGCTGGCTATTTATGGCCTATTAGTTTGTCCCAGTGCACACCTATGTTCGTTTCTGGGGTGCCATCCCACTGTCTTGTGTTCAGTCACAGTCCCTCAGGACTCCCTGCAGAGCTGCTCTCCAGCCAGTCACTCTCCATGAGCTTTGCATTTGTTTTCATTTAGCTTAATAAGATTTCTGCAGCTGCTACTCCAGCTTGTCAAGGTCCCTCTGGGTGGCAGTTCCGTGACTCTGAAGAAGGATCATCCCATTTCATCATCCAGTCCATTGAATGAAGATCTTAAACACTAACTGCCTCAACATTGTCATATATGAAATTAGGTAATTGGCTTTTACACATAAAAATCATCTTATGACCAAGTTAATAGTTATTAAAGTTGTTAAGATAGTTAAATTGTTAAATACCTTTTAATTGTGAAATTCCCATTTTTCTCTGCAGACCAATGTCCCTCCCCAGCAAATGATCCATTGGTGAAAGGAACTTGTGATGTACCTCAAAATTCACCAATCACCTTGTGCCATGGGGGCGGGACAGTGGGGAATTCTGGGAAGGGCCAAGAGGATATAAAAGTAGGATCCCAGCGCTCTCATCCTCCTCCATGCAGCAAAGTTGGTGAACACATCTTCCTGCATCTGCTCTCCTAGCGCTGGGTGAAGGGGGGAAAGGGTCATAGGCCTATCTCTGTTCAGAGACGTTTTTATTTTAAGAGAATTTTGCCTCAGATTAGCTGAGGTAAATCCAGCACTGAAGATTTCTGCCATGGGCACATAGCCAGTTTGGCACCACGAGTCTCTGATCCTGCGATCCCAGGATTTTTAGATTGTTTTAAATTAAGAATTTGGATGCTGTTATTTTTCCAAATTATTTTTCTTGTAATAAACAATCTTTTTTAATTAAAACAAGAGTTGTTCATATTCCTGACAACTCCAACTCCTGAGGAGTGCCTCCCATACCTGTCAGCCAGTCATACTTTCAAAATTGACCAACGCTCCTTGAACACTGCAGTACAGCTGGATTTTGCTGCCCTTACAATCCATCATCTAGTCCATTACTACCAGTTTGACTTCAAGGATGCCATGGGACATCCTGTCAAAAGCTCTGCTAAAATCAAACACACATCCTCTCAGTCACTGAGCCAGTCATTCCAACAAAGAAGGCAATCAGGTTGGTCAGGCATGATTTGCCCTTGTCCATTGGTGTGACTGGGTTCTCCCAGTCTCCTTATGCTTCGTGTGTCTGGAAGTGACTGTCAGGAGAACTCTTCCCATAGTCCTCCATAGGACTGATGTAAAGCTGACTGGGCTGCTGTTCCCTGGATCTTTCATCTCTGTTTTGAAAACAGCTGTAACATTTGTTCTTTTCTTGCCATTAAAAATTTCTCATGCCTGTAGAAGACAGATCCCTGCCCACCACACAACCAAGCATTGATCCACAGGATCCACAGTTCCTCCCTGGCTGCTTCCCCTTGACCAGCAATTTTGAGGAAAACACCAACAGTTTCTCCTTACCCATCATTCTAAATTCAAGTAGTGACCCTTGATCTGCTCAAGGTCTCCATTGGCAGTGTCATGACACCCACATGGATAAGCAGCAATCAGTAGTAGCCTAAGTCCCAGATGAACCTTGTCAAAATCTTCACAGTATTACAGATTTAGGGCTCAGGTGTCCCAAGACAAGTGTCCCAAGACAGCAAGTCTGGTTAGCAGATGACTTCCATTATCCTTTACCCTTCCTTCTGGAGGCACTGGCTCCATCACCTGGATCAGGTGCAATCAGTTTGGGTACTTCCCCAGTAGTGCCCATTCCTCCCCTGCTTCCAGATCCCACTATTCCAACCGAATACTTGTAAGGAGAAACATCCTTTTTTGTGCCAAAAGTCACCATATTCCAGCTCCTACTATGACTGGAGTCCCTGTTCTCCCTCTACTTGGCTTCAGCCACCAGCTGTCCTTCCTTCTGCATGACATGGGACTGGGATTCTTGGCCCAGCAGGATCTCTGCGAGTAATCTACCTCCCGGTCATCTTCCCTGTGGTGCCATCACCTGCTCTTCTCCCCCCTCTGCTGCTGACCAGGTGTTGCACTGATGTCTCCAGACCACAGCTGCCATCAGGCCTGCACTGCTCTGTCCTCCTTCAGCACAACCCTCTGGGTTAATAGCAATGCCTTATCTACCTTAGGAAGGACTGAAAATGTTCAATGTCTTGTTCTAAAAAAAATATTTCAGGAATGTCCAGTTGTCTGTTATAAATAATATATATAGATAAATACACACACAATCTGAGGTTAAAGACAAAATTTCAATCAGTTGTGCAATTCTTACTTCTACAGTACTGAAGTAAATTGTCTTTTCCCCTTTCAGTCTTTGAACCTTGGCTAGAAAGGCTGCAAAAATACACGCAGTGTAATAATCACCTATTGAAGCTACAAATTTCTGTGTGAGAAACTACTTCATGTTCTTTCATGAGGCGTCTCATGAATTGTTACCCCAAAGCTATTTCCATACAAGTTTTGAATTTCCCACCTTGTTCTGACAGCTTTTGAAGCACTCGTCTTTGTAAAGTGCAGCACCCAATCTAGAAAAACACCTCTGTACTCTAGTGAATGTTTAATGTCTGCTTTAATGCCCTGACCACTTCCAGCTTTTCTGCTTTCTGTATTGAAATTAACAACAAAAATGGTTTTGCTTAAGTTCTTTCCCTCTCCACAATTTCACCTATGCACATTAAAGAGTTCATAAAAATGCATCATGGACCCATTTAAGGTATGTGATTAACTGTTAATATGAGACATTAACTTGCAGCGCTATGATAGAGATGATCATGTACAATTATATTTGATGATAGTAATTCATAACTATAATTTTTGTTATATTTTTAAAATACAGCATGGCAACTGCTAGATATTCAAAACTGCTGTAGAAGTTTAAAAAATGAATGCTGATATAAAACTCACTGTCCTGTCATGACCACTACTGATGATTAGTCATGTAATTCTCAGTTCTGGCCATCACAACAGCACCACTTGGATATATTTATAAAATGTAAAAGTTATTCTTTATGAATATTTTTTCATTCAATCCCTCATATGGAAATTTTTTCTATAAAAAAGGTCTTGATATTCAGTGAACAGAAATATCATCAGGCTATGGAGACTTTTTCCCTTCTATTTTTATGTTGAAATAAAAAAACCAAAATTTAAACATCAATTCTGTAATTGTGCTAGTTTTACTCAAAAAGAAGTCTGTCTAAAATCCCTTGAATGTAAGAAAAAAAATCAAAGTCTGGGTTTATATTCATTCGTAACTACAGAAGCCAATCCTGATCTATGGAAAAAGCTGGAAAAAATAGGAAACTTCTGGACATAATGCAAGTTACTCTGAAATATTGTGCAAAATATATTAAAAAATATATTGTGTGGAATATATTAAATCAAATATAAATATGATTTATTATCTCCCTCCATCCTTGAAGAGATACATAGACCAGAAAAAGACACATAGTTATGCAAGACTTTAATTGCTTTTAAACCCCCTCTTTCAGTTTTACCAGGGAATTCACCTGGTACATTATCTCTGACTAAAATTTACATAAAAAGAAATGCTTTTCTTTAAGTGCAAGAAAGACCAAGGCCTCAAGATGGAGGAGTAATACCTCAGGTTCCTCTGGGTTTTCCTTCTACTGTATCTTACTGCTCATCGCAAATAGTTTTCTGCAATTTTAATATTTCATAATTTAAGCTCCATTAATGGAGCAAAGAAATTATATTGATGATGGATGGAATATTACACAATTTTAAATTGTTTTAATGTTTGGTAAGCATTTGGGATATTTTGAAAAGAAAAAATCTTTTCTCTTTTTTGAAAACTCAAGCTATTGGTAAAGCAGTAAAAGACCTGTGGTGATTAATTTCTTAATTTATATTACAGGACCAAATTCAAAAACTTGTAAAAATATTTTTAAAATTCTAAGTTTATGACATTCCCTTTTAAAATGTATGGTTATTTTAGTATAAATTGGTCAGAAAGAGGAGAATAAAGCTTTTAATCTCAGTTCAGAATATTTCACTTTATACAGTTGTACTTTCAAGGGAGAAAGAAATGTATTCACCCAGTGTATGTTATTGAATAGTGAGCGGCGATGGCTTTTAAATGAGGGAGGAACCTGGTGAATGTTTGTTTTTAGTTTTCAAAAGTCTTTTGTAGTTAAGAAAATAAGATTTTCTTTCTGGATATAACTTTGAATAATCCTTTTAATAAATTTAATATACATATATAAACACACATTCTTGGTGAGGTATATTTAAATACAATTATTCAAGCCATTAAACACAGACATAAAAAGAAATAACCAAGTTATTGTTAGTGTGCAATCACTGTAATCTCCATTCTGCATTATGATACAGTATTTTTTTACATCTCCACCTTAGAAATGAACCCTTAATTCCTGTCTCATTCGTTGCATATGGTGGCCGCAAAGGTGGACTGGTGTATTATCTCTGCCAGCCATCTGTGTTGGCAGAGTTCTGTCCTTGTATTTAATTGAATATTGCAAGTGGAAAGAAAAGGAGGGATGAATTCTTATTAGTGATCAGCATGCTCACAAGTGAAGAGGAGGACCTTGGTTCAAAAGTCTACTCAGAATAAAAGCCAAAAAGTCACCATCTGACAACTGTCTTGCAGTTATCCCATACTCTGCTCTCTTGCCACCCTGACAAGGTTGTAACAAGGTACGTGATCTCCACTATTGTAGAAATAAGAATTAAATTTTTAAACAGATCAATAGATGGCAATTGCTCTGTAGAAGGCCTCTGAAAGTCCTATGCCAAAGACCTGGAGGAAGAGGAAAAGTGATCCTGACAAATGAACCATATTTGGGAAACACCGTGCAGGAAGAACCCATCAAAAGGGATTTTTGCCTCATCCTCTGGGTTACTCTGCCTGCACTGAGCTGTGATAGACTTACCCAGAAAGAAGAGTGCAAAAGGCGTGTTTGAACAGCACCTGACACATCCTCAGCTGTCAGAGGTGCTGCGCACATTTCCCTGTGTTGATTTACAAGAGGATGTGTCTTAGGAGCAACATTTCCTTTCACCACAAGGAAAGCCAAGAGGTAGGTTGACCATGTCAGTCACGGGATCAATTGGTTTATCTTGTCCCTGCACCCTTCCATTTTGTAGTGCAAATCAAGAGGCAGACACAATTAAACTCTTCACTTTAAACAAACTGTTGGTCAATTTACATGTATATCAGGTTCCTTACACACAAACTATAACTGCTGTTAGCTGTGAGAGTAATAACATTGAGGCAGCTCCTATGGGGGAAAAATGTTAGCATTCAGCTTTCTAGTTATTAACAAGATTAATCTTCTCTCTTGCTGTTTTTAGAATTCCAATCAAACTATTTAAAAATTTAGAACCTGCTCCATGGGAAAAAGAAATCTTAATTGGGCAGGATGTGCAGATTTTCTGCACATAATTGAGAGTTCAGGTTAACTACTCCTTGCCAATGCTATTGTGAACTAGGAGACTTGCTCCTTCTGCTTCCCCGGTAATAGAGCAGGAGCAAGACCTGGGTTCAAGTCCCCAAAGAGCATTTGCAAATGTGAGGCGATTATAGCAATTATCCACAGGATCTGTGTGCTCAGCAGTGGTATAAAAACATTTCAGGTTGGATACCTGATTGAAAATTGAACCATTCAAGACTCAAATGTCGCAACACTAGGCAGAGTTATGATAAAGGTCTCAAATCACTTGAGCGTATTAGTCATTTACTCCTAGTCTGCTTAAATATAACAGGCAGGGTTTTTTTCCTTTTTTTATTTTCAGTGAGGACAGTTCCTAATGGAGGTAAATGGCAGTAAAGATAATTTTTTAAAAAGTCAAGGCAAATAAATAAAAAAATAAATTTAAAATATGAAATTTACACATGAAATGCCCTGGAAACAGCCCATGGATCATTCTCTTTTTCTGTCCTTTTTTTTCCCCACACAAATTTCTGCCAAAGTTTTCTGCTTTGATGCCCCAAATCATACAACCACTGATGAGAAGACTGACTTACAACCAGTGAGTTACTTTATCCATTACACTGAAATTTGGGGACAGGGAATTTCCTAGAACCACTCACAATACAACCGCAGCAACACTAACCACAAACACCCCCACACTGAGAAATTCACCCTCCACAGCCTGTGACAAGAGGGAAATCCCTCTCTCCCACATGATCTGCCAGGAAATTTTTGCCATTGCCTGCAAGGACAGGATTTCAGCCAATAATTGTGAGATAATTTCAACATCACCAGCAGCAGGGTTCCATCCTTTCATCAGATCATACAGTGACAGCCTTGCACTTGCCTTTGTACATGAGACCATTTTGTGAAAGAGCCAGCAGCCACGGGGGAGATGGGGAAGGGACTAGGGTTGTTTGTTCTTATAGCAGAATTTCCACAGAGATTTATGTTAAAAGATCTATTGCACAGGAAAAACTCAATATTGCTTAAAATATTTGAGTTTTATAATGAGGGCTGCAACTCGGAGAGCATAACAGGCAGCATGGCTCTACAAGCCGCCTTTTTCTGAATGCCATTAATGCAAGGAGCTGCTTAATTCAGTTGTAAACTGAACACATCTTGCTGAAAATCTGGTTGGGTGGAATGAGTAAGCTTTATACCACAGTTGCCAAACCTTTCCATTCACGACTCCACTCCTATTTGCACTTTAAGGCTCGCTTCCAGATTTCCTAGTTTGGGAAATGCTGCTTTAAGACCTCAAATTAAAAACATATGTTGAGATTTAGCCTGACCTTCAGAAATGGCAAAGTAGTTGTAGAAGATGATGAAGGGGCGATAGGTGGAGGGGCAGGAAGAATCAATAAGAAACTCTTTTCCCCACCCACAAACAAATTTTTCATTCAAATCACCAATTTTTTTTTTTTTACTGTGTTCTCTTTTTGAAATTAGTCCTCCAGCATTCTGCTCTGGATGTGCATTTGTATGTGCTGATTTGCCCATTTTCCCATTGTCCATTAGTAACTTTACCTGTTGGGTTAATTTATAACAAGAGCAAAGGTCATGCTCCTCCAGACTACCTAAAATCAAAGGTCAAGCAAAGGAAAAAGGATTTTTTAGAGGTATGTCCCTGCTGGTGACTAGAGAATCTACCCTTCTGAGATCTCCTGTGGAGATCCCACCTTTAGAGCAGCACTGTTCACTCACTCCGTGCTTTCTCTAGCACCAAGGGATGCAGCCGTAAGGCACAAAGCCACGGGAATCTAGGCTTTCTTAATTCCTCCACTCAGGAAATATGCATTATTGAGTCACACGGGGCTGGTACCTAGAGGCTAGATGTGACACAAATATGGCAGTGCTGGATTGGACGCCTGTAGAGGGAAGCCTTAGGGCTCAGCGAGGTCAGTGAAATTAAGAGAGCAGGGCTTGCTGGTCCCACAGTGTCTCTGGTGCCTTTAAGCAGGCGCTGGGGAGGCTGATGCATGATTACTCCTTTTGATCACACTATAAAGAAAACTTCCAGATGAACAGCCTGAAGCCACCAGGAGACAAACTGAACTGGTTCTGATGGTGGCTGCAAAGTGGAGGAATCTCTAAAGGCCCTCTTTTTGTATCTTCATAAAACACTTGGATGAAAATGCTTCAGAACATGATTCATGAACCCCTCCTCCAGTCTCCTGGTTTCTGCAGCAAATGCCTGTAAAACCAGATGCTTAGTCTAACATACTTAGTCTTGCCATGGAAAATTTAATTCAACTTACTAGCATAAGGTGACACTTTGTCAGTGAGCAGTATGGTATTCTGTATCCGTTTTCATCTTTTGACTGTTTTTCTATAAAGAAAAAATTTAAATAAAAGAATTAAAATTATGGTACATTTTGCACTATGATCAAAACTGCAGACACTGTAATTTAGCATCACCTGATCTGGGGAAAACCAACTGAAAATAAATAATCATTCATTCTGCAGCTGTTTAGCTCAATAACCATAATAATATAGTTGTTAGACATAAACAGCACACATCAGCTCTAGCAGAGCACAAAAAATGGTGCCAGGCTAAGTACCTGATAAACTTTCACATTCAATGTTTCCATGTAATTCAGTATTTCCTCAATGAAAATGATGATAGCTGTCACTTAAGCATATATGGTGCTCTGGATGAGCAGGGGCTCCAAAGCGATGCATTTAAGGAAAATTTATATTTTACCAATGATTAAATGTTGTCAGTTTTCTGGACTAGAGGGAAGGAATCTCTTTGATGCCTCAAGTGAGGGGAAAATAATTATAGAGATTATTATAAAGAAAGAAGCAAAACAAAAGCTTAAGCCTGAGATTTTCAGGAGAGCCTAGGGGAGATAACTTAGTTCAAAAGCCTCTTATTCCCTTAGGCTTTTTTGAAATTCCCAGTCTGAGCACCACATTGCCACGCTGGTGACTGCAGTTACTCAACTAAGAAGTGACACCAAAGGAAGCTTGAGTAACAGGAGCACTCAATGAGACTCCATTTTAAATAAAATTATGGTTGTAACTCCTCATGAGATCTGGCTCTGTTCCCTGCTCTCTACAGGGACCTTTGCACCAACACTCCACAGGCTGGGGATGCACATGCACACACACATTCCACCACCTCACCACCACCCCCACACCTCTTCAGCTCTTCCTCTTCAGATCCCAATTGGGACATTTCTGGTTCTAATTCTTGACTAAGGTTTGCTCCAGATTCTGCCTGGCTGCTAAGGGAAGATGAAAATTACAAGACCTATCAAAAGGATACATTAGAAATATTGTCTCTATCTTGCCCAGACGATACCTTCCCACAAGAAGCATACTGTGTAAGAAGGAGTCCATGAGACCACTGAAGAACTACCTTTCTGAAAAAAAAGTGAAAAGATGTTTCTGATGGATTTAGGCACCATGATAAATTGTACCTTCTATGGCCACACTGAACAGACCCGCAAGTCAGGTGTTTGGACTTCACACAAACATAAACTGTTCTGTGCAAAACAATCCCAGAAGGTCAGCTTAATCAAGAACCTGTTGGACCTAAAGCAATCTGTTATTTAATTAATCTGTGCATGACAGAGTAAGCTTGGCATACAAAAAATCATGAGGTTTGCTGTGAATTCATAGGATGTGCAGGGTAGGTTGGACATGTGACCATCATGTAGAGCCAATCTGCACGTGTGTGGGGAAGAAAAGCCAAGATTTCTCTGTCAGGCTAAGCTAAATTATAGATCTTACAGAACTTATGACCATCTGGAAAAGACAGGGAAATTTATAAAACCCTCAAAAATGTCATGTTTCAAAAAGTGGACATGTATTTTGAAACAATTATGTACAGTAGGGTCACAGCTGAGGATCAAGGGAAGAATGCATCTCCTGGGATCCTACTAGTCCAGGATCCAAAATGCCAGAAATATGGCTGGGACATATTACCCAGTTTTTCCTTTCTTCATACCAGTATGCATTTTGTAAATGTCCACCTTCATTACAGATGTTAGAATCCTTACTTAGAACATATTTAGGACACACTTCATAACATCTTTAAATTGCTGGGACTTTCCTCCCTTCTGATTTTCCACTGTCTGATTGGGAGGATGAGCCAGGTAGAGCCTTTCAACTTGCTTCATTTCTCTGCTGTCATTTTATTAAATTTTCCACCATAATCTCTTGCTTTATGGGCACAAAGCATAACACCTACAGCTGTCAGATGGCTTTCTGCAAGAAATGCCGGAGGAACCTGGAACCATTCATGACAAATTACAAGAGGGTAGGTATGCTGAGGCTGTCATGACCAAATTTTTCACAGGATTTCAATTATGGGTTTGCTTGCTTAGCATGATCCCTGGCATGACACAAAACTGTTCCTGCCAGGTTACTTACTTGAGCATTTTTCTAATTACATTTGTGGAAAATGAGTACTTTCATGTTGTGGTTGTTTTCATCATACACTTTTTCATTTCCTGTATTTCATTTGAAATATCACAGGGAAGAAACTAAAACTTAGGTTATCATTCTGCAGGCTATTCTAAAAAAGACCTTTAAAAAAGACCTTTAAATTCAGATATGCTGCATTTTCAATGTACCTAAATATTTGGCTTTTTTTCTTTCTTTCATCCCGCTGTTTAGAAATAAGATTTTTTTTTTTTTTTAATTCTCACTTGGAATGGTATTTGTTGAAATAGTTTAAATTTTGGAACTTAATTTGTTCTCATTTATAGAAATAAAAAATATTGGGACTGTGCGTTTGTTTTTTTTTTTTCTTCAATAGTTTACATTTTCTTCCTACAAAAATGAAAGTCTTTGAAGTTCTGGCAACAAAAAGAATTAATCATATTCCATTTTTTAAAAAAATACCTAAAGTAGGTCAATCAGTAGAAGAAACAGAAGAAGAAACAAGGTAATTGTATTATACCATGTGTGGCTGAAGTAGAATATTATCAAGTAATCATGGTCATAATCACTAATAAATAAATAGCATCAAATATGTATAATGCTTGAACAGGTACTGGCAAATCGTTTAGGAGTGTTTGTGCTTGGTACAGATTGAGAGTTAAGACTCTTGCCTCATCATCTGGAAGGAAAATTTCCACACACACCAGAAGGATCAAAACAAAAAATTTGAATGAGATTCTTACATCAGTAATTTTTTGTAATAACCCAGTTAATCTCTTTGACATGGATAGTGGGTGTGGCTTTTTTCTTTTTTGTTTTTTTTTTGAAAGGAAGAATCTTGCACACTGGAAGGTATTCATGTAACAGCACATGTACAACCCATCCCCTGCTGACATACACAGTATGAAAACTGGGAGGAACGAGTGCCATATTTTAACACCACCCACCCTCCACCTTTAAAAAAGAAAAATCAAGAAATGATTTCACATTTTTTTGTCCAGATAGGAGTTCTTCCCTAGACTGGCTTTGAGAGTGCTCACATTTTATGTTGTGTTCTGGTTGTGTTCCTTTAAAGCACTGAGTGGTTGAGGAAACCAGAGTGCAGCAGAAGCAAGGAATAACCCAGCCCCGAGCCACAGGCGAGTGCAGGGCAGGAGCTTCCCTGTGAAAAATAGTGACAGCTCCCAATTGAGCAGCAATTGTTCCTGTTTAGTGTGCTACTGACACCATTAAATTTGCCACATAGCCTACACCAAATTTACACATTAGATGTGTTTCCCATTTTGATGACCATGGTGACCCAGGAGAGCACTACCAACCCTTTTTTCTCACAGCTGACCTGTATTCTGCACTCCTCACTGCAGACTAGAAAAAAACCCAAACATCTCATTTGGACATACCCTCCTACCTCTGTTTTTCATATTTCCCTGGGGAATTTCTGAATTGTGATAAATACTCTGAGCTTGCAACTGCAGACACAGGAAGAGGATATTAAAGAAGAGAAAAGAGAAGAGGAAAAGGAAAGAGGAAAGGACAAAAGAAAGGGAGAAAAAAAGGGAAGGAAAAAGGAAAGAAAAAAGAAAGAAAAAAAAAGAAAAGGAAAAAGGAAAGAAAAAAGGAAAGGAAAAATGAAAGGAAAAAAGGAAAGGAAAAGAAAGGAAAAAAAAGGAAAAGAAAAAGGAAATGGGAAAGGGGAGGGGAAAGGGAAGGGGAAAGAGAAAAGAAAGAGAACAAAATGTAAAGATAGAAACCTGGAAGAGGTAAGAGTATCATTTGCATCCCAGTGGCAAAATATATATATCATAGAGCTAGCACAGATTTGCTGCAGATATCCCCCCCCACCCCATCCTCCCCCCACCCCCTGTAAATGTTGGTCTCTCCAGCTTTCTAAGAGATGTCAAAACAAATGCAGAGGTAAAATTTGCATCCCTTGTCAGGCAATGCAGACCTTGGTATTAGCCCAGACTGAGCTCCCTTCTGCAGTTCCACAGTGCAGTTTTATGAGTGTTTGCAGAGAGTGAATAGGTCACCAGTGAATGGCTTCTTAGGATAGTCATTGTTTGAGGTATGAACAAATGAACAGTAACCCATTTAAGAATATCTATAGTCACAGATACAGAAAATATGAAATACGACAGAGAGAAGGAGAGAAATGCACACTTGGAAGAAAAATAAATTGTAATTAGCATCCTAACTTGAGTACGTAACCCGATATTAAAGGGTTTGCTTTTGACTGAACATTAATGCCTGAAACCGATCTGGGAATGAGTTTATTGGCTGCCCTATCCATGATGGTTATTTTATAACTCATGTCTCTACAGGAAACATTTGCAGTTCATTGCAGAATCACATATTTCCTAGGGATGTTATTATTTTAAAGGTGAAGATGGCATGTTTTGAATAAAATAATGTTAGATTTTGGAGCTATCCAAAGTGTCTATAGACTCATATATTTGGTTTATACCTGCATCTCCACAAAAACTACAGTTTCACACATTTAAGAAAAACATTAACATTTAATTAAAATGAATTATTTAGAGCTCATAATGTCACAGAAATTTTCTTTCTCCTCTCAAACCAGATCATTATCTTCTAGTATGATTTTCAATATTACTGGTAGTGTTATTATTTCTTAGTGGCTCCTATAACTTTCCTTTTTATTTCTGTGTGCTGAGAGTAGAATTGTGCATAAGTTGCATTTTTACTTTGGCTTTCAGTGAAATTTGTTTCTCTGCAAAGGCCTGATAAGTACGAAGCATATGTTAAACCTCATATGTTTAAGTTCATACAGAATGAGATAGGACTGAGTAAATAACAAAGTGATTTGAGAAGTGGATCAAATGCAAATATCAATATCAATTATTTGATATGAAATATCAAATGTAAAAATGAATATGACAGGATCTAAACTATTTTTTCTTCAAAAACTAAGAAATGCACAAATAAATGCAAAGTAAATTTCAGAATAAAGTTTTCCATGTCAGCTATTTATTAAAGAAACTAAGGATGTCAAAATATGATTTATAAACCTGCCAGAGGTCTCCCATTTTATGTGGTAGTGCATTTGCTTGTTCCTTGTTTCTTTACCAAGCAAGGCTCAGACCAATAGCTTTCTGTATTCAGAATCATGCTGAAATACCAGTCTGGAGAGTCATTTTTACATATCTTGATTTTTGCTGCAGGTCTGAGTTCCCAGGCTCACCCAGCATCAAGCACAATGGTTTGGCACTTAAACAGTTCTTGAGCTAGTCCAAAACAATAAGGATGAGTTCTGGATGACTGCAAAACTTCAAGCTTGATGTTCAGGCCACTTACCTTAGGATTTTTAATCTCTTCTCCAAGCTGTGTTTAATTCTTTCTTTACAGTGGGAAGATATTAAACCCAAACAAATGAAACACCTTCTTTCCAGATCAGTGTCACTCAGGGGCTGAGTTCTGCCGAGGAAGTGTTATGGGACGTTTTAGTTTTGGCTCCCTACAGGTAGATCTGAGCCTTGGTCTTGCAGCTCCTCTGTGATTTTTGACTCCCCTGTTGGTCAAGAATTTGGATTACTTTCATGTTCAGCTCTGAGGTGAAATCTACACAGGCATGGGATTTGTTTGATAAAATTTTAGTAACTCCTTTTTTCATTCTTCACTTTGAATCACAGAAGAAACAGCCATAGAAGATATTTCTGTTTAGGTGCATTTGTGTTGAAGGCAAAATAATTTTTTTCACACAAAATACAAATCAGCTACAAAGACTGACCAAATGATCCAGTTCATTCTGTCTTTCTTTGAGAGCAATGCTCATATGCCAATGACTTTTGTGGGAAGAGAGAGACTGGTCCCTTGTCAGAATAAAATAAATAAAAACATGAATAAAATTAGCTAATAGGGAGAAGAGAGAAGAAAAATAAAAAAGAAAAGAAAAGAAAAGAGAAGAAAAGAAAAGAAAAAAAAAGAAAAAAGAAAAGAAAAAAGAAAAGAAAAGAAAAAAGAAAAGAAAAAAAAGAAAAGAAGAAAAGAAAAGAAAAAAGAAAAGAAAAGAAAAGAAAAGAAAAGAAAAGAAAAGAAAAGAAAAGAAAAGAAAAGAAAAGAAAAGAAAAGAAAAGAAAAGAAAAAAGAAAAGAAGGAAAGAAACCCAGGCACCTCAGTTTAAGGGTGAATAGTGTCAGTCTCAGTTGTGTGCAATAAAAGGGCAGTACAATGAAATATTTCTAAAATTCCTGCTGAGAGATTTACAGAATAACATTTCTTTCTTTGGGGATTTTCACCAAATGTCGGCTAATTATTCCTGACATTTATTCTGAGGTCCCATAGTGAAGAAACACATGACCAGCAAGATTTAAGAAACCAATAATAGCTGATTTAAAATATTTACTGACTCGTACCTTGGAAGGTACAGCCAGAGGCGTCCCCCCATACCTGAGAATGTTGCAGCTGTGCTATTGTATGCCTTGGAGACACCAAAGATAAAAACAGGCACTAGATGCTGTAAACCCCCAGCGGAAGCCTACTTATTGTACATGTACTGAAAACCAGCTTTGAGAACAGTGTGCTGGCTTATTTTCAGTGCCTAAGTCACGATGTACTTAGTATATTATCAGTTTCTTATTTGTATACATTCCATGTTTCTTCAGCGTTTCTTTCATTATTATTCAAGGGAACCTGAGAGGGCTGTGTTAAGTAGACCATTGATTTTGATATTTATCATTTTTTCTTGAAATATACATATGTCCTTTAGCAAAAAAAAAAAAAAAAAGAAATTAATTTTAATAGAAAAAAGAAAATATCAATTAAAAATTTTGTAATATCTTTGTCTAAATTGCTTCAGCAATGTTGATTTATTTAGCTTACTTTAATAATATAAAATATTTAGATCTCAAATGAGAAAATAGCCTTGGAATCAGGTATTGGATTGAGATAAAATATCAAAGCCCATAAAATTAAGGAGCATGCTACTGACACACCATCAAGGGATCAAGCTACACCAAGGCATGAGCCATAAGGACTTTGCAGTAATGTAGAGACTGAGGACACATCAATGGTTTGTGTCACTTGAAACCAACATTTCATAAATATCAGCAAAATGAGACAGATGAGCAGAGGAACAAAGGGTATGAGCAGCTGCCATGTGAGCAGCTACTATGGCCAGAGCTGGCTCCTGAGCTGTTTGCTCTGACAGGGCCATCAGGAAAGGAGAGGACGGGTTTGGGTTCCCTCATGCACATGCCTTCAGCACTGATTTCTGATCCCTGTGGGGTGTCTGTCCTTCTCTTCACTTCTGATAATCCATCAGTAGCACTTGGCAAAAAACTGATACCCAGACTTAAAAGTTAATAATGTTCATAGAGCCACAGAAGAGTTTATGTTGAAAGGGTCCATAAATATCTAGTTCCAACACCCTTGTCATTGGGAAGGGACAACTTCCACTAGACCAGATTGCTCAAAGCCCATCCAACCTGGCCTTGAACACTTCCAGTGCCTCTCCACCTTCAAAGTGAATTCTAATATCTAATCTAAATCTACCCTCTCTTAGTTTAAAGCTCTTCTCCCTTGTCTTTTCACTACATGCCTTTGTAAAAAGCCCTATCCAGTCTTATCATCCCCACTTTAGGTCCTGGAAGATGTTAGAAGGTCTTCCTGAAACCCTCTCTTCTCCAAGCTGAACAGCTCTGGCTGTCTCAGCCTGTCTTCATAGGAGATGACCTCTATTTCTCTGATCATCTTTGCAGCCTCCTCTGAATCCAGTTTAACAGGCCCATGTCTTTCTTATGTTGAGGGCTCCAGAGCTGGATGCAGTATTCCATGTGTGGTCTCACAAGAGTAGAGTTGAGGGGGAGAATCACTTCCCTCGCCCTGCTGCCCATGTTTCCCTTGATGTAGCGCAGGATGAAGTTGGCTTTCTGGACTGTGAGCGTACATCATGTTGAGCTTCTCATCCAGCAACACCCCCAAGTCCTTCTCCTGAGAGCTGCTCCCAATCCATTCTCCCTGTATCCAGTCTGTATTTGTGCTTGGGATTGCCTCAACCCAGGTGTATAACCTTACACTTGCCCTTGCTGAACTTCATGAGGTTCTAGAGGGCCCACCTCTCCAGTCTGTCCAAGGATGGCATCCCTTCCCTCCAGAGCATCACCCACACCACAGAGCTCAGTGTCATCGGCAAACCTGCTGAGGGTGCACTCAATCCCACTGTCCATGGGGCCAACAGAGCTGTTTCCATTCCTGAAACAGTGAAGCACCACAGTTTTTGTGAGCCAAAAATATCAATTCAAAATATCAAAAAAAAAAAATCGATTCAGTTAATCATATATTTTGATTTGACAGCTCTGAAACATTGACTATGTAGTTGGAGTGCTTCTTCCTTTACTATAATTAGCATAAAGAAATTCTCTTATAAAATCAGAGATATTTCTTGTAAAAACTATACTACAACAGCTGGAAAAAAGGTATTTGTTTTCCCACTTTGTGTATGGAGTGTTAAAATTAATAAGTCAAATCAATCATTATAATCAGTTTCAGATTTGTCAATATGCCTATTTAATTCCAAAATGTAGAATTTTTGCCAGAAAATTTTTAAAAATATTTACCAGTAATGAAAACCTCTGATGCCTTACACATGGCTGAAATAAGCTTCATGATCATTGTAGTTTCACTGAATTTAAGGTTCTCATAAATAATAACTTTTTTTTCAAAGATAACAACTGCTATTATTCTTGAATCTATGCTATACCATAAAAATGTTCTCCCATGTAAATTCAGTAAAAATTACTCAATTCCTGTGAGGTACAGATCACATGATTGCTTAGAAAAAATATTCTGACATAATAAACATATTGGTTAGTAAAATCGTCTGATTTAATAAACATAAACAAAACTCAATCCTCTGACTCACATTCATGTGCTCTCCATTGATATTGCCAGAAATCCACATAAGGAGATCCATTCCCACCATAAAAAGAGAACAAGGAAGTCTCAGCAGTCAGGGACACAATCAGTGAAAGAAACCCTAATCTGGAGCATTATCAGCCTCAAAGAAAATTCCTTTTTTTTCCCCTTTTTTCTTTATTTTTACATTTCTTAGTATTTTTAAAACATGGCTGTCAGACTCAATTTGTACATAATGTTGGATTTAGAAAAAAAAGGGTTGTACTATTAGTGAGGCATAATTAAGCTTATTCCTCTTGATAGCGCACTCTAAAGATGTTTAAACAAGTGTAGGATATGTTTGTTGTGCATTTGGAAGGGTGACATCATTTGACAAATGCTTCTCAGCAATGCTTCTCTATGCTAAAAATGAGAGAATTCCTTCAGGGTGTTGTACTCATAACCTTTTATCTTGCAAATAATTCATATTAACATGAAATCTTCAGTGTTGTTTCACCTACTATTTCTCTGGTGCAGGAAATAATGTACTTGGGAAGTGTAGCCCAATATTGATAAGGTTTCATCAAATATTTCGCAAGTCATGGCTATTCTCAGGAATCTTCAGGGAAACCTGTCCCACACTGGAAAATACAAAAGTAAACAGATAAATAATGGTTTTGTATATAGAACAGTTTACATTTCATTTCTTTACAATTGACCCTTATACAAATATTTAGCCAAGCTTTAATCTTCTAAGTAGTCTCAGGACTCTCTTCTCCGGTGAAGCAGAGGGCCAGCACCAAGAGTGTCAAGCAATTGAGGGTAATCCAGTGTCTGACACTCTTATTGCTGTACAAAAAACTTCATTCAACACAAAATTTCTCAAGTACAAAAAAAAGGTATCTTTATAAGAAAATGAATTGGGTTTTTTTCTGGATAAAGTCTCATATGTGCTGGAAATGTTACTTTTTCTAGAGCTGCTTTTGCACTGTGCCCTGCACACTTTCTAGCTGCTGTGTTTTAAATTACACTCATCTTCATACTACAGCTGGAAACCCAACAATACAAACATTACCAAGAAATATAAAGGTGAAAATCTATTAACTGGCCTCTGCTTTTGCAGGTTCTAGAGGAGACACAGGTCACACAGGAATGACAGAGACCTCAAAGACACAAATGATACAGGTAATTTGGCGCTTGTTATGCACTGCAGCTTCCAATAAAATTCCTGAGCTCCTTATACAGAGCATGGTCTTGAGATGCCACTTAATGTGAAGGATCAACAGAAGTCCAGCTGGCCTTCTGATCAGGGAAAAGCCACATAGGCTTTGGAGTACAACACCAGAAGCAGGTGCTTCTGGCACCCTGTTTCCCCCAGGTTCAGGGGTCTGAGGTGTTGCTCTGATGAAGGCTGAAGCGCCGTTCTGCTGCCAACAGGGATGCTCTGAAACCAGAACTGGTAGAGCTACACCTGCACAAATCCTTGTGCTGACTCAACTTTGGTTAAATTACATTGATTACTGCACGAAATATTCTATCACAAGTAAATTTCTATGAGCAGCAAGTGACTGAAGAATACAGTGTCAGCGCTTAACATGCATTATGGCACGCTTTAGAGCAGCAGGAGAAAGGAACAATAAAACATATTTATATATCAACAGTAAGACAACATTACTGTGCTCTTCATAATGCTTCTGTATGCAGGATCTCCTCAGGTTTGCTGTCTCCACCTGCTCCCTCTAGATAGGGCTGTGGTGTGCTGTGTGAATGTTGCAGAGAGTGTTAGTGCTCACCGAGGGCTTTCTTCAGTGTCCTAAGACACTCTGTCAGGCCTAGTCTTGTCCTTTTTGCTCCAGTTGTTCTCATTGTCTTCTTTCAAGGGTTGTAGCATCCAGGATGAAATAAGACTGGGTTCAATGCTTTCTACTGACTAGAAAAACATTACCTCACTTCTTCATTGAGCTTTCTAAACATCATATCTCAGGGAATTCTAAAACATATATATATTTTTTTTACATATAAAATGGAATGGCATCCAATGGAATGATAAAACTAAATAGCAGAATGATGCAAAGAATTGCATTTTTCAGTTAAAACCTGCTCAAAGGAAGGATTTGATTTCCCTTTTCCTAACTGAATATGCTAATTAGTAACACATGAAGTAGTAAAAGAGGTTTTACTCTCCTTTTACTGTGCTGCTCTTGGTGTAAGGAAAGCACACCAACAAGAATATGATTTCCAGGCAAGATCAGTGAAGGACAGGACTTATGAATTACAAAGAAACCTAAGTGTGCAGTAGTGCCTAGACGAAGATAATTCCACACATAGACGAACAAATACTCCGTAACTTCACTTGTGGAAGTTTAGTTCAGATCCAAGAAAAATTTGACAAAGGAAGTAGGAGTCAGTTTCCTAAATGTTTTCATATATCTGGCTTCAAGATGTTCAGGTGATTGCAGGGGCAGACAGAAGCTTAAGAACTAAAATTTTGGACTCTACCTAAAAGGACATGAGTTTTTAGCCAAGCTAAGTTTTTGGCATGGTGTAGTTTTGAATTATTTCAGCTAAGTTACTGAAATGTTCAGGGAAAGACTTTTTGTCTTGCAGAAATATAAGATTGCTTTTCTTCAAGGAAAGTATTTTTTTTATCTCTACATTGTTTTCTTCAATTGAAAAAATATTTTCATTTGTAACTTAACACACACATAAAAATTCTGTTGATTGAGAAATTGCTTATGAAAGAATGCAATTACTTTCCTGGCTGCCTAATTTGATTCTTTTTCTCCCTGGCACTGATGCAGGCCTTCCAAGAATTGGAAGATTTAGAGAGTATCATTTTGTTTATGGAGTATTTCATTCAGTATTTCAGTTCATTGGTAAATCTTCCCTTTCAGTTTCCTGTGCCTACCATTAATCTCCAATGTACAGCACTGCAGAGAAGGTGGTTAAGCAGCTTACATGGAGGCTAACTGGCTGCATGAACAGTCTGGTGCTTCTCTGACAGCCTGACAAGTTTGCCTTCCTATTGAATATCCAGGATTGTGGCTCATTTCTTAGCAATGCAGAAAATCTTCCCTTTCACCCTGTGAATATCAGTTTTGTCTAAAACAGCTTATTAAAAAGATGAAAGACATTAGTCTTCAAACCTATTCTTTTTAAAGCAACTCTCTGAAGCAACCTTCACCGTGTGCCTGGTGATAAAACATAATCTGTTTTCAAATATTTCATATACTCACTTCATGCATTTTAAGCACTTAGACTATTCAAGTGCACTGCCCTCTATGAGGAAGTGTGGTGTCAGCTGGATTCTGCATATGCTTCTCTATAATGTTTTCATGATAATGCTAATACATACTTCCTCTTCTTTGTCACAAGTAAGCTTCCAAATCCCTACTCACAAATCTTAACAGACATTGTTTTCTTAAGAACAGAAATGGAAAAGATGTGAAAAATAAGTAGAGTACAGAGGACCTGTGACATTCCTGAAATGGGTCAACGCTTCACTTGTGGAACCAGGAAGGGTACATATATGAAAGCATATATGGCTCTTTTCCTCAGCAGCAAAAATTATGAAGACTTGTTTTCACCTTTCTTTAACCCTCTCAGCAATACCTGCAGGACCTTCCCACATACTCCTTGCTACCTTCTCTCCTCTTGCATCTTCCACGTACTTGGCTGGACAAGCAGCAGCATATGCTGCAGCAGATTTACAGCTGCTCATGGGCTGACTGTCCAAACATACATGTGTGCTTACTGGCCAGATGGCTGTTCCCTCCTGAAATAAGCAAATTACTGGATTACAAAGGCTCTTCCTTCAAGGAAATGTTGATTAGAGCAGTTGCTATAACCAGAAACCCATTCATATAAAATGAGTAGGAACTTCTGGTATTTGAGAAAATAAGTTTTCCAGACTTGCTTCTGAATGGACAAAAAACTCCAGGGATGGCAACAACACACAGACAGGTGGACAGTTTTTCTTGCCATCTCCTTTATGAAAGATTTGCCCAGATTTCTCATTGAACCATGAGAAATGGGAAGGGTATCTAAGTGGAGAGATGTCAAGAAACATATATAGATCTGAAGTAGCCCGAAGATTTTTCTATACAGTTGTGTAGTGGTTTGACACCACTTATCCTAAGACCATTCATCACACAAAGCAAATTCTGAAGGCAAATTTTGCCCAGGGGGACCAGAGAGAAGATACCTTCCCTGCTGATCAATCCACAGCAGAGGTTTACAGTTACTCTTCTAATTCAGACCATGTTGAGCTTGGTGGGATTAACTATAGTAACAGTGGAAGATTTAAGAAGCATTAGTAACAGCAGTACTGTGAATAAAGATGTTCTGTTTAAAATGCCAATTTATTGAAAGCATTAATCCCCCTTATTTTATTCTAAATGGGCATAAGAAAAGCCAGAGAGCAAGGCTTTTTTAGGTTGCTGCACCATTTTTGCCAGAGGAGACATAAATTCTGACTTTGCAGTGCTTGTTCTGATGAAGAGCAAAGGGAATTTTTATGCCCGTCCTGACGGATGAGATGATTCCTTGCCTACCTTTAGACATCCATCATGCAGGCATTTACATCTAAATTGGTCACTATCAAAATCTTTACAGCTAATGGGAAGAAACGAGCATGCAAAGGGTTTGGCTGAGCTGTTTTATTTGTTTCTTTTAAGATGGTACAATCTGAGCCTTAGAATTTCATATTTATCTCTACTGATTAGAGAAGTCACAAAAAATACATTTCAGCCATAAATAATTTTGCTTCAGATATAAGAATACTGCCAAAAATCAATGTTTTAATAAAGAAATAGTAGCCAGGTTATAATAAAATTTGAAAGTATTTTTCATTAGTTGGTTTTTTCCCCAGCAGTTTCCATGTTTTTTTACACACAGACTGATTCTGGACGTAATCAAAATTAGCTAGAACATAGCTCTTCCTAAGGAGTAAGAAGAAATTTAGTTTGTGGTGTTTTTTCTACCATCCTTCCTGTACAGTATATTTACATCAAGAACAAAAGAAAGCAAACTTAAGCTCTACCTGGGCTTAGCCAAATCATCTATTCACCTCCTCAACCCCAGTTCTCATCTGTTATTCTCTGTACCTCTCTGTGGTCCCCTGCCAAAATGAATCACATTTTGATTCTAGGATGCTTTAATACAGCAATCTTTTGTATAGCATCTGTTTTCATCAGCTCGTTTAGCTTTTCTGCCTTGAGCACTTTGAAAGTGTCTGATGAATGAGCTGCCCAGTGGTGCAGTTTCATGGTCCCTCATCAGTGGGGATCTTATTGGTGATTTCAGTGAGCTCACAAATTTAGAGGGGCTTAAGCCTCTCGAGAGCTATTGCTACAGCTCTAATAAGAAGGTGTTGATAGACCTTTGGCAGCGTTGTGCAAGGCTGAGTCAAGGTTATTCACATTCTTTTCCATCGTACTAACAGCATGTTATTTGTGTTGCCTATATTTTGCTGTTCAAAAAATTTTGGAGAATCTTTTTATACTCCAAAGGACAATGCCTAATCCTCTTGTGTATTTCCCCCCATTTTATACTTTGAAGTAATCTTTCTTTTGGGGAGCATGACACATCTTTCTTATGCTCATAAGATTCTCTGTAACTGCCCTTCTTAGAAGAAGGAAATATAATTCTGTTCCTCATAACCTAGTCCTATCTTGATTTTATTACTGTAAATTAATTATGGGAGAATGATGAGTCATCATGACAAGACTGCTACAGAAAATTACATTTATTCAAATTAATCTTACGTGAAGTTAAGATTCTCTTGCACCACAATTTTTCTATGCCCCTTGATGTTTTAATATTTCTTCCCACTTTATTACCTGCGGGTTAAAATGTATTTATTCCTGTCATGTTTAAGAAGAAGTGAGTGCACACATGAAATATGAATCATACGTATGCAAGCATAGATCATCAAGCATACAAGCAGAATAAATTCTTTCTTTATATGAGTAGTTGAAAAGATACTCCAACAGCTGGATATCTGTGGAGGGGTATTTTATTTATCTAAAGACAACTGACAAAGCAACTGCACTCTATTTTACTGTATCTGTAAATGTCTGCCCACTTGTAACTGTCAATCAGGCTCTGAGACTTTTCCTAAAACATCTTTGATCAGCCAAAGACATTGCCTCTGTGTTCCTCTGGAATCTGTAGAATGCAGCGGGTCATGTAGATATATATGAAATGAAATAATTGAAAATTGAGCTATTCAACTAAGAACTCATACATTGTATCACAAGAGTAACTTTTTTTTTTATTTAAAGCTACTCTGCAACAGCCTTAGGGGAAAAATAAATAGCTTTATATACTTTTAAGATAATTTGACTGTAATGAGGCAAACTGATGGGGTGGGGGGAGAGAGCTGTAGACTTTTCATGCAGCAGTCTTCTTGGAGACATAAGATACCACAGAAGCCAGATGCTTTTTTTTTGAAAAGCAGCATGTAATGCAGATGTACACTGGGCTTTACCAAGTGTAATACCCGAAAGGAAAGAGCTGTCAAAAATAATAATCCAACCTCAAAGCCAGCTCTGTAATTTTAAAAATATTTGCATGTTGCCAGTGCTGCATCATATGGTGGCATTAGAAGAGCATAGAATTTGAATTCACGTAAGGCGTTCGCATCCCCGCAAAGTACGGATTATTTCCCGTCGCAGTGGTAGGCTCCCAGAATGCCAAGTTATTTGCACTGCATGAACAGATTGCATAATTATCTGTTGACTTTCTTGAAAGGAGAGTTGGCAGTGCAGTGTGATTAGGTTTTCCAGAGCTGGCAAATGCATGGATGAGGAGGCAGGCACATGAGGACCATATCAGTGAAATTTTTAATAATGAACAGAACCTCTTGGGACAATTTTTTTAAACATAGTGATGAAACACCTCAAATGTGAGATATTTGTTTGGTTGATTGGACATGTGATGCTAAACTAAATGAATGTGAATGTGGGCTGACTACCATGTTGCTGAATAAAGTTGGAAAAGTAGCCTACTAGAAATCTTCTTGTTTTACTGCAAAAATTATATTTTAGACAAATCTTTTGGTGTTGCCATCAGAAAAATATGATTGAAATATTTTTAACTCCGGCTTGACAAATTAAAAAAAACCCTTACTCATTAACTAAGTAATCTTACTTTTTAAGTAAACTCTTTTTAACCACTTCAGCAAGCCCTGAAGCCCTTTGTAGATGCATGTGCAATCTTTACCTGCTCTACAGAGTGATATTAGCAGCATCTCAGTTGCGAGTTCACTTCTAATGAGAATCTGTTCTGTGGAGAGATTGCTAAAGATCTGCCATTGCACACTTGGCTGGACTCTCCACACCAAAATTCAGACTGAGACTTAGCTTGAGTCTGTAGCTGCAATACACTTGGAGAAGACTTTAACAGTACTTTTCTACTGCTATAATGTGAAATAAGGAAGGTTGAGTGAAATGATAAGTGAATTAGCTTAATTGCACAGCTTGATTTTAATCTTCCTACTCAGTACACCAGATCTTCCAAAACCTAAAAATTAGAAATAAATCTGGTCAGCAGAAGACCTTTTCAAGCACTTCTTTGGTGGATGATCAGCCTGGTTTGATGAGGGTGGCCAATTAAAGTCTGCAGGAAAAAATTTTGCAAATACATGAGTGGCATATGAAAGACACTTTGTTATCTCTATTCTATGGCTTGGGCTGTTCACTTACATTTCCATATCTCATAAAATTTCCATAGTGCATTCTGGGAATCACAAATCTATAGTTCATTAAAAAATAAAATCGTTTGGATAGGAAGCTCCAGAAAATATGACAGCGATACTAAGCACCAAAGGGGTTCCAGGTGTAAGTGAAATGGTCACACTGGACTGAAATTTAAGTCCAAAATGGGTTGACTTTTTTACATTGATTAGTAGTAAAAATAGTAGAAAAGTGTTCTTATAACTGTAGAGAAGTTTTGATCTATCAGAATTTTCAGCCAGATGTGTTGAATGTGATAACACTACGGCAATAACTTATATTGTTATATTTATGTTAGGTGGCTCTTGTATCTATCTATCATAAGTGTGCAGTATCTTTCTTTTTGTTCATTTAATGAAAATTAGTAAAGTAAAACTGTTAAAATATGACATCAGAAAAGAATCCTGGTTCAGATGTTCAGTTTTCTGAGTGCAAATATAGATTACATGGAAAATAAAGTTTGAAGTGCGAAATTTTAAAAATACCTTTAAATATTTTACATCAAATAAGTCTTCTACTGTGCTTACTGGATAATGTACAGAGGACCGATATTCTGTAGATTAAAGATTGTAGAATTTTAAAATTCTGGCAGCATATTTCCATAGGTATGTTAGAAAAATCTTTGAATTCTTTGAACGATTTTTCACTTCTGATTGGAGATCAGGTATTGCAAGGTGTATATGAAAGTGAGTAATTGATTCAGAAGGGAAATCAGAGGTTAAAACTGCAATTTTCTCCAAAGGAAACCTCCCATGTTTTGAATTTTTAGTAGCTGTCTGTGTGTTATTAACAACCGTACTTAGATTTGACAGGCAAGTAATAATGTGGTTATTCATCTCAAAGACAGTGGACCAGAATACATTTCTGGCTCTATAAATGCATTTTAAAAGCTGAAAGACAAATTTCATTACAATAAAGAATGGGGATTTGGTAAATGTAATCTTTGGGTTTTTATTGGTAGATAAATCTTTCTTTTCCTACAGCTGCTGTTTGGGTTTTAGAAAGTTTAATAAATAGAGTAAGTAGCCCCCTATTTATTAGTAACACTAATATTTGAAAGCTGCAAGTGCTGCATCCATTTCAGAATACATCTGTCAATCCATCCTGCATACAACAACACTGAACACAGCCCAGTTACACCAGTCGGAATCTGGTTCCAGAGGAATGCATTATCTTCCCTAAAAAAATATTGTCCTATTAAAGATAGTTAAAAAGATAAGACAAATGATGAAACCCTGTTCCCAATAAAACCTACTGGAATTTGTCCATAGGTTTATAGGGGTGCCCATGTAGTGCCCCAGTGGGATTTTTTAGATCAGACACGCATGCAGGTGCATTGACTGTAGTGGTTTCCTCTCATACCATATTTTGTAGTGTGCATTTTCCTTACATCAATTTGATCCTTACTTTTGAATAGCTAATATTTTAAGTAATAAAAATTTAAGTAAATAAAAAGATATAAAAGGTATGTCAGGATATTTGGCTGCATTTCATAAAGCAACTCTGTCAGTCCTGTTACATCTAGAAATGGCAACTAGAAGTGAAGTGTTAGTACTTAGACACTGCCAGAAATATTATTGTAACATTTCAGAACTTCATTGCTTACTACTAAAAATTTAAGGGCAGAATGTAAAACTTTTGATCTCTTAAGCTCATTCTTTTCTCAAGCATTATATTTTTAGATACCTCTGATGATGCTGAACTGATATCTGTGTTTCACCAATTAGTTTACCTCTAATTATTATTGTTGCTTTTAATCAGAATATAGACTATCACTTATGACTTAAATATCTGTTAAAAAAAACCCCTATAATCTCATTTCTTTCAAAGTACTACATTTAGAAATCATTGAATGTATGAGACAGGATAGCGATAACTGAAATAATAGTAGTTTCACCTGGCAAGAGGGAAACTCTCCAGACATAAAGCAAGGGTCGTATGTTCATGCAGCTTATAAACTAAAGGCAATTCCTTAGGAATGTAATTTAATAATGATATAAATGACAACATAAAATTGTGATCTAGTGAAAGCTGTCTCCTGCATGGTTCATAGCCAAAGAATATTTCTTCTTTTACAGCTGTCATTTTAAAATTGGTATTCATAAAATATACACAGAAAAAAAATACTTGGAATTTATTCTTTACTCTCCCCAGGGAGTGCTAAATTCTGGTTCGTTGTCATAGTCTGCATGTTCTCCTTTCAGCTGAGAAACTGTATGATGAAGGCTTATCTTGTTTATGTGAAGTTCTGCCAGATTAAGCACATTGTTCACCCCAGTCTATGAAGGAAGTGAAGTGGAAGTTGTTCTCTGGTTACAATAAGAATTGTGTGAAGTCCTAAAAGAGGTGAATGTCTTCTAATTCTTTGGCCTTTTATATTAAAAACCAGTAATACCATAATACATTTGTTGCCATAACACACTGCTTCACTTTCCACATTGTCTAAATGTGTACAGGCTCTTCAATAGTGAGGAGAGAACAAATGGATGTATGGGAGTGTGAATGCTAAATGGCAAGAGAAGCAAAAACAAAGTCATTGCAGGCACCTGACTGTCAGGTGGGAACCAGGCATAGTCAGAGCTATGGCCCTGCAGAGGATTATTAAAGAGCCTCTTTTGTTTCTGTTCACCCCAAGCCGCGAGGCCATCTGTAAATGTGACATAGATGAAACCATGAGCTTTGGACCTTCTGGACTGACTTCCCTTGTTCCCATGCTTGGTCCTTTTGTCTGACATTTCCAAGTCATTCTCCACTCAGAAAAAATATGCATCCCAGAGGTTCTATTGAAGACTTCATATAATTTACAGAATCATTTAGCCTTGTCTTCTTAAGAGCATTTCTGTAAACCACCTGAGTTTTTACCCTTTTATAAACTCAATAACAAATTGCAAACACACAAAGAATAGCTTATTAAGTTGCTGCTTCACATTTGCACTGGATTGTACCTTGATGAAAGAATTTGTCGTGTGACAACTGTTCTTCTGGTAGATTTGTTGGACTCAATCCACTTTTGAGGGGTCAAATAATGGCGTGAACCAACAGTAAGGTTGTTAGGTTCTCTGTACGTGTCAACAAGAAGGCCAGAGAATTAATGGAATTAACAACATTTTCATTTTTAGGTCTTCCTTCTGATAATGCTAGTCTGGGACATTTCCTTTGTTATTGTCTTTATTACACAGGAATAACTCAAACAACAGTTTTGCTTTGTAAATCACAGTGCTTTCCAGCAGTGTAACAGTAAGTTTTATTTTAAAGCATATTTCAAAACACAGCTATAGACAGCAGGAACCTGTCAGAAAAAGTATCTCTTCATTTCTTTTTTCTCTTCACTGAAATTGGTCTCATTGTCTGAGCAGTTGTTGGTTCAGGCACTCCCCAACCAGTAAATGAAAAAACACCACAAATAGATCTTCTGGTTTTGTCTCATGAGCAGAAATGCTTGAGAACCAAATAATAAAAATAAGAAGAAACTGGACACTAATAAATTTGGAGAAAATCTTCTGTGTTCTTTGGTTACCCCTTCACCCTACACATTACAAAGCTTTGAGAAGCATGTGACCATCTCCACATATCTATCAGCCTTATAGTTAACTCAAGAATTTCAAATCGAACGCTACCAATCTGCCGTCTTTCTCAAGTGCTCAATCCTCACAGAAACTAAATTTGTATGACACAATCTCTCTTGAATCCCCCAAATCAGCTAATCTATAAGTAATACAGACAGAAGGCACAAAACACAGTTTATACCCTTTTATCCACCTGCTATCAAGTCAATGCACGTCTGTTATCTAACCTAAATTGTTGGCAGCAAAATCAGAATGAGCTTTCTCACAGTGATTAGATGTCACTGCTGGCTCTGTCTCTAGCAGCATATGCTACTAGAATATATCTGTCCTATAAATTGGAAGACTTACTATACCAGCTATCATTTTGTTGAATATCAGAGGGATGGAGCTCTTTATTCACAAGGTCAGAATTACAAAGTAAAATATAAAAAGGATGAAAAGATTCTCAATATCCACCTAGCCAGCAGCCCATCTCATTTTGTACTTTTCTTTAGAAGTTTCCCAGCATCAGGTTACTTAGAACAAGGTATAATAAACCCCATGAGGAGAACTGATCTATCCATAAACTTTACATCCTAAGATATAGTGATCTATATTATCTTCCTTTGATTTATTCCATTTATTTCCATTTATTCCATATTTATGCCAGAAGCCAGAGTTCTGTGTATCTCTTCAAATTTTTTGGATAGCAAGAACATGTTGAAATTATTACATTTACAAGCTAAGTGCGTGTTTCCCAGAATTGCTTCTGCTGAGCAGTGCACAATATGCTATTTTGAATTTTTATTGATTATTCCCCCTTCTTGTATTATGGGACAAATTGTAGAGGAACATCTGCTTTACTGTTTGTAGTTCATTCATTATTTCCTCTAAGCTTTTCATCCATTAGTTTCCCTACTAATTTTAAAGAACCCCCAAATTTTCCATTTTTTTAAATGTAAATTTTTCTCTGCAGCTTTAGTTTGTTTATTGTCTTTGATTCAATTTGGTTGCTGTTATATATATTGAGTTCAAGTGTCTAGAGACATGTTCAAGCTGAAAATACACAAATATTTTATTTAGTGTCTTAACACTTTCATATTGGTTTCTACTATGTTACATTACACAAGAATTAACTTCTGATCACTGCTGCATATTTAAATATTTTCACTGGCTGTCCTAGGATTTCCTCTCAAATGTTTGCATTTCTTTTTTTTATCAGACTTAGATGTATAGGTCAAATTATTACTTCTACTTGTAGTATAAAATATCTCATTTACTACCATAACAACGTCTGAACCAGCGATCATTAAAGACTGTAAAAAGATTTGAATTGGCTGGTTCACCCATCTGCTCTTTAAAAAGGGCTGTGTTTCTCTCTATCTCATTTGCCACCATGTGTACCAAAGAATGCATAATTCCAGTTTTATATGCACTCTTTGAAAAATGTTGGCTAGGTTCTAAACATGACCCAGCCTCTAAATCCTCAGTACGAACCAAAATTGAGATTCTGATACCTTTAATTAGGCTTGCAGTCAAGTCTTTCAAAGTTCTTTCCATGAAAAGAATAACACAGGTTTTGGAGTCTGGTGGCAATTTCTGAAGCATTACAGCTAATTATTGTTGGTGCAAGGCAAGTTCTTGATAGGAGCCAACTCATCACGAGTACCAATTAATCTTTATCACTGTCCTAGACCAAGAGAGAAAGGCAATTCTGGTACCAGAGAAGCTAAATAGCCCACTGTTGATGAATGTCTCTTTTCATCTACCTTATGAGAGCCCAGGATGTACAAGGTCCTAATTTAAATCACTGCAGTGGAATGTATAAAGTTTGGTGGCGTAAACCCAGGTCTTTGTTTTCCTTTGTGTAGGGGCGTTACTACAATACAGTCGAGTGAAGACAAAAGGAAGGAGTTGGAGAGTGATGCTAAAATGATTCATCTGCTGTCTGTTTCTCCTAAAATAATAAAAAGGCAAGTTAGAATAATAGGAAATTCCTGCTGTGCTATACTCAATATGAAAGTAACATGATTTCTATTACTACTATTACTTCATGTTCATTTTTAATATAAAATCACAAAAAAAAAAGAAAAGAAGAAAAAATACACACACACAAAAGGCAAAATTTATAAACTTAATTCCAAAATTTAAAATGCATGAATTCTTAGGTAAGCAGTCTTCCCAAAACGCCGATCAATTCTATGTCCGAATCCTAGAGGTATTAATTTTAAAATTCTTCACCTGTAAAACTCACCACTGGACATAGTCCAGCAGACGACTTTATAACATGACTCTCATGTTTCAAGAACAACCAAGAGAAGAAGCTTCCCTTTCTTTTTCATATAGTCATTTATTTGTTAGACATTTCCTCTAGTGATAGGGAATTCAGGATCATTTCTTTCCAAGGGAACATGCTACTCATAAGACTATAGATTTTTCTCCAGTGCACCTCTTATTGAGTGCCAAAAATTCCTGGACTGCTCACAGAAACTACATAAACGTATTTTATTGACTGAAATATTGTTCAAAAATATCTTCAACCTTTCTGCATTTTAGGGACTGATGCAAAGCTTTTTGAAATACACTCAGACTCTTCCACTGATTTCAATAACCCTTTGACCACCATCTTGGAGTAGTTTGAGGGGAGAATTAATCTGTGATCAGACAGATAGAATCCTAAGGGTTTCTGAAGCTACATACTGCTGTCTCAAACAGGAACTCATTCTTCTGAATTCAGTGGAGAATCCAGAACAAAATCTGAGTTAATGAATGAAGACTGATACCTGCACTAGGTGCTAGTATGGAAGCTTGTGTTGTTACTGTATTTTACTTTATTTTCCCTTCTCGGGGTTTGAAGTATCAAAGTCACAAATTATAGCATCTGTTTTTAATCAGGAGTATTTTTTACTGTTTACCAGCTCATGGCTACTTTAGCTGTTTTCCTTGCCTGAGAGATAAAAAAGAATAAAATTGTTAAGAATCTCTGTAAATAAAATTTCAGAACCATACCCACTCATCTGAGAACTGCAAATCTCTTGATCTGCCTCTTCTCTTATTCATATTAAACTCATACTCATAAGGTTTTAATTCCTTCATTAAACTTCCTTTTGAACTTTCCATGAACAAATAATACCTTCCTGTTTTCCTATCTTCTGCCACCTTTGCTCAACACCCTGAATCATCAATACAAAAATCAATAGCAAGTATATTGAATTGCTGGGAAAAGCAAAGGGTTAGCAACATAACCCATGACAAGGTCATTCTCTCCCTCTCAGGCTACCAAACATACACAAACACTTGCCAGCACTGAGGAGGAGGAACACCTTTGGATCCTGCCAGGCTGCTGTGGTTCTTGGCCACAGTGTACATGTCAACACACGGAGCATGGTGTGCAGTACAAACACACGCACGTGATTGTGCAGGCACCTACCCCAACCTGGCCCTGGCCACTGCACTCATTTACTGCTTATTAGAGCTATTGACCTTCTAGATGATAAAACGCAATGTCTTTTCTCTTGACATATTTAATCTTAATACTTCTTTTTAGATGTACCTTGATCTGGAAAATGTGATTTTTCTGAAAGCAGCACAATTACAGAGACATGCAGGTTTGGGTCTTCAAAACCACTTCTCAGCCATTTACTCACTTTGCATTTTTACCTGTACTTAGAGACTCTAAGTTTTTCAAAAAATCTTGGTTGGACATTAAGTACCCTAGGCAAAAAAGCAGGAGTTCATCCCTTTACCAGGAGCAAATACTTCCAGCAGAAAAAGATTTGGAACAACAGATGAACTTCTCCGTGAGCACTTCCAAAATTGTGTTTTTATTAATGTCTTTCATCTTAGCTGACAGGATAATTAATCATAATTAAAAAGATAACCTGGGTTAGTGAGGCTTGCTCTGAAATAGAGTTGTGAAATTAATTTCTAGATGGCCTTTTTGTATACAGCAGGGTTTTCAATATTTGTGAGAGAAAATGCCTCCACTGAACACAAACATTGAAAATGACACACTCATCTTTTCCCTGGCTAAAAAAGAAATTTTACCAAGTAAACAAAATACAGGTCAGATTTTCAGCTGTATAATTTTGAGAATGCCAGCAGTAAATGACTGTGCTGAAAAGTCATATAAATATGCATATTTCATGGAAGCATGCATATCTTTCTAGAAATTTTATCAAATGCTTGCTATACTATCCAACAGGTATAATGAATTTATTATCAGAATAAGTTTTGGAGAACAGAAATGTCTCTGTGTGCATAGGATTTGCCTGCTACTGGCTTTGTATCCAGGGCAGAATGTCATGAAAGCATCCCATTAACACTGAGCGTTTTCAGAGCCCCAGAACTGGGATTGCAGCATTCACAGATGCTCTGCTCAAGGCAGGTCCTCTTTATGATAAATGCAGAGAAACATGCATTTTTAAGGTGTAATTCATCTGGCTTGTTTAAAGCAGTCACTTTAAGATGTGATGAATCATGCCTTAGACTCCACTGGCAGTACTAATGAAAATTCCTTAGCTGTAAAGGATGTCCATGCTGACTGACTTAGACAAATTGAGCCCAAGAAGCTTAATATGGTGTAATCATTATGGCTTCCATGAGCAATTTTGCAAAGGCTTGCTGTGTACATATGGGCAATTATATTTTTTGAGAATTAAGTCCCCTAAAATTAATAGGCTTTCCCAAGGTCTGAGAACCTTGACTTTTCAGTGAAGGATAGACAGGCTTTTGAGCATCAGAATGAAAGCAGGTGTCTTTCGGTAATATTGGTTTTAATTTCTGTGTGTGTCAGCTGTTACATATATAAATTGTGAATTATAATATTAATCTTATTATGACCTGGTTTGTCTTTACTCAGTCAGATTTATAAAGTGCTTGCTAAATGCAAAAGGATACAAATGCCAAGTATTATTAGCTGTGTTATTCCTCTTTATTACTGTCACCTACTTATATGTATTTTCAGCTTAGTTTAAATTTTCACCCCCAGGTCATATTTTCTTTCTAACTACATTAGATATTTAACTGTCCATCACTGTGCCTTGAGCCCTCTGAATTTTCACATCAGTACATTTGTGATTCAGAGCATATCCCACAATGCCCTTTTCCACTCTGTATTGAATGTGCTTACCATATGCTATTAAAGATTCAGCATCACAAGCTATCATTTTATTAATTTTAAGACACTTTTTTTATCAACAGATGAACAATCATGATGATTAAAAATGCTTCTCCTCTCAAGGGCTTGTACAGTATTTTGCATTCTCTGGCACGTTGATTAGTTATGTTGATTGAAAATGAGTGAAAAACAGAGACAACTTATTAGCCAGTTTAGTTAGCTGCTACTTACACTAATGAAAACGTCTGGGTACATGCCCATTAACGATACTTGGGAGATCAGAGGTTGAGAAGTGATTCCTTTGCTTCTCACTGCTGACAGCTTGGAAAGGATCATACCCAGGGATGGCTGCTGAGGCATGCACAGCCTCCAGAAGGAAATGCTGCTGCTCTGGAGCCCAGTCCAAAACAGAGCACCCTGAGAACAGAGAAGCCAAGCTCAGTGGGTGTCTGCAGGCACCCCCTGAATGCTGGCACCGCAGATGCTGCTTTGGCAGCAGAAATATTTATCAGCAGAAACAGAAGCAGCAGCTCCGCTCCTGCCACTGCTAACAATACAAGGTTTGCTTTCATTGTCACAGAGGCAGCGATGGCAGTAAGGGAGGGCATGGAGCTGGCTTTCTGAAGGAGAGCTTTGGGCTTTTCCTTCACTATTTATTTATTTATAGGGCCAACTCGGAGTGCCTTTAAGGCAGCAAAACAATTTCTTACATATATGTATTTTGTTTCAGCTGATGAGAGGGAGCTTCGTGCTGAGCACAAACCCCATTCTCTCAGCTGTGTACAGCTTGTGGGATGCACTGGTGGCCCATGGTGGGGGGAGGTGGGGAGAGGGCAGAAGTAATGTTGCCAAGGTTCTTCAACATTTGGAATTGCAAGGATAAAAGCAGTAAAGTGATTTGCCCAAGGTGATGCGGTAAGTGCCAGGAACTGAATCCAGATCCTCTGAGTCACAGCCCAATGCCTTAATCAGCTGACCATGTTTCCAAGCATTTGGCTTTACAAAATCATTTGGCCTGATTTACTGGCAAAGTCATATGGTAGTGAATTTTCCCACTAAAAAAAGTCAATGACCTTAAAAAAAAAAAAAAGGAATAGCTTCTCCTTTTTTTTTCCCTGTTAACTGGAAGTGTATCATACCTGAGCAATACTGCAAAATAAATGCTGAAGAGAAGGATGGCAATAGAAATCAGGCTTACTGGTAGAGCAGCACTCATTCCTGCAAGTCTCAGGAATAATAATTTGTCATAAGGAACTGTGCATTAGAATGAAAGTCGAGGATCTCACCGTCACCAAAACATCTGTTGCTTGCCTTCTGCCACTTGGATAATGAGAAAGGGTAAAGAAAAAGTTTGGAGGACTTTGCTTGTGATTCTTAGATCACTGATTCTCCACTTTGTTTCTCCATTTTGTTTCATTCTGTCTGAGCAAAAAAACCAGATTTGATCCTGGCCTTGCTCTAACTCTGGAATCTACCAGAATTTCTGAAGTGTTTAATCATTTTGACTCTGCAATGTCCATATTCCATGCTCTTTTATTTTTTTTTCTAGTCATTCACTTTTTTTTTTTTTTAATATATAGGTATATTAAATATAACATTTTTCTGCTCTTGTGGACTTTGGCCATTTACACGAATGTTACTTCAGAGTTAATGCTGATAAAGTGCTGGCTTACTGAACAAGTCAGTGCATATCTGTGGGTTTAAACACAGATCTGCTGAATTAGCACTGGAAAATTCAAATACTTTCCATTTGTTTCTACTTACTGTCCCAGTGGGAAAATGGATATTTTACTGTAACTGTGAAAAGCAAGATGAACTATGCTATTCAGTGCCTAAACTGAGGAGAGGTAATCCGTACGCAGTTTTCCTTTATAACCCAAGTCCAAGCCTTGTTTTTTTAGCACAACTGTCCAAAAATTGCACCAAACAGATTCTGCTAGGGAGGCACTATATCAAAGCCTTCTGCTCTATTTTATCCCTTATGAATGGTGGTGGTGATCTCCAGAGAAGAGCTGCTGCCAGGAGAGGAAACTCTCATTGCACGTCACTGGTGTGCAGCAGAGATGCACTGCACGTTTAATCGCTGAACTCCATAGTCTCTTCAGCAGGTGAGGGAATTTCTGTCATGACATCCATAGGCACCTTTTGGGATACTTGTACTTGCCATTCGTTAGTTAGATTAATGGACAGGCATCATCACATAGGAAAACTGAGAAAAAGAGCCCTTCTTTTTTGTGGTATTCTGTTGAGGAGTCACCAGTACAGAAAAACAGCAGAAAAATGTGTCCATCAGCCTGTAACATGTAATATTTCATTGTCTCACCCTCTCATTGTATTTACCAAAACATCTACTATGCAAAGTGTTTAACTCTGTAAGTGTAGTGTCCTTGTGCTCAGAAAGCATTCACCTTCTGAGATCCTGCTAAAATCCTCATCCAGGGAGAGAAAACACAAACAGCAGCAACCCAGAAAAGAAAAGCAGAGTGAGTAATTGCCTCCTTAGCTGTGGCTAGGGTGGTTGATACAGCTCCTGGAGAAGAAGATAGCTAAGCATCAACTAGAGAGATTATATTTTCCATTTTTTCTTTCTTTTAAGAAGGAAACCTTACCCAGCAGGCAGCTATCAGGCCAGGTGATTAACAATAAATAACCCTGCTTTTTCAAGTAAGCTTGCACATATTGAACCTCTTATGTACAGAGTACCTTAAAATCCTAATGGAAATACTTCATTTCTCTGTTGGTGGTTAAAGGAAAGTTCACAGGATTTACAGGTTTTAAAAAAAACCAACTTGATGGGAGAGTTTTATGATTTAGATGTATACACAAATCCCTAAACTGAGCCAAAAAGCTTTGGATAATTTTGAACATACCTAATATGATCAGAGGGAGGGGAAACATAAGATGCTCTATTTCAGCCACAAGAATACCTTTTTTTATTAGATTTTGAGTGATTAAAAGTCCAGTATAATAAAACATTATGAAATGAAGCATAAAGCAAGCTGGAGGTACTTTGAGTAAAAAGAGCTTCAGATCCACCTCTGATAAAAGAGAATGGAATAATAACCCTGTTTCATCTGCCCATATCAAACCAGGATTTTCTGTAGGTTTAAAAAAACTGAGAGGAAAAATATTCATGAAGATCTTTATACTTTCATTGTCTTGCACTGCATGGCAACACACAAGAGAATACAAAGAGAATTGGGCCAAAAACCATGTTCAAGTAATTCTGAGTTACCAGGCAGTAGATCAAATTTATACCTAAAGAATATCCTTCTCTTATAACAATAAAAAAGTGTGTTGTGAATTAGTATGAATATTAAACATGGTAAGATAAAAACACGTCTCATTTCTGAGCACAAAAATATCATTGTCTAATTTCCCCTGAAATGTGTCATAGACATGCCTTTTATTCAGCATTTTGAAATAAAAATGGATCATATTACACTTCTCAATAGTATAGTTATGCAATTCAATGGGCAATGAAATGTTATGATTTAATAAATAGGATAAAGATTAGTAAAATAATCTAATCACTGTTCTCTCTTATTTTAAGTCATCACTGGGGATGGAAAAGAGCAGGAGAGGAAGATTAATTTGAGGCTTTATGCAGATATGGGTCAGTAGTCCACAGCTTTCCTGTTTTTTGTAAGTGCTAACATGCTTCAGCACAGAGAAGTTCACTGAGAAGGAGGCAGTGATTGTAAATGAACCACACACTTCCGTGAGCAAGCGGCAGTGGGAGTGTGTGTCTCCTTGCACGTGGCACCCAGACACGATCAGATCTGCTCTGCTCCCGAGGGAGTACACAGGGTGCTTCTGTAGTGCCTGTAAACAGGTGATCTTGAGTCAAATTTTTGTCTTGGCTGCTCTGCCTGGATTTAGCCATATTTAGGACTAGCTTTGGGATGACCTTTACAGTCTTGTGCTGCCTGAGCTCCTATGAGGTCTGGATAGACTGTCCTCACTGTCCCGTGTTGCTCCACAGCCATTTCACACAGCCACAGACAGAGGGGAAGAAGCCTGATCTTGGACTGGTTTCAAGCTCAAGCTAGCTCTCAGATATTTCTTAGGTGTCTGTTTACATGCATTTAAGTCCTGCTTTGGAGCTACAGCCCTCCCAATGACCCCCAGCTTCTTGGAGGTCCGTAATTTAGTAACTACAAGCTGTGGTAAGTTGGGCTGTGCAAGGCTCTGTCTCACTGTATATTTTCTCAGAGGAACATGTTTTCTGAACGCCTACACCACTATTCCAGGCACTAGGCATGTTGAATTAATTAAAGGAGTATGATGGTACCCAAATGAGTCAGTGATTTCAGCAGCCACATATGATCCCTTCTACTGTCATGCAGTGGAGAGGCACAGCCTACATCTGATCTCTCAGCAGTTTTGGCCTCCCCTGTGCTATACCTGACTCTCCCCACTGCGTCCATGCAGAGAGCCAGACACATAAAGTACCATAGCGCTCTCACGTGAACTGTTGTTAAGAGACAGCATTTTTCCTGTCTAAAATTATGTGCCTGTAGCTGGTCTCTTTCACACTTCTCCCCACACACACATTTTGAGGTTTTCATCAGTTATTCACTCTGCAGCCTCAGGTTGCCATCAAGTCTGAAAGTCACTGCACAGTCCAGATGTTTGTGAATTTATCATGCTACCTTTTTAGCCTCTGGCCTAAAGATTAAAAGCACCTTCTAGGTTCACTTCAGTCCTAACAATGTAACTGTGTGACACATTTCTGTTCTGTCTCTGTCACCAGTGATGACAGGGACTTACAAGGGCAGGGTGCTGAGTCATAAAATACATCTACAGCAAATTCAGCTCTTAGGAGAAAAACTAGGTTGGGCATAGAAAAACAATTCTGTTTGAAATTTGGGTAAAAAGTCTTTTTCATTATAAATTCCATAAAGTTAGGGTAGAGATGGTTTCTTTAGAAAGTAATAGCTGTGACTGATCTAGGGAGGTACTGGCAGACCTCTCTGGGTACAATTTTGCTATGGAATCAGAAGAGCTGCATTATTTATTGCTAGTAAGTGTTCTTCCTTAACATTCATCACAACCAGACCCAGGTGTATGCAAAGCAAGCCACCTGTTTTTCCTGTCTAATATGCCATGTTTATAAATCACTTACTGAAAAAAATAATGGTGCTAATTGCTATAACAGCCTGACCTGTGCCACACTTCCCAGGCAGAATCTGCAGCCCTGTGAGGTGTGCCACCAAGGAAGGAGAATGCTGCCACAGAAAAGCCAGAGGCAGCAAGTTATGAGGCAGTTTGGAGAAAGTGCAGGCAAAAGGAGAGGTAAAAAGGCTATGGCCCTGCTGCTGCCATTGCCTGAAGCAGTGGGTTGGAAACCCAGGTCATCCCCTGCTTTCAGTGAAAAAGAAAGGAAGGTTTCTGCTGTGACACTAGGGAGGATAAAGCAGCAGTAACTGACCACAATTTTTAGGGTTTGCTATCCCCATTCTCCACTCCCACATCAATTTCCCTCTGACTGTCCACTCTTGGCCAGGGAGCCAAGCAATGCTTCAGCCCCTCATCTCCAAGGTGGCAAAATTCAGTTTAGCCCACACTGCTTGAGAGCCTTCAGGCAGCTCTGACGTTCATTCATGTGATGTTTAAAAGCCTGAACAATCATCTGACATTGTCAAAGCAAGTGCAGATGAGTTGACTCCCTGAGGCAACCCAAAACAATGTTTGCTGAGTCTCAAAAGCTGTTTACCATGAAAACATAAAACTGCTCCATGGAAATCTGGTGCTGTGCCGTGCATCACATGAGCACTATGTCAGTGTTGCTGCTTTTTTCCCTGTTTAATCTGTCGCACTTATAAATCATTTACTGAATAAAGGTTTCTCGATGGAACAGCTGTGATGTTTCCAGTATCAGCAAAGACCTGTATTGGACTGCCTGGGCAGCATCCATGGCCCAGTGAGGTATGCAACAAAGGAAGGTGCATGCTGCCATAAAAGTCAACAATAAGCATTAACGATTTATCTGCCTTTCATATGCTGGAGTTTAAAAGGCTTGGAAGTAATTTATATAAAGCTCAGAAAACCTTTGTGCTTGTTGGATACAATTGGCGGGAACATTTAGATTGATGCTGGATGAGCTGTTGACTTTAGTGAAATTATTCAAGTGATTTTCTCCATGTGAAGTTTGGGTTCAAAATCAAGTTGTGCAAGTCTTGCATTAAACACTGTTGCTGGGCCTCACACGGCAAGATTAGGAGAGGAGAATAAATTAAGATCCTTGACTTGTCACTCTCTCCTCTCCAGCCTAACTCACAGATGCTGCAGGCTTTATATTTTGGGAACCTTACTTCTCTTTCTTCCTCAGTTTGTATAAGGGACCTGCATCTGGCCTTCGTCCCACCCTGATACTCTATGTAGCCATTAGAAACCCTGGGCAGGGGAAGGAATGTTGTTTTTCCTCTGTGTTATCAGTAAATTTCAGGAGACGTGATGTTTCCTGCATTCCCTCCTGCAGAGCAGGCCCTTCAGACACGAGTGTGCTGAGGCGCAGCTGAGCTGTGCGGCATCTATTTAATGACAGCTCTGCAAGGGCATCTTTCTCTGGGGTTCACCCAAGGGGTGGTGTTCCCGAGGGTGCTGATTGTATATCTGTCACTATTCAGATGGTTTCAAGCATCTGGATTTTCACAGAAACCTCAAAGAATGCAAATCTTCCTTTTTAGATGAGTCATCCCAGAGGATTGCCCCTGGTGCTGTCTGGGGGCAGTGAGAAGGAGATCCTGCAAACACATGTTAGGAATGACTGCAAATGTTCTCTCTACCTGGTGGGCAGAGACACCTCAGCATCTCAGAGCTCCAGGGCCTCTGTGCACTTCAGAAAGAGATGATCTGTAAGCCCAGCCCTTGGCTGAACTATTTGCTGTAAAGTTTAGAAAAGACCCTGCCACCTGGATGTGAAGTCCTGCACTTCCCTGCACAGGCTGGGGAATTCTTTTGTGATCCAGTCCTGTGTATTCCCCTTTTGTTTTCCTTGTGAGTCTTCAGCCTAAAACAATAGAGCAGTTTCCAACAATAAGGGGATTTTCAGCTCTCTGAACTTAGTCATTTCCTATTACTCAAAAGAAGAAAATGTGAAAAAGTTCCAGTTTAGAAAGTCTTTGGCTGGTGGTCCAGACATTTATGTATCTGTTTTCACAAAGCTCTACATTTCAGAACAGCAGGGGTGTTGCCTCTCTGTGAAAATAACATGATATTTTAGAAAAACTGTTCGAACTGGCATAGAAAATAACTTTAAACATCACATAATTTGCAGTGGACATTTGTGTTTCCATGGCAACAGAGAATGCTGTCCTCATTTTATTTTGTCTTGCTGGATATTATAGGAAAGCCTTTTGAACAGTTTCAGTCTTAAGGTTTTTGCTACAAATTACCCAAATGTGCAAGAATCCTGTTTCAGAGGCTATATGGACTGAAATTTTGGGTTTTAAGCATGTATTTAACAAAGAATTTTTATTAATACTGTGACTTATATTAACTTCCGTTTATCTGTGTCTCAGTGTAGAAAACTTCAGTTAAAGAATAAACTTTCTAAATTGAGAAATAGCACTGATATTTATCGTAGGATACATATACCAAATATATGTAGATCTTACTGACATATGAATTGTCTCAATTTTGCTGGAGAAGAGATTCTTGTTAATTGGACTTATGCATATGTGCAAAAGTTCTCGTGGAAAATGCTTCAGGCTTTTTATCATGCTGGATTTTTAGTGAGTATTTTTTTCCCTGTAGTTTCATGATCAGTTTTACTCAATGTTCACATTATTTTATAATATTAGTTTATGAAATGTCTAGTAGTGTTGTGCTACAGTGTTTGGCTCAAGACACTGTCTTTCCTTGATTCTAGTACCAATTTCAAGTGAAAAAAACCCACCTTTTGAGAGTGTCACAGAATCATAAGATCATTTAGGCTGGAAAGAGTTCCAGGAGGCTGTCTGGGCCAACTGTCTGGTCTAGCAGGAAAAACTTCAACTTTTTCAAGTTCACACGTTTTCTTGTGAACATTTCCAGCTGAGTTTTGCACATCTCCACCACTGAATACCACGCAGCATTTCCAACAATGAAACATGTCACGGCTTGGAGAATAATTGCCTCTCTTGCCTGTTTGCCTTTCCTTACACTGGCATCCAGTGTGGCCATCCATTTCTGAACACTATTTCAGAGACTGGTAAGAAATAAACACTTAAACAAATTTCACTACTGAAGTCAGATGCCATTTTGAACACCTTTTACATCTTTTACACCAAGTCCTTCATAAAACATTCTGTTTCTCTGCAAGCAATGGCAACTTTGCATATCATTCATATAGGCCCCTCTTTATCAACTTTGCTGTCTGGAATGAGTCTAAGAAAAGGGAATTCTCTATTTTCAGCAATAGTTTTGGTGACCTCCTTGAACTGAATTCACATCTCAACTTTTCTTGGTTCTACCTTGATTTCATTCAGTTCAGTTTGTAAATCAGCATGCTCCTCGTTTCTACCAAAATGATGAAGCGAAACTAGACACTTTCCAGTTGAGTGTTTTAGATACCTGTTCATCGGAAAATATCTTGTTAGGTATCCTAATTATTAATTAAAACTAATGGAAGGAAATAATATTCTTTAATTTGACCCTTTTTTTCCATGCTACTTTTAAAATGTTTCCCCAAATAGAGTTCTGTAAACTTCAGGCAACAGAAAATATTTAAAAACTCTCCTTCCGAAACTGCAGAAGCAGAAGCAGTCACTATGATTACAGAAATCAGGAGATGGAGCAGGAGTAGCATATTACAACTTGCCTGATTGCTTTTTCCTACGTATGCCAAAACAAGATTAGAACAGCTGATTCAGGGGTGTCCGAAAGAGAAACTTTTTCCATGTCATTTTCTTATCATATGATTCCTGCAAAACACATGTCCTAAAACAACAACAAACATTCTTTTACGGTTCTAAGCAGTCCTTGTTCTTTAATCAGATGATAGTTTTCTGATCTAGATGTCCTGAACCAAAACAGTTCATGTGTTTTCCCTTTTACGATTACAGCATGTTCTGTAAGGAGCTGCACGCTGTTGTGGGCATGGAAAGTAAGTAAATACAACAAATTAAGTGGATTGCCTAAATTGAGTAGATGTTCAGAGTTAATGCTTAAACTAATTTGCTTCTAACTTCTGGTGGGAGTGTAAGGAAAACCATTACAGCAAGAATTACTTCCATATGCATTTTTAATTATGTCATATATTTAGTATTGTTTTGCCTCATATTCAGAGCAGAAAATTATATACGAGTTGATGAATAAACATGTCCTTAAACACAACAATCACTTTTGCAACAAAACTAGATGCTTTAGGAATGGGAAATCCAAATTTTAATAATGTGAAAAGAAGACAGTCCAACAAAAGGCTTCCCTCACTCTTAATTTCTCAGGTCAATCAGTAAGATTTTGTTAATGATCAAAAAAATGGGTAGTTTTCTCAAATCCATTAACAAAACAAAGTTAAACTCAATTTTTTGTCTAACTGAACTGGCCACAGAAGTACTCATCATTAATGCAGTTACTATATGATTTAAAAAAGGAAACATGTAAATAGAAATAGAATGTAAATTTTCTATGTAAGTAGACAAAGAAATAGAAACCTACATCCAAGAGAGAAAGTTTGTTCCAGAGTGGGAACTGCCTGTGGCATATTTGGTTGTGCAATGCCATTTGTAATGAGAACTTGTTCCTAATTTGATGTTAGGTGCCATTACATTAGAAATAATGAATATTATGCAACACACACACTTCACATACAACATAAAAATATATGTGCAAATCAGAAAAGGTACAGAAAAATAAAGGGAATTCAAATTTTAAAAATTGCTATTTCACCCTGTCAAGCAGATTCTCTATATATTTTTCCTATCGGAGTAGTCCATGAAACCACGCATAATCTCAAATCCTTCCATTTTCTTGCATACACCAGGATTAATCATTTAAATATACCAGGGAAAAATATGAGTATCGTGTTACATTTCAGAATTCTAAACAAGTCACAGATCCAAGTATTCCCCACAGCAGACAAAGGAGATTCTTAACGGGATTAATTTAATCTGATGTGTTTTGTCAAAGTTGTCTTTCTCAGTACACTATAAGATTAACAGAGAGAAATCAGCACTTTCTGAGGGCAATTTGAAGAGGAATAATGAAGTCTGGTAGAATTATTCACCTTCTGGAAGTATCTACCTTTCTTCATATTGATTGTAGAGAGTGGTAGGGAAATGTTAGGCAGGTGAATTGAGGAGAGATGAGTCTTCAGCAGGTGTTAGATCGGGTTTAGTCTATGATTGTGACATATTTGTTCTCATGTCTTATGAGTCTGTACTTCTAACACAGAAAGCTCATGAAAAGCAAAAATGAAAAGTTAAAAATTAAGTTTTTAAAAACTTGTTTGCGGTATAAACAAAATACTGTACAGCAAGAGCAGTCAGGATTTTACAGCTTCTTCCTAGAAAGGCAGAATAGCCTCCTACCCTTCTGTAATGGTCCTTCAAAGCTCTAACAATAAAACTTCATAGTGCCATTCACTGTCACACGGTCTATACAGACTTTCATACAACATTAAGAAATGTTAAAACATCTTTTCCTTCCCACACTGAGAACGTGCATGAATCCTCCCCCAGCCCATGTTTGTTTAGAATATGTTTTTATAGCAAAGATGCAAGCTCAATAACATGCAGTGATTTATCTTGGGAGTACAAGCTCAACCATAACTGCAATGAAAGCAATACGGCAGGAAAATAGGGATCTGGACCATCTGGGTGAAAATATGTGGCTTTGAAAAATGTTTAGAGGAAAGAAAATTGACATATATCTGGAAGTGAAAAGCTCTGAATTCAACTTAGAGTTTTGTCACTCACTTACTGATTGACTTTATTCATGACACTGATGATTGCTTTTCAGAGTCACACGGTGCCCACCTCTTTACAGTCAAGAAACCAGGGAAATGGGCTAAAACTTGGTTTCCCCATCTGGGGATGATATGTAATCAACAACTATTTAATAGCTGTGGAACAAGAACTAATGGATTCTTGAGTTATCTTTGCCTCACAAGAAGTCATTTAGACATTTTTTTAAATTAGCAATAATGTTACAGTGCCAATTCTCTTCCTCAGTTATGCGATTTTGATCATGATATGAACATAATAATAAAAATAATAGCCCTCCACCCGAAACTCAGGAACATTATTCCCATTCAATATTCACTTAACTGTATAAAAAGGGTTTTTTTCCTTGTTTAGTGTTAACAATTTTCATCTTCTTGCTCAGATAAGCATAAAGTGGAAGGTGAATTACTAGTGTTTGCAAACAAGGTTAAAGGCTTTCCAGTGCTGAAACAAGAGGCAGGCTTTTGTGTCTCGTTGGAAAGGTAAAGAGGAACAGGTTTGTTGCTAAAACAATAAAAGTTTATTCTTCTCCCCATTCTGGTTTTTATGGTTTGTTATTGCTCTGAAACTCATCCAGTATTTACCAGGTGATAAAAAGGACAAACAAAACTCTTCTTTACTGGGAAACTGTGAAGCTTTGTTGTCATAGCTGACATCAAATAAACCTGCAAAGTGGGATATTGTCAGAGTGCCTCTGAAGACAAACAAAATCCAGAGTTTTCCTAACAAGTAAAAAATATTAGTTTGGTATTGTTCAAAACTCTAAGCTGAATTCTGATCGAATTTATGCTAAACTTCTGAGAAACTCACATGAAAGTCAGTAAAATTGCAGCACTCTTCATGTCTGTAAACAACAGGGACTGCCTAAAGGCACCTCAGAAGGTACTGAAACATGGGACCCCACCAAGGGCTGGAAACAGAGTTCTCTGCTTTTCAAAGCAGCATCTTCATTTGCAAGTCAAGCAGTTATCATGTGGTAAAACACTTCATGTCAACAACTAATATATCAGGAATGTCAGGTCACAGAGTTTACCCATTCAGCAGTGCACTGTTAACATGCTTTCACTTCAACCCTGAGCCAGCTATGTCTGTTTATGATGTGTTTAAAATGACCAAATGTAGTCCAAGGGAGTTTATATATTTTGAAATATTAGAGAATCATTCACTTAATTCACAACAATCTTCAAAATATCCAGGAGCTGCTCACCTCACCTCACTATGAGTGACAGCAGAGCCCTCAATTAAATCTGTTCCCCAATAGTCAGGTGAGACAAAGACGAGCAAAACCTAAAGTTGTTGCTTCCAAATCCTATTCTCCAACACCACCCCGAACAGCTGATCTTCCCAGGAGTACAAATCATTTTGTGGGGAGATACGTGGTAAATTTATCTGAGTCCACCCCAGATGTATGCAGTTAGTCAAGCTTGAGTCAAAAAATTTAAATCCCACCCTTAGCTAAGGTGGATTTTAATTAGAAAACGCTAAAAGTTACTTTATATCTCTAAAACATTATGTCTTAGCAGAAAATCTAAGGCAAGGGAAATTGCAGTGGAAGAAAGTAGTAACTCCTTTCAGAAAGCAGCCTGAGACAGTCTAATGAAAATTCATGTGGCCTTCTTCAAGTTTTTGATACCAGTGAAAGCTGAGCAGAATTTCACAACCCAAATAAAAAGCCACAAAATGAATATCTCGCCTGAGGGAGTTTCCTGCTCCAAATATCAAAGACTCTCTGAAAACAATAAGTGTGAAGCTATACCTAGGTTTTACTGAAAATAGACTGTTACACACCACCACTTCCTCTCTCCTCTTCTGTTCCACAAAATCCAAAGTACTAGCTAAGCATATGTAGACTCACACTGCTCCCAAAATGCAAAAGAGGAGGAGGCATCCCACATAGCTGAGAATTCAGTAAAGGAGTCAGAAATGTGGAGAAAGACATAAAGGAAGAAGAAGAAGAAACAAGGGGATCTCCTTGGATATTCTCTGTCCCCAAATGGGGCTGGGGACTTCTGCATTGCCACGAAGGCTGGGGAGAAAGGAGAGCGGGGGAAGAGCAGCTCCTCTCCTGGGATCACTGGATTTCTGTGCTGGTGCCCAGCCCAGCCAGACGTGGAGCCGCAGCACCCTGAGCGCCACAGCTGAGGGAAGCAGCGCCTGCCCGAGCCCCTGAGCTCTCACCCAGGAAACCTCGCAGCTGGAACACAAGAATTCCAGAGGTAAGAAGATCTCCAAGCTCCCAGATGATCTTCTACCAGCATGCTGGTCCTCTAATTTCCAAAAAAAATTCAGTTAGGAGTGTCACTTCTAGAAGATGTTTACAGGCAAGAATTATAATTTGATATAGTGAATAATAGAAGTGCTTATTCTGTTGGAATCTCCCATATCATTCAAATAGAGGCTGTGCTTAGGAAGATAAAAGGTACAAATTTCTGGCCACCACTATCCTGCAGAATTTGCTAACTTTTCTGGTTGCTTCTGCAACTGAGTTAATAATGTTTAACCAAGACTTATGCATGCTATTTCTTTTCTATATTCAAATAGCACATAATGATCAGATACACTTTTAATTACTTTTAGTCTAAGAGAAACCTACGTGGACTTAGTCCTGTTTAAAAGCAGAAAATACAAAGAATGCTTATGAATTTATTCTGCTAAAGAAATCTGGATTAGTTCCTGAAGCAGAGCAGCCAGAAGAACAACTCATGATCAAACTTGTGAATACTCTTCTCTACACATACACGGAACTCTTTTCAGTTAAATGTAATACTACAAATGAGACAGAATCCTTCCATGCCCTACAGGAGAATTATGACAGCCGATTATAGGAATTACCCATCACCAAGCTACGACAGAGTAAATACATCAAACGAGTATCCGAGAACAAGAGACACACCAAACTCTCAGAAACAAATACCTGGCTTTAAGGGTTATAAATCAGCTTACCCAACTCATTTGGCTATGTGGTAATACCCCTATGTGAGAGGAATTGTAGGAGCTCATTTGTGCCTTGAGAAATCATGGAAGGGAGTTTACAGTTCCTTATACAGCCAATCACTTCTAATGGGCAATATGCAAGGCCCTGTATCTCCCTAACCTTTCCCTGATATTCTGGGTAGATTTTAGAGAAATTTTCTAACTCTCAGATATGCCCAAAATATCATTCTTCCATCCATGTGCATGCATCAATCTATATCCACAGATATCGTACCATGCAATCTCCACTCAGAGACTCTCGTTCTCCTCAATCTCTACATGCGACATCAGAATGTTCCTCTTAAATTATTGATTCTTGAATGCTCTAAAAAATACAACATATATACCTCTGGATTTATTATTTGTGGATAATGAACACAAGAATCTGAAACTTTACCCAGACATATTTAAGTGGCTAGAAAAGCTAACATTTGCATACTTCTGTCTCTGTTACTAAAATATTTCCCCTCTGATGTTCAGCAGCATGGTAACCCTAGAGAAGAAAGGCAAGCAATTCAGAAAATTTCTAAGGAAAAACAACATTTTACAAACTGTAAGTACAAAAGCTCTTTACTTTTCACTAAAGGGAGAGGCAAAAATTATTCAGTGAAAAGAACTGAAACCTTAAGAAAGAGTCACAAAAGGGCAGAAATGGAGATCAATAGTGAAAAACACATCTCTTCAAGGATGGGGAATGAAAAATGAAAAAACAATAAATGGAGATTTCTGGCTCAATGTAATCAAGTCCTACGGTTAAATCCACCAATCTTACCTTTCTTCAGCAGTTACATTTCTCATTTATTTACCTCATTAACCGTTAGGAGACATTCAGTAAGTTTCATGGTCTCTCAGAAACAGCCTCCAAAGCAGATTTGATTTAATTAGCAGACAAACTTTATGATTTAGCCATAATGGACTTCCTGTTTTAGATAATATCCTCTCATTTTATCACATTGCTAAAATAATCCACATATTGTCTGTACTAGTTTAAATTCCACATAAATGCCTGATTTTCTAATACTTTGAAAATGATGATGAGTTTTTCCACTAAATTTAATACTCTTTTCACAGTGTTAGAAGGCTCAAATGCAACCTGAGGAAGAAAGCACTGTTCTAGAAGGCTGGAGTTTGCTATTCTGCAGAGAAATTATTTGATTAATCCCTAGGGGAATGACTGAACTAATTGGAAATTGTAAACATAAAGGAGATAACTGAGAAGTGCTAATCCATGGTATAAACAAGTAAATTTGCCAAAAGAAATCTGACTGAGAAATACCACTTCATGACTGGCTGCTGAGGTGATTCAACCTTCTGTGGCAGATATGGATTGTTCTCCCTTCGTGCAGCAGGCATTAAGAAAGCTCTTGCTGGAGAGACTGAGAGCTGAACAGGCTTACAAATAAAGAGGACAGCATTTTCCAGCAATGTCACTGGGTTGGTATTTAGAGGTAAAGCAAAAAGGAACCACCTACGTCCAGCTATTGCCTTTCAGTACACATCTTCACTGTCCTCTTTTCTCTTCACTGTCCTCGGCAGGTCCCAGCCACAGTTTTTGATCTTTCTGACTCTGCTCTCCAGCCTCCACACCTACAGGATACGTCCTTTACCCAGGTCCTCCCTTTCTTGCTCCTAATTTGACCCATAATTGTCTTTCTGGACCCACACAAGGTCCCAGAAGCAATCCAGATGTCCTTCTGTTAGGCATTCTCCAAACACACACAAAAAATGTTCTGTGTGTTAGGTCAGTGATCAAGCATGAGAAACTAAAAGCAGGAGGTGGAGGAGAGAAGTGAGGCACAGGAAAGAGGGTTGGTCAGCTAAACCAGGCAGTGAAAAGGATGTACAGAGAAAACTGTGTGATGCCAAGCTGCCTCTTTCAGTTCCTGAGTCTATATTCTTCCCAGTTTTATCAAAATTCACACAAAAATGTTTGAAGATATAGTCCACTGCCAGACATCTCTGATGCACAATTTCTCAAATTTCTGACTATTCAGATTGGAGGAAATTTTAGCATTCTGAACATTTGTTTTCATTTGAAATTATAACTCTTAAAAAAAATTATACATGATTAATATTTGGAGCAGTTATTAACTCTGATAATTTTTTTCTGAGCCTTTATCAACAGCTTGGTTTTTTTTCATCTTACAAGAAAAGACAATTTTACAAATTCCTGGAGGAAAATATAGACTAAGAAGAGAACATTTCCTGAGAGTAATATCATTTGGTCTTGATCCGGTGATTACTTCTCACGTGAATGTCAGCCTTGCAGTCAACATTTAGACACAATGAGACTGTTCTGCATAAGGTGGATTTGAAGTTGTGTGATCATATGACTGTGTGTACTAATAGGGAAGGGTTTTCAAGGCAGCCTGAAGCACTTATGTACCTAAACCAAATAAAAATTCATTACTTGATTTCTACATCTCTTGGATGCCTTTGAAATAGATGTATATATATAAAAGCATTACCCTTTAATTAGATATCTTAATTATACCTAATAGCAATCATTATAGGCATTAAAGACTGTTGTGATACTTCTTTTCCACACTTTTATATTCTCATATGGAAACCTTACCTACGTTGTAAATTTTTATTTTCCTGTAAAAGATGTATTACAAGGGAAAAAAACTGATGGTATCATCATGGAAAATTAATTCAGATAACAGTTTAAATAATTTCAATAATCTTGAATTTTCATTCACTCATATTCTTGGGTGTAAAGTATGTGGGATTTAACTGGATGGATTTTTCTTTTTATCAGGCCAACGATTTTGTGTCAGTTCTTTGTCCATATCAGAATGAAATTCATCACATTTCAGAAGCCTAGAAGTTGGATATCCAAGTTCAAGCTATTCCCATTCCCCTAGCAGTCAGTAAAGAGACATAGGCTTCCCTAGAGGGCAGTTTATCTGATCTGTTCTAGACACCTATCTCAGGAAGAGATGAATTGCTGTCTGGAGATGGTATTTCTCTCCATTGACTATTAAAAGAGTGTGTAGTAACTGTCTTAGTCACTTTGTAGCTGTTAGCGTGTTGGATGCCTAAACCAGGGCAGATGGATCTCTAGTTAGGTGACATTTTTACTTTTACTGCGTGCCAGGTTCAAAAGAGCATTACAGGCAAATCAATGTGTTTGTCTGCTGTCCCACTTTCTATATATGTACATGTGAACATCTGTTTTGGAAGCTAATGAAAGTAGTTCTTCAGATTCTTTCCTCAAAGTTGTTTTTAGCAATTTTTCCATATATAGTAAATGCCAGATATCTGTTGAGATATTCTGTGCAAATGTGTGCTTGCCAGTCCTTGTAAACCTGTTCTGTCATGAGTTCCCAGTCTTCACATTAAAGCAGCATAATGCCAAGGTGCATGTACGTGCAAGCAAGGAATGTAATAAATTATAAAGTGCCAAATAAAATTTAAAAAAACCCTCCAAAACCTCGGGGGAAGAAAAGACAAATATATATTTTTTTTTATACAAGAGAACACAGAGTGCTAGAGGCTGAAATCTTTCAAAAGCAAGTGCACTCCAGTAAAAATGTTCAGACATGGGAAAATGAATAACATGAGATTTTGATAGTTAAGAGACTGGAGTGAAACATCGTGAACAGTGTTTGTGGAGTAACTCATTAACCTTTTCTGCCTGTTTTGAAAGGTTATAGAGATTGCAGTACTGGCCTTTCACATCTGGTGTTTAAGGTTTAGAACTCTCCTGTTCAGCTTTCGTGACTGTAAAATCTTGATTACAACAGTTATGCTACAATAGAGATGGGGATAAAAAAAGCCTGCTTCAAACCGGCTGTAGGGGTTTATAGGCAATAGAGAAAGTAACTTAGGGAGAGATGGGGGAGGATTAAAGGGAAGGCTCTGCAATGTGAAATTCAGCCCTTACCGTGATTTTCAACATATAATATTTAAAGGTGGGTAACATTTGTTTTCTATTGGTCTTTTCTCAGCTTCATTTAGTTCTACATGTCTGAATCAGAACTGAAAATAGTAAATGACTACAGCAGAACCAAAATGTTTCTCCTTCGCTAGCACTGTCACCTGCTCTGCAGCCACATAGTTTCAGACCATGAAACAATGAAAGAAATTCAGGAAGTTTGAGGAGGAACATAAAATTTCTCAACCTGAGGTCTTCAGACATCAGAAAACAGCCTACATTCCAAAAAGAGGCTGAATATTTACTTCCTTTTCTGATATATAAGAATTTTATTAACACATCCCAAACAAAATATGCACTTTTTGCAATAACATCACTATATTGACTCATGTTTGTTGGAAATGTACTCTTCTACTTAATCTTTTTCTGCAGTACTGGTGCTTCCCACATCTTCCCCAGTCTCTATCTGAAAAATTTATTTCCAAATCGATTGGTCAGCAATACTAATCTTAAAGTCCTTGAAATTTTAAAACCAGTACATCTGCTTTTTCCACTCTAAATTAATCTTGAATCTTTGCTTAGAGAAAGGAGGGAAGACTCATGTTCTGTACCAGATTTCTGAATTTATGTAATTTGCTTTATAGGTGTAGCAAATGCCCACAGTGGACTATGGTGAGCTGTTGTGGGAAAGAAATTGTATTATTACATTCCCTTTTAAATCTCTAGGTAGCACTAGCATTTACTTTATTTAGTTTCCAAACTATCAGTTTTTGAGGAATGTTTTGAATTCTGGGATGGGCCGTGGAGTGTCCACAACCAATCTCAGGCCGGGATAAGCTTCCAGTGTTACAAGTGTACTGACTGCTCCACCAGAGTTGAGAAGGATATTACTCTGAAAAGGCTTTGGGACAGATCCCAGTAGAACCTGACTGGAAGTCTCCCCCTCATCTGGCTTCTGTGGTTTACCAGCCTGTTACACACCCTTCTCATGGCAATGCATAGCCCTGGCTTTGTTATGTAATCTTCTGACACACACTCATAGAGACAATAAGGGAACATGATCTGTTATGGCTCCTTCACCAATAGATCATCAGATTTCTAATTTTAGCTCCATATACACCAAAAAAGCAAAGAAAGTGGGTACCTGGCTTTCTTTGTAAGTGAAATATAAATGAAGTTGTGAAATATAACTGTGTAGTGCTTTTTAAGTGAACTAAAAAATCACATGTGAAGTCACTGCATCATTTTAAAGAAAGTCAGAGGGGATTTCTAATTGTGACAATGTGAATTTTGGTACCATGTGAAGGAGGAGCTTAATGGAAAGGTTTACTCAGAGTGCAATATTTTTTTACTACTTTCTTCTCATTTCCATGGACACATTTCTTGGCATGGAAAGCTTCATTTGCACATGGTTGTTCTCACTGTATGCAAATATCTTTTTTGCAACACAGTTTATCTCTACAGACTGATCTCTGTGATCTTTCTGACACATTTGGAAGCAGCTGACAATGTAGTATCTACTATCTAAATGTCTGTGTTCCCAAACACATTTAATTCATTTTAACAGCAGTCCCTGCAACTTTCCTACTTTGTGCTTTTATTCTCTTAGACTTTATGAGTTAATTGGGTTCATATGAGCTCAGTGTTTTGATTGAAGGTCTCCAAGAAAAGAATCAAGTGTTATAGGGAGAAATAGTGATGAATCAATAGGATGACTTCTAATAGCCAGGGAGCCAATGGCATGTTTTTATAGTGCAGTGTTTTTTCTTATAAGCTGATAAAGGTCCTGGTCATGTACTATCATTTAATATCTCGTAATAGATTTTTGTAAATAACAATATTACTTCTAGCCTCCTTGCAAAACTGTGGTGCTAATAGTTGCATTGTACTAACTCATATGTTTTTGTATATTCATAGGAATTTCTTTTTCAGTTTCAAAGTTAAATATTATGTCATGTGTCTGTATTTTTCACTTTGACAAAATGGTTCATGTGAGTCTTTAACAAGTTGCTAAATTGCAGCTTTAGAATTCAGATAGGTAGACTGACTGGCTCCATGTCACAAGGTACCACATTTCACAAATTATCTCTCCTATTGGATGCAACAGTCTGGATTTGGCTAAGCAGTTAAGCATTAAATCACATTAATTTCAAAGGGTTAGGCTAAACAAGCAATTTGGGTTGCATATGATAACCACTTTGTCCTTCCATGGTTGATATTTATGTTGTTGAAGTATTTTGCCAGTGGTAATTTGATGTTTATTTCCAGTTCACTGATGAAAAGATGAATGCTATAAAAAATATCTATTATGTCTATCTACACTAGGAGCATCCCAGGTGATGATTAATCCCTATGGATGAATGGTTTTTTTGATTTGTTAGTTATTTCTTAAGTTCTTTAATACACACTGTATTAATATTGTAGGGCCCAAATATCTTCACCAGAATGTCAGGGCAGCTAACTAAATTGTGAAATATAATAATACCATTAGTATTTAAACTAATACTGTTTTTAATTTTTAATATTAATATTTGTAATATCGTATTGTATAAATAGTTTATAGATAATCAGCATCAAACAGTTGGAACATTCTTATTGACCTTAGAGACTGTGTCAGAGAAAGGTGAAAGAGAAAAAAAGAAAAATTACAATTTTATCTACAAAAATAAACTTGAGTTGATTTTTTTTCCCCCCATGAGATTATGATATGGGAAGAGGTAAGTGTAAGATTGAATTGAGAATAAAAATTTGGGTTTTCAACTCCATCAGTCCCAAATTCTAAAGCTATTTGCAGCTCCATTGCTTCCCTTCAGGTTAACCAGAATCATGTCCTTCCATATGAAAAATAACCCTTTCTTAAAGGTTATAGCCCCTAACTTAATCCTTTCATAATGCGCTTTTAACAAGAATTTTGAAGCATAGGATAACTGTTAGATAATAAGATTAGATATGAATCCATTAGGATGTGTAACGTCTAGACCAAACCAGAGAGACGCAGAAGAGGCTGTTCAAAGGGACCTGACTCTGTTTGCCGCACAAGATATTTCATGACATTTTAGATATCCAGGATATCCTCTCTGGTTTCCAGCTGTCACTTCAAAATAATTTGTGTATTCTGGAGATACTTTGTCACATTTACTAGCCCAGAGTCTTATAAATTGTACATTAGCTCAGGAGTCATTAGATACTTACGTCTGGACAATTGAATTGAATTCCAATGCTATTACAAGAGGAAAGATATATTGGAATTATAATTAGAAAGTTAAGCTATAAAAATGTTTGTTTTGTCATCCAGAACTTGGATTTGAATCTAATACAGATACACATATTTTTATACGTGTCTATAGTTTACAATGTCATGAGAAATATTTCTTATGCAGTTTGCATAGCCAAGTGTCACCTGAGCATTTTAAGCGCTCCATTTTCTGTCCAAACCCAAATGAGTATGACTGTTTATGAGTTCTTCAGTGTTACATGTGATCAACTTTGGAAGTCTTAATTCAGTTCTGGTTTTAGTCAACACTGAATTCAGCATGCAAAATCAAAAATAAATTTAAAAAAAAAAAAAAAAGCTGTTTTCTAATCACGTGGGTGATTGTGGCCTAATGGGTGAAATCCCCAGGGACCAGCTCCCCAAGAGGCACGCAGATTTCTCAGGAGACATGGTATATAGAACCTCAGGCTCCAAACCACCAACCAGGTAAGTCTGCATTCTTCAGTGCAGAGAATATGACAAAGCTGCATCAGAATAAGTGATGCACTGCTGGTTTCACACGCTTTCATTATGCTCCTAAACATTTCCTGGTTACCAGGTTAACATGAGTTGGGCCAGGTCGAGTGCTGCAGTGTATATTGACCGAGAGAGTTCAATGAGCTTCATTTCACTTTCAGTTGGTAAGAGAGGGGAAGGAGGTGCCAAAATGGGACACATAAACTCAATTACAAGCTGTTTGTGTACCAATCTCAGTGGGATTTGGATCAGGCAGCAAATTTCATGCACTGCTTTTCTTAAGAAAATTATGTTATCTGCCTACACAGAAAACACAGAATCACAGAATAATTCATTTTGGAAGGGCCCTCTGTATGTCACATTATCCTATCCCCCCTCTCAAAGCAGCACTAATTAGATCAGGGACTCTTCTCCTCTAGGGCTCAGTCAGGGATTTTTCAGTGGCTTTCAGAACACCAGGATGGCTCCATTCACTTCTAAAAGAAGCTTCCACTCACTGGAAAGAAAAGTAAAAATAACCACCCCTGAAATTTTACCTTCTTAAAAATTACCGAGACTAATTCATTAGTGGATTACACTAATCATTATACCAGGGAATTATATCCATGAAGTCTCTAACCTTATTGCATATTATCACATCTGCTGCCCTTTCAATGATACACTTGAATTAATTTCTGAATAACAGGTTCACATCTCCTTAATTGAAGCTAATGACTAAATAAAAAAGATCAAAAATCTTTATATCCTTTAATAAAAAAAACCTTCACCAAGTGTCTAAAGAGGCATATAACTATTCTTGGAAGAACTCCAAGATATCACATGTGAAGGGGAGGGAAGAATGTGATGGGGAGGGAAGAAAACTAGATTTTTTTAAGGGAAAGTGCAGAATTTGGAAAGGCGTTAGGCCGGGTTCTGCTACACCTACACCTGCTGGAGAACAATTTTACAATAACTCTGCTGAACTAGAGTATAAAGGCATTCCTCAAAGCAGATCCTAATCAAGACCTTTTATAAATTAAAGATTATACAGGATACAAACGGAGACTGTGTTTGCTAGTTTGATGCAGAAAGAGCACCTACATCACAAACATATAAGGTGCATCCTTTGAATCCTCGACCTTTAGCTTCCTTCACCACTGAAAAACAATTTTTCTGCAGCAGTTTAAAAATCTCTGCTTTCCAATAGGTCAGCAATGCCCTTAATTTTAACCTAATACATATCAGCAGTCAACTCAGATTGCAGCTTTTAAATTGCAGGCTACTCAAGCTTTTCTATTTAAAACACAGTTCAATTTCTTTAATTAAAATATCACTACTGGAATTATTGTATCATTAATACCATCATTTCGGTTCCCCTATAGATTTTTCTTGATCAAGGACCTTCATATATATATGTATCTACCTCCATAATTGCCCCCTAAGAAAATAAACATGAAAAACTACTTAAACTCAGTAATAGGGGCTGGCATATGGAAAATTAATGTTTATGTTCCCACTTGGAATTCTGCAGAATGATACATATAATATGTATGATGCTTATAAACAGGATTAGCTGACCTCAACTAAAATGGTAATGACACTGTTACAGAGTCCCCAGTGGTTTCCATGAAAGTATTGGTATGATAACAAAAACACAAGGCTTTACTAATAAAGACATAAAAAAGCTTCCACTGCACCACCTCTCCTTTGGACAGATTGCCTGGGATGTGAAGTGGACTGCAGTGTTGCAAATTATTGTGTTTACCTTCTGGGGAAATCAGGAACACTAGTCATAAAACTTCAATAGTGGAAGAGCCAGAAAAAAGTCCATGATTCATTCATAAATGTGAAATCACTAAAACATCTTTAACTCATATTTGCAGTGTTTTCTAATTTCTTGTAGGTTTTCTGTATCCTGGATGTTTTAATGTATATTTTTATAAATATTGCAGACGGGAGCTGTAGCTGAATGTAATGGTAGTGTGCATATATATTCTGAGGAACTGATCCCAGAGCCTTTGTCTCAGGTTTGGCTTGATTTTTCTCCATAAGTGTTGTTTAAAAAAAATAGCTGCTGAGTCAGACTCACCACTACTAAAACATGACTAAGTCAGTAATGTTACAACAGTAATAAAAGTGGTCTGTTGAAGTATTAAAGATTATCCAGGATACTATTAGCTTTACACATGGTATATATTTTCATGACCTGCTTTTCTCCTAATTCCTTGAAAATTGTTCCCTCCTGTTCACAATCCAGAGATCTGAAGGAAACCCAACTATTGAAATGAGTGAGATGTGTGTTACCAGGAAAACTTCAAAAACAAGGAATTTTTTTTCTGGCATATCTAGTGCCTAGTTCATCATGTAACTGACATTAAACTATAAAGTAGAAAGCAATTCAAGGCTCAATTTTACATTTATTTACATGAGCCTCCTTTTCAGCATGTGAAAACTCTTTGCAGTGCAGATTGTGGATTTAGCAAAACAAAACTAGCCTGCACAGGTGAGAGCTGAGAAAACGTGCTGTGTGTGAATTTCGTGCAGCTTTCACTCTACTAGGTGACCTCAGAATTTGCAGGGTCACATATAAACTCATTCATATGAATGAGAACCTTATGGGAAATTCAGGCTTAGATGGGTGCAGACACAGGGACAAATTTCCACGTGAAAAACTCGGACTTCCCTCAGGTCTCACTTGAATACTGTCTGACTGTAGCCTTCCAGCAAAGCACATCACAGATAAACTCACAGTATTGCTACGAGCACAAGCAATTATGGCTGAATACCAAAGGGTTCTGAAATTTCTTACCTCACCCTCCCCTCCTACAACTCATCTCTGTGCCTATGCTCACAGGCATCTGTGGAATTTGGGTTATCTCCACATTGCACTGAAACAAGGCTTTTTAGATTCCTAATTATTAAAGACATACATGTCAGGCACCTGGACGCTTTTGCAGATCCAAAGTTCCTAACACATACATATCTGCATTTCTCTGTATGTGTACATGATCTTATTGAATGTGTACCTGTCCTCAGACTTGTTTACAGCTCAGGAACTCACCTGGGAATTGAGTTGAGAGGTTCAAGGTCTGGTGAACTAATCTCAGTTCCTAACTAACCAGTGTGTCACTTCTGAAATAGCTGCTGCTAGAACAGATAGATTTGGCCTAAAATGTTTTTTGAGAATATGCCTGGTCCTAAGACCAGAAGGTATGAAAAATTACAGGCAAACAAGCTATGTAAAAAGGAGTGCAACAACATTTCCAAGGGTAAGTAAGGATGGGAGACAAAACATGCAGCATTTCGCTTGTATTATCGACAGACTACTCAGCTTCTCTCCTATCTAAACGATATTGATGGAGGTATTTGCTACTCCAGTATTGCAAATATTTTTTGTGTCTAGTCTGTTCTGTCAGGCATTAAATAACGCTCCCATTCTCATTTTCAAGAACTGTGTCTAATCTTTGTTTACACTAATGCTTCCTTTGTTGACTTTTAACAATTATGTGCCATTGACAATTGTTTATTGTTGTTTAATTAGGAGGTGGATTATTCCCATGTTTTAATGATTACTGCTCAACAACTTGACAGAAATGTTATTCCCAAAACCACCAAGCACAAATTGGATTTGATTTATTTTACTTAATCTTGTTATGATTGTATTATAAGCTCTCCAAATTATAATTTTTTTATTAATTATAACATCTCACAGTTTCAGATCAGCAATGTATACCACAGGAAGCAAATATAAAATGTTCATGCTGCTGGATTCCCTCTTTAAGAAAAAAGACCCAAAATGTACAGTAAAGTCATCAACACTGACTCCAGAGCTGATTTTCAGTTAGTAAATATGAAGTATCATTTTGCTGTTTGCAAGAATATACAATCATCCAGGACGCTAGAAGTGGCCGTCTGTTATGCACATTCACAGAATTAGATATAAAATTTGAAATGAGAAATTATCGATAATGGACAACTTATAAGTGCTGATTTTTATATAGAGAAGAGCATGGCATCCACCCTCATTAGCCAATACAAACACTTATTTTTCTCCATGAAATATTGATGATCACTAAAATAATAATGAGAAAGAACTGCACAAGCTAAAATTTGCATGAGCTAGAGCAGTAGCCATTTTCAAGTGCAGTATTTCACATAACAAAAAATTTAGACAGATTGAAATGAATATTGCATGTAGATCAGGTGACAATGGGCTGCATGTAAATTGGTTATCTCCTATGCATTACTGACAATACATATTTTTAATATAATTTTCTATGGAAAGGATGTTTATGTCACGGTTATCCTTTAAACTGTAAAGCTGGTCAAAATAAAGAAGTGTTAAAAGAAAAAAAAGGCAAGAAATATTAAAATACAGGATTGAGGGGGAAAAAACCAAAATCCTACTAAAAGGTGCAGTTTTTCAAATTTTTTTCAAAATTTCAGTTTTTGTTTGTTTGGGTTTGGAATTCATTCCATTTACCTGGAAGATTTTGGGTATTGTGAGCCTGGGGAGTCTAAGCTGAAAATATTGTCGCTATTGGTCTGAAAAAGCCCAGAGCCCGATGCCTGCCTGGCTGGGCTGAGCCAGCAGAGAACAGAGCAGGGCTGTGGCAGAATATTGCCCATCCTTTTTTAGAAGATTTTTTTAAGGCAGCATATTTTCCTCAAATGCTTTACTTTGTTGACTCAGCCATTTCTGACAGACTGATGCTGAACTGAAAATTTATAGCGCCCTCCATGTATCACCACTTGATTCCATCTAAAGCATTTGAGGAATCTGCCTCGCTCCCTTGTGGTGTTTCTGGAGGTCATGCACGACAGCTTCTCACAATCTTAGGAGCTTCCTAGAGTTAAAAAAGTAGTTGCAGGGCAGAAATATAATTTCTAAAACATGAAAAAGGCTTTTAGGGATGTTCTCATACCTGAGGGATGACACTGTGCATTAATACTTCAAGCTAACATAACACAGTGTGCATCAAAATGTGATTTAAGACAAATCAGTGAGACAAATAAAAGTTTCACATTTCCTTTTGAAGATATCATGCCTTTCTAATAACAAAATATTTTATAATATAGCTGTTCTAAATTATCTTCTTAATGTATAAAATCCAAAGAATTTTTTTTCAAAAGCCTTTCTGCGAGGTGTTGAGGATCTTCTCAGAGTTTGAGATCCTAATGTACTTAGGCCATCTGGAAATTCCATCTCAGGAGATCAAAACTCCTAAAAATTACTCTATGTTATTTAAGTTTTCTTTCAGTAATTCTCCATCTACCCCTCAAAGTTTTTTCCAGATGACATTTTTGCTAACAAAAATTTATTATAAACAAGTTATTAACCCTTTTAGCCTGGAATTCCTTTCACATTTCTGGCCTAAAACTTAATCACACTCCTTAAATCTAACTTTAAAATCTTCCACGTTTCCCACTGCTGCTTCCCTTTGTAAAAAGGATAGAGTTCTTTGCATGAGTGATGGTTCAATAGGTTTTCAAAGGGATTGTGAGGTATTAAGAAGCCAGGAATATTGTTAGTGAACAACAGCTGTGACAGAGAAGCACTCCTTACTTTTCATCTATATTTCTCCTGCCTTTGAGATAAATCACAAAACTCGCATTCACTTTGGTGGTAACTGGACTAGACTATTGATATGGAGCTATTTCTTCCAGGAGTATGAAGTCACAGCAACAAGGTTTAATCCTACATATGCTAGAAACTGGATGAAGAAATGTTTCTGAGAGACAACTGATGTAATTTTAAGCCAATTCCTTTTCAGTAAAATAAAAGGGAGAAGTAATAAAAATGAATGGCTCTTCTATTTACACATATAAAAAATTGTGTGTAATATTGTTATGTAACAGGAATTGGAAAATGGAAGACAAAATGAATTGCCAAGGACATGATTTATGTTTTGAGGGATAGATTTGGATTCCTAAATCTTTCTTTTGAAATCTTCCAAGTTACTTACAAAAATGTGCAAATGAACAGCAAATCAGCAAAAAAATGTTATATTCTTTTTCAAAACGATCGATTTTGCCATCACAATTTTTTCATCCTCCTCTTCTTTAGCATTACATATTCCTCTAACACTTTCTTTACATATATAAACAGATATGTTTTAGATAATGAAATTTATTGAAATAACATCTGACAATATTGCACCCATTCCACATGTGTATGTGTTCTGTATGTCTATGTGATAGATATCTCTATGAATCTACCTACATATGATGTCAGTGATAATGGAAAAGTGGCTCATTAATCACATCACCTGCCTTGTAACATTAATCCATACTCCAATTACTTATATTGCATCTGTCTGCTCCACAGCTTCAGAGTCACCAAATATACTAAAAAAATCCATCTTCTTTATTCCAAAATTAAAATAAAAGTGGATAGGATTTAAAGATATGGATAAAGAGGCTGGTGTTATCAATTCCATAACCAGATATTGCTGTGTCAGGAAAATGTATCATATATTTAATTTTCTAGGATGTTGAATCCAGTTGATTTTCTTGTTATAAAGTGACTAAGACAGGCCTCAAGCTTCAGAAAATTAGGAACCTTTTGTTTCCATGCCAGGGCCTGATTAAACTAATTTATTCTTGTCCAAACACTTACTTTAGATGTGTCTTTTTTCAACTTGGTGTTCATAACTTCAGGGTATTTATGAAGATCAAATTGTTTAGACTCTTCTTTTTTTTAAGCTGAAAGAACCCATGCTCTTTTAAATTCTGTTTGTGAAACAGGTCTTCCCCCTTGTTCATCCCCTGCTGCAACATCTTCCAATGTGAATGTCCTTCTCTTGAACAGTCAGCCAGAGCTGGCACTGTGCTGCATAAAAGATCTTATCAGTGGCTTTGTTACATTTTCCTCTATTTCTTTGGCAGTTTTGTGCCGGATAGATACTATGGACATAACTGTTTGTGAATTATCAGGTCTCATTAATGGTTTATTGATGCCTCCAGATCCCATGTCATCACCAGTGTATAAGCTGGCTATTTCTAATAACAATTTATCCTATTTAATATTACTTGCAAGATCTTCCATTTTTACTGGCTGTTTTTCTTGCATAGATCTAATAATTGTTATTCTGAAGGAACAGATATGGTTCAACTCTAAAAATCGGATAAAATCATTAAGAATTCTTGTTTTGATCAGACTTGTGATTTCTTATATCTGTCCAATTCCTTCTTGCATTCAGACATGGACATTTCCATTGCCCAGAATATGCATGAATACAGTCATTTGGATACATTCATTTTGCCAAGTAATTCACTCTCTGATTATCAACATATATGTGTTGGATCACTCTTGGTGTTCCTGTATAGATCAAAATAATATTTTTTTTCTTAAGATGAAAGGCAGATGAATTTCTGTATATAGCTCAGAGGATGAGAGTTATAATAGACAGTGAGGGCCATGCAAGGCTTAAGTTCCTCAACAAGGTTTTGCCTCACAGTCATTTACCATTATTCTAAAACTCCTTTGATCTTCACATACCCCTGTCCTATATTGTCTATATAATCTCACACTAGTCCCCAGTGCATCTATCACCCTCTCTCAACAGCATGCTGTAAAAGCTCTATCATGGAACAGCATCAACACTCTTTATGCTTTTTGACCAAAAAAACGTATGTTTTAGTGCTGCCAGATGTGCCCCAGAAGCAGTTTAGGTGAATTACAAAATGCGGATACACACAGTCTGCTCTGGATTAAGTAGCTCTGAACTATGTAAACACGAGCAGCTCCTTGGCACGTAGTCTGAGGGACAAGGATCATCCCAGAATTACATCTTTATCAGCATAGCTTTTACATTTTGGCATAGTCCGGATAGCAGCAATTTCTGTCTTGATTTGCACATCTCTATCAAACATCTAACCTTCTGACCCATGATCCACATCCTTGTCTAAGATTAAAATTATTCATATGATTCTGTGCCCTTTTAAAGTTAACATTAGCTTTTGTCTTACTCTTACTGCATTGCCAATTCCACTGTGGCCTTCTTTTGAATACTGTGGGTAAAGATCCCTGTATCATTTGTGCTAATTTCTTTGCAAGGTCTAATAGAGTTATAAGTCTTTATTACTTTATCCTAAGTTTTCAAGACCTTTAATGTGTAACTTCCTACTCTGATTTCCCACTGTATTTTCCAGCAGCCTTTTTAAAGTTTTTCATTTTCATACAGTCTCTATTCTTTATTTCATATCAGTCAGTTTTCCTTATTTTTTCAGTCTCTTCTCTTACTATTGAAAACTTTACAGATGTATTTGGTGTTTAGTATTTGAAATATTTAAACACAGACAATCCATGCTTTTTTAGTACAAGTTATTTTATTTCATTTCTCCAAGTGACTTTCTTCCCTATGACTCCTTTGCCTACTAGAACTATACACAAAACACCACCACCCCTTGCATTTTCTAAAAGACTGTTGGAGAAATCTGTCAACTGTCATGGCAAGAAACGCATTGGATCAATTTTTAACAGTATAATTTGTTCTTTAGAAAATCTGTTGTGGTAATAGGTTATTGTTTTAAGTACTTAAAATTGCTTGTGATAGAGTCATTACGCTACAAATATGTCTTTACGCATAAAAGGAGCATTGAGGAGGCTCTAGCAGAATTCCAACCTCTTTTCCATTCTTGAATGAATATTGACTTAAATTGATTTACTTCACCTATGCTGTCATTTTTTTAAGTTAGCTGCATAATTAAAGTGTCATGGAAACATTTATTGTTTCGTTGGTTTTGTGTTTTTCTTCTTACTTTTCTTTAGAGGGTCTTCTCAAGTCTCTCCCTCATCTTTGGCAAACTTGTCTGCTCTTTCTATTTTATCACACTTATATCTATTACTACTCATCTATTGCTAGTCATGCAAGCTTCTCCATTTTGTCATTAATAATAAAACATGTAACAAGAAATATCTTAATTACCGCATAGCTGTCGTTCATCAAAAATATATGACTTAGGAAGAAATTTGGTGTCTTTAGAGGAAGAAAGATAAAGGAGTAATCTTACACTTTAAAAACACTTTCATTTCAGGTGTGTAGCTGAAATATATATTATGCTACTCATTTCATATTTCTTCAGGTTTGTAATTCATGCAGTAAATCAGACAAGTTTCATATTTTTCCAAACCATCCTCTGCTATTTCATGTGTATCCTTATCATTGATCCACATTGTCCCGATTAGGAGTTTTCAGAATCTCTTAACACGTTACACAGTATGTTAATTAGGTGTTGAAAAGAAGGGTAGATATCAAAATCTACTGCCATCTGTCATCTTTGTCTCCCCCACTCTTTTTCTTCTTCATTCACGATTTTGCCTGTGTGAGACTTTCAACATATTTTGGAACCCCTTCCATCTGCCAGTAAAGTGAGAAAAATGGTTTTTTAATTGATTGAGCTACTCATTACCTTCTTATTTGCGGTATTATCTAGGAGAAACCAGTTAAACAATACATTCATTTAGCTGGGACTCAAAGGCATGGCCCCTGGATGTATCAAGCACAGCATCAAACAGAAAAATTAAAAAGACATATATGAAAGATAAGATTTCTGACAAACAGGTCCTGCTGTCTTTGCAATTCATTAGGAACTGAAAGTCTGTCACAAAGGGAGAGATTCTGGCAGAAAGAGAAGGAAGGGACATCAGTCATCATGCCTTATTCTGCGGTGATGCTGTTCATGGACACTACCCAGAGCCTTCAAGGCTGCCTCCAGATGTGGAGTTGGCCCCACCACTTGATTCCAGTATTGCCCCTGCCTCCATCACTATGAAGCTACTTCAGTACATCTGAAACATTCCAGACGTCCACTCAAGGGCCACAGGTTTTCTGCTTACCCCAGTTCAGGGAGAATGGTTTATTTCCCATGCACAGGCTCACTCTGTCTTTCTCTGTATACTTCAAAGTGATGTGAGTAGCAATCTCTTCTCCCAAACCTGCAAACAGGGGAAGGATTGGGGTACAGGATGAAAGGGATATTACATCTTTTTCCATCAGCATCAAAAACAGATATACAAGTCTACATAGACCCTAACCTTGAATAGAGAACACCCAAGGAAAAGCAGTAAAACACCCTTCAGTGGGAGTCATGAAGTCAGAAAGCATCTGTTGAGGAAGATCTCCTATTCCGAGAAAAAGCATCTAATAGACTACATAGGCATGACTCAAGGTGATATTGTCACTCGCTGGATTCAGAGTATGACTAACTGCTAATGGAGGTTTTTCAACCCAGGGGATGAGTCATCTGCCCAGAACTGGGCATCTAAAATTTCAACATCTGAATCTAAAAAAAATTACCCAAGATACCACCGAGATTCACAGAATAAAAAAATGTTTCCATAATGCAATCCATTTCAAGATAAGCATCTAACTGGAGCAGACAACACCCATACTTGCTTTTTGGACTATGAAAGGAGCCTGCATTGACTGAATGATGTTCAGATATCTAAGTATCAGATACCTAAATCTGGGTGTCTTAACCTAGAGGAGATGCATCCCACTGTCCCACAGAACTTGAGATATGAAACTGAGATGGCTGTGGTAGGGCCTCTGTCACCACTCAGTGGGAAGGTGCATATTTCTCACCACTGACAATGGGATAAATAGAATATGATTATGCTTCTAGATCAGATACCTGATTTAAACACTTCAGGTTAGGGCTAAATATACCTTGAGCACTAACTTTGGCAATCCACAAACAGACATAAAGAAAAGGCTGTAGTAGCAGAAGTGACAAGTCTGAACTGGAGCCTTCAGTTCCATGTGCACTAATGAAAGAGGTTTGTGCCTTAGAGAGGATTTCTAAATATACAGCAATATAGAAATGAAATAATCTATGTATGGTTTATCAAAATTTGTTCTCAGCACAAAAGCATGTCTCTCTATCCAGGACCAACTCTAAGATCACCCCTCTTTCCACAAGAATATCTTCTGCTACACTACAGACTAAGAAAACCATTTCCTTTCTAGCTTTATGAAATTACCCTTTCTTTTCCTTTCTTCTTACTCCAATCTGGCTGGCATGTTCACATTGAGGGCATTTGCCTGAGATTTGTATTTGGACTTGTTCAGGCTAACAAGAAAGCTGCAATTTCCCTTCCAAATGGATGGAGAAGGGTTCCAACCCCTGTTTTTAATACAAAAGGCAAACAGTGGACTTGGAATTAATATTCCAGGTCTTTTCCACTGAAATCAGTCCTAAGGGTAGCCTGAAGGGACAGTTGTGAAAATGGTGCAAGAATGGACAAGTATTCAGAGCAACTAGAACATACAAGCAAGGAAGTTTTGAAGTTTTCCTAAGTTTCCATCTCCTAATGTCACAGTACTGAGTTTCATTGAGAAGCGAGTTGGCTGTATTGGTATGGCCCACCTTAGCTCCCACAGTGTGGGTTGCTTCATCCCACTCTGCTGCCACATGAGAGTCGGAGCAGGCAGATATTAAAATGCTACGAATGGGAAAGCCTTGAATTAAGCAGCTGCCATGAGTGCTAAGCAAGCGCTGGTGAAGAGTGCAACTCTTTCAAAACAGGGCTCGGTGTTTCAGGTTTTTCCAGCTTCGCATTGTTTTATGTGACAGAATGCCTTTAATTAGGTTAGCAAAGGCTGAGATAATGTCTGTGTTTGGCAAATGTGCTCTGCAATGGCCTGAGGGCTTCTCTGTGGTGCTGAGTAGCTTCAGTTCCTGTGAATGCTGGAGACTGTGCAGACTGAAACCTCTATCCTAGGCAAATGATGATTGCATCATTAGTAAGCAGTTAATGACTTTCTCTTTTATCTTAACTGGATCATGGCCTTTTTGAAGGTCTTATGCTCTTTATTTTCTCCCACTTGTCAGTCTAAGTATTGAAAAACAGACTTCACTGTGTGTTTGGGGGCTCTTGAGCACCTCCACTTAAGGAAGCAAATACAGAAAGTAGTAAATGTGTTTTCCTTGGAGTAATCATAAATAAAATATCCAGTGGGAAGAGGATGGCCTTCCTTATGCACAAAGAATTTCCAACTGTGGGGCTTTGCTCACAGTATGTACTCACATTTCCTCATGCAGACAGTGCAATATTTTCAGGAAGCAGATTACAGCAGCAAAAGTAGGAAATGAAAACGGGCAAAACTCAAACAATGTGTTTAGTTTGGTTTTTGTTTTTTTTTTATTTTAGTTTATAAAATACTGCTTTCTTCTCTCTTGTTTTCATTTTGACCATTTGAAAAATACCTATGATTTGCTCAGTCTTGAAGAATAGCCTCCTTTCCACGTGTTAGATCACGTGGAAAGAATCCCAGATCATCCATATCTTTTAAGGTATGTGAACTGTGTTTGACTTTAAATAGCAGTATTCAACCATCTAAACCACCTAAAGTTATGTACCTCCCAAAATGCTGTACTGAGTCAGACTATGTTAGAAGAAGCATAAACCTTAAATATCCTTTTCAATTTAACACAAAAAAAAGAAAAATTAAGAATTGTGTGTGCATAAAACAAACACACTCATGCCATGACCTTGATATGATGGATGCATTCTCCATTAAGAACAGCAGAAAAAAATCTTTCACAAATATTCTCCAAACCACATGCCAGGACTGGTTGGAAAGTTAAATTATTAAGCCTTGTCTCTGATTGCTAAATCAACTAGACAGTTTGACATTCATGTTAATGAGAATAGAAACTAGTTTTAGAGAATGATAAGATCCTTTACCTATGTGCTCACCACACTGAATGCATGGCAAGGAAGGCATTAAAAACCTTTGAAATCAATATGAAATAATGAATTCTAAGCTGTTAAAGGAGTCTTCTCTTCTGCTTACACAAGGCCTTACTCAGAGGACTTGTTAGTACTGTGTGGTTTTTTCTCACTAATATTCTATAAAGGCTGTTGTATTTGGTGACATGAAAAACTAATGAATTAATTGAAAATGGCTTTCTCTGCCTTTAATCCTTATAAGTATGTTATACAACTGAAGACTTGTCTCTTGATTTCCTCTAGGGCTAAGGAGAATATCAGGTGATAAAAAAACTCTCATTCTAAAACTCAAGAGGCTAGAGGAAAATAAATATTTTAACTCATACAGAGAACTTCTTGCACTGGACCAAGAGCATTGTTAACACCAAGGGGAAAAAAAAATTTAGTTAAAAAAGGAATGGTAGGAAATTTTAATTTTACTGCATGGTTCTGCTGTTTAATATTTGCATTCCACCTTTTTCTATGCTGAGGTGTGGTATGAGAGAGTACTGATGTAACTTTAGCGTTAGGGTTGGACGTTGCCAAGTCCTATCAGCTGATAAGAACAGTAGTCCTGAAATTGTCTCAAACCTTCACATTTCCTAGTCCTCTCACTCCCAGTAATCCATTTCACAGCATCCATCTGTAATCTCTTGTCCCTCTTGCCTTACCTTTCCTACCATGCCACAGTTCATTCTCTTCATTTTAAACACCATATTCCTACTATTCCTTTGGGTTCTAAAAGGCACAACTTGTGAGACAAGTTCAGCTGAAAGTTAAAGCAAAGTGCTAAAAATCAAACAGGCAGATGTAAAAGCAGCTGATCTTGCAGTATCACACTACCAAAACCACAAAAATTACAATCAACAGCTTCACATTCATCATACTGGGAAACAGAGGGATTTTGGTCTCTGTACAGAAAAGAGCAGGCTGCTTCTTGTGAGATACCTATGGATAGTGGTCATATTGCTGTTGGTACATGGCAATTGTAGGAGAAGGAGATTTAGAAACACAGGGTTTGGAGGTTTAGACCTAGGATCCCACTTCCTTAAGGCAGCTAGGTTGTTCATCACTTACAATTATTGTTCCCAAAAACGTGTAATGAGTGCTTTTTCCTTTACCCCAAAATCAGTGTCCTCTTAAACATTTTCGTTCTTTAATGGGACTGTTATTTTATAAATTCAAAACAAATGGTTTTGTTGAAAGTGCCTTTAGGAGATATGGAGGAGTGAACAAAGCATAGGTGAGATCGAAAGGGTTGTCTACCAAGACCTGACTGAGGTTGAATGGCATATATTTTACATGGATTCCTGAGTTTGCAATGAAGATAAGTGGGAGTGCATGTATATAAATTATTCCCATAAGATGAGAGTCAATATTATATTAACATCATTAACATTCAGATGATGCACACAGTTAACCCTTATTGCTGCAGTATAATGTTGCCCTTTAACTTCCAAGAGTAATTTAGAAATAATTTGTTATATGGAATTCAATTATGTGGGTTTTTTCCTTTCTTTAATCCTTTTTATTTTTTTTGCCATGCATGAGACATGAAGGATCTTAGGCCCTTCTTTCTGGGATGGATTAGAGCAGCCCTTAATTTTATATTGTTTCACTCTTGTGTAGTATCAGCATTTCAAAAATAAAGATATCCACGGAAAATTAAATTTTGCTTAAATATAGTCAACCTTGTGTTACAAATGAGAGATTTTTATCATAAGACAAAAGAATAGTAGTAGTAATAAAAAAAATCTTAGAAATTACTAAGAATGTTTTAAGGGTAATTAGAGCCTAATTAGAAATAGAGATGTTATCGGTACGATAATAGTTACCATTTTATTCATGCCAGTGCATAATTTCTCTCAATGACACAATGTGGTTCTATCCTGAAAGTATGCACTCATAAATTGCTCACAGCAGTTAGTGGTTGGATTAGTAAAATAACTATGTCTTGTTTTCCGTAACTGGTTTTCTTCTAAGTACTGATCTGATCATTGAAATTAATCATGGGGAATATTTATGAAAATTAGCATCAGTTGCCAGAAAGTTCATTAAAAGAAATAATTTACATTTGAAATAAAATGTTAACTACACCTTGATGTGACAGAAATGGATGTTATGGGAAAAAATAGGAAAAATAATTACAGGAAAAAATATTTGAAAATACTTTCGATGATGAAAAAAGAGTAATATATTCTTCGTTCAGTCTCTTTGCCCAACACTGATGTACAGACATCATAACTGTAATTTTTTAACTGTCTTTGGTTAATAAAAGTTTATCAAAAAATGCATCTTTCAAATTAGATATTTTTAAGTGATATCTTGAATGTCAGCATATTAGTGCTTAATGTTCTTATTCATCTGTTAACCATATGAGATTGACAATATTTGCTTTTAACATGAGGGACTGTGAAACTTAATTATGACTTTTTAAATGATCAAGGATTCAGGAACAATCATGAAACCACAAAGAGAGAAGGCTAATCACTTAGTCTTTCAAGGTGCTACTTGCAAACATGGTAAGTAGATTCTTGATTGTATCCAGAAGGTATTTATTTGCTTTCATTCATGTTTTCGTAAAAATTTTAGAAACAAATTAACATTTTTTGGCCAATAAATTTGGCTTTAAATATAATAAAAAGAGCTCAGAGTTAATTTTGTTATTTTTTTCTCTGATAATAAGCACTAGGAAATCAAATTAGTTCACTTGTTAGTAAATGTTCAAATACCACCAAGAAAATATTCCCAGTAGTACAACAGATGTTGAAAGGAATAAACAACTGTTGCTCATTTTTGTAGTTGTGATTACCCATTTTTAGTGTAATCTGTATGCATCCAAGTCAAATATCAGCAAGTCAAGTCAATTAAAAAAATCCCACTTTATGCCCTAAGAGTAAGTGTAAAGTCACCAGATGAGAATTCTTCTAATTCTGAAAGTTTCAGATCCACACCATTCATATCAGGTTTCTCTCCCAGCAGCAGACAGAGGATCCCCTAAAATCATGAAACTTTCAGACATTACGTGACTTTACACCACAGCCTTCAGTTTGGTTATTTTGCAAGTGAGCATGTGGGGGTTTTTTTTAAATAAAAATGCTACATTATTATTATTTTCATTGCTATTATCTAAATCATGTACTTCATACAGATTTAATTTAAAATCTTGTTAAAATTGCAATCAAGTGAGCTCCCCTGAAGAAGGAGCTTTGCTTTACTTGAAATGGATAGTCATGGATAACTATCTCATGGCTGAGAAATAAGACTGGGGATTACAGTTTAGGATTTTCTGTAACAGAGATTGCACTGCTTCAAACTCAGACTCCACCACAGTTACAGCTGACTGCTTCCAATAACACAATACCATCTCCCAGTCACACCGGGCTGCAGGGCAGGCTAAACCAAAGCAGAGACAGCTGTACTGTAAACATCTAGAACTGGGCCAGGCTCCTAAATTCCCTTCATAGTCAGTGGAATGAAGCAGGACTTTTTAAGGCATGATTCACATCTATTTAAGAGAAATGTCTACAGAGTTCAGGTGTATCTCAGTCTAAAACATAGGGTTTTTTCCTAAAGCCAGAGCCCTGAATCTTTGGAAAACGCACTCTGCTACCATTTCCAATCAGCACCTTCATCTTTCAGCCACACACGAATGAAGAAATGACACAGTAACTTGTCAAAACTTTCTGCCCTTTGGGAGAAAATATTTTGGGTGTTATTTCTAGTGATTTCTATCTAGGAGCTTATACTAAATTGTTCAAACCCTCACTTCTTTATTCAAACCTCTTACTAAATATAAGTACTGTGAGACGGAAGATTGCATTGGCTGGCTAGCCATGAAGATGATTTCCTGGTCACAAGTTATGGACCTAACCACCTGCAATGGGCAGAGTTGTATTTTGGGGGAAAGAGTTCATTTTCCAGAAAAACACCAAGTCTGAACAACCAGCCATAGATTAATGACTGCTTTAACAAATAGTACATGGATTTCCTCCTACAAAAGTAGCCAGGTCGCTATACACGGAATATATTGATTATAGTCACTACATCATAGAATCATACAATGTTAAGGAGTTGGGATGGACCTTAAAGATCATCTGGTCCCAATTCCTCCTGCCATGTGCAGGGACACATCTCACTAGAGCAGGCTGCTGAAGGCCTTATCCAATCATTCTGAAGATGTGGCCCTCCTCGGCTCCCTGGTAGGTCCCCTTCAGATTCTGGAAGGTTGCTCTGAGGTCTCCATGTAACCTTCTCTTCTCCAAGATGAAAAGCCCCGACTTTTTCAGCTTGACCTCACAGAGGAGGTGCTTCAGTCCTCTTTTCAACTTTGTGACAGCCTGTAGACTTGCTCCAGCAGTTCCATGTCCTTCTTATGCTGGGAGCATCAGAACTGTACTCTGTACTCCAGTGGGGTCCCATGAGAGCAGAGAAGAGGGGGAGAACCACCTTCTTTAACCTGCTGGCCACACTGCTTTTCATGCAGCCCGGGATTCCATTGGCTTTCTGGGCTGCGACTACACACTAATAGCTCATGTTGAATTTTTCATCAAAATATATATATAAAAAAATCTGTATGTCCAACCATTACGTATTTTGAACAAGTGTTCCTCAGGATACCACTTAATAGTCGTACAGACATGGTCTGATACACAGTCTCTTTTATTTATCCAGAAAAGACGGCACAACGTTTCTTGCCATGAAAGAGTCTTGTCTCAGGTTAGTTTCTTGGGGAGTTCTTGACTGTTATCATCCCTGTCCATTAACAGATATAAGCCACAAAGAGTGCCAAGTCTTTTAGAGTTTCAGGCCAGAGATTTCTACACATCTACATTTTCAGCTGGCAGAGGTAACCAAATATTCTCATTATTTGTGCATCAACACTGACCATTTGGTTCCTCATCCAGAGTCACATTTGCTTTTGCGAGAGCATTTGTCCTTAAATACCACTAACCTATTTTTAGTAATGGGCTTTTCAATGCAAGTTGAAAATTTATTCTTGGCTTTACAGTAATAACATTGACTTGAATATTTTAAAAGCCTCTAAGTAACCAGGGGAATGTATTTGAGAGTGTTTATGACCTTGAATGATGGAAATATTTCAATCAAAATTTTAGCATAAACTTGGACAGTCAGTTTCCAGGAAAAGTGACCTTTTAACAATGCTTCAACTTAATCAACTGCAATTATTCTTCCAAGCACTTTATCAGATAATACTTCTGTGGCCATCTCCTACCTTTTGTTCAGAATGTGACTCCCTGAAAAGGAAAGTTTGATGACAAATTGACATCAGGAAGATATAGAGTGGCTCTTCCAACCCACCACTCTTGATTTAAAAGAACCAGATGAGATCCTGGAACTGCTTAAACTGCAAATCTTGGCAAATTTCCTCAGGATATCTAAATTCAAATCTTCTTGCCTGACTTTTATTAACAGTAAAAATATGAAAGATTAAAAAGCTCAGCTTACTAAATATTTGCTTTGGATTCAGCATTTAATACTTGCAAAGTTCTTGCAATTTCTTTGGAAACCATCCAGTAGCATGTCTCTGTATCCTTTATCTAGGTATCAAAGCTGTAGATAATGAAGAAAATCTTCTAAGTAATAATATTAAGTAGCTACATAATGCATAACAACTGATTATTTAATTAAAACTGTCAGTACTAGTGCACTCTATATATGCACCAAATGTACATTAATTTGTCAGATGTATTAATTGAGAAAAGAAACAGTAAGGAAATTCAATGCCATTTAACACGTTTTGTTCCTTATGTGCTAATGAAGTTACACGCATGTGTTGAAGTTTCTCACGACCAAGATTGGACAATACTCATATTATTGTTGTTTTTTTCATCATCAGAATCAGTTTTTCCCCATTTTCAGTCTTCTTTGGCATATTGTCATTCTGAATTACGTTATTCCTTCCATAGCTACAGTCTGTGAAACTGCCAGGATCTGTCAGTAACTGCTTCCTGAGAAACTGAGAGCTATCTATAAGCATTATCCCTCGTGCATTCCCCTCCTTTGTTCCCTTTTATTAGCCATTTCTATGTGGCTATCTTCTCACCTTTTCCCTTTTGAGGGAATTCAGAATGGATCTTCTTGTTCACTAAGTCTTTCTCCTTCTTTTTCTTTGCCACAAAAAAGATGTGAATAAATCACATCTTTTAATTAATTTATTTCTTTCTACTCTCTGTTAGAAGAAAGGAAACCTGGTTTGCAAATCCTTTCAGAAACCTCTTAATTGCCAAAAGATAAACTTTTCAACAAGATTTCTCTGGTTTTATATAAAATGTCACATTTACTTCAAACCCAGAATCAGGCAGAACAGTCCTAGTTGCTTGGTCTGGAAAAAAAGCAGAATGACCAAACACAAATGCAAGTCTGAGTTTTCTGCATCTCAAGTGAGTATATTTTCCTGGGGTTCTGACTTGGATTCTTGAATTCTCAATTTGACTTTATTAATCAAAAGGATAATTACTGAAGTCTTAAAATGCTTCACGGAATAAGAAGAGTATGTCCTGATCCATTTCAGTGGAAGTTCACCTCCTCCTTAGATTGCTATACCTCAATCTTTCTTCAAATCTTACTCATCCTTCCTATATTAGCTACGTATTGCTCAATGCCTAGGTAAACACTTAAATAAATTATTTTTATTCTTTGAATTATATATGTTGTTGGATTTTCTCTCCTGGCTTATTTATCCAGTTAAGAAATAGAAAAGTCAGGATTTTTCAGAAAGGCAAAAATATATTCCATATTAAAGTAACTCTAGGAAAAACAGAACTAACAGAGGTAAAATCTTCTTTACTAGAAAAATGTATTTAAAACATTAAGGTAAGATTTTCTGCTCAGTGTCTCTTTGTCAACCTGTAAGCCTCAAAGATTTTTTCCTGGTTGTATCAGTTGGTGTAATAAAGGACATTATCTCTCCTTTCAAAATTCTGTCTGCTGGAACTATTAGACCAATACAGCAACTTGACTGAAACTCAGTTATGGAGAAGTAATGCTCAGAACAGCACTTCAAGGGCAGCAGAGATAGCAATGTCTGACACAAGGTTTGTACCTTCAACCACCTTTCAAAATGAAAAGCCTTCCATAGCATCAGAGTTCAGATAATTCAGACATAAACATAGATTAATTACCCATGAGACGTTCTACTTAGAGCTGCAAAAGCTGATATACATGTAAATCATCTCTTTCTGGGGTAAATACACCTTTTACAATAAATTTAACAGTACTTTTCCTAGTATCTCTGTACAAAAAGAAAGTAATCCAATTGTCACTGGGCATAATGAAATCATTCATTCCGTAGAACTGAGAACAGATATTTCTAGTCTCATTCATCTGAGTTTTTTTAAAAATCTACTTCAGAGAGATAAGTATTGACTATATTCACAATTATACCACAGTAACAGTGGTACATCTATACTATTAACTCAAAGCAGATGTTCACAATTTAGTCAGAATGAACCCATCCATAGTGACAAATATCATATTAGAATTATCTTTAGAATCAAATTTTCCTACTGTTTGCAAATGCCATGTTGAAGGATGGTTTGAAACAAGTTTTGGAAAGGTGTTTCAAACACTAAACTGTGTCAGTAATAAGAGTTATATTTATAATATTTTGCTGGTTTGGTATCATAATCCACTTCTCACAAATAATAAGAGATAGGAGGTGTGGAATTCCTTCACAGAAAGTGCAGTGGTCATTGTCTGCAGTTCTATAATTTAAAAATATGTCAGAGTAAGCTATAGGGATGTCTTCAGAGGTAATCTGAAATTACTTCGGGATGCCTCCCAGTATTAGAACAATAACTGGATCTGTCCCCAGTGTTTTCCAGGCCTCCCCATGCTCGATGGCATGGTGCTGTTATGAGCCTCTTGGCTTCCTTCCCATTGTTTAGGTAGGGAAGACAGAACTCCTTTGATCAACTGTGACTTTAGACTCAGTGAGAAATATAAGAGCTGGCAGATGTCTCCAGAGAGCTATTCCACCATCAGCATCTCTGTAGTGGATGTGTATTGTTTGCTCTCAGCTGAAGAAAATCTCTTTTGAAAAATAATAACAAGATATGTACCTGCCATAAAATGTATTTTGCTGTTATAAAAATATTCTTATACAAATTCTTGACGTTTCACTGCTTTCTGGTTTTTATATAGCATTGCTTTATAAAGATGCTCTCAGTAACTACTAGGAAGGGTGCTCAGGTACTGTGATGAAAAGTGTCAAGACAGACTACTTGGTCAGAATTTCTTACAGACATAGTAAAAATTTCCTTTCATAACTTTTTTAAAAGTGCATTTTAAACAGCTCTAGACATTGCTTCAGTGGATGCCAATTCCTCTGCCTCTAGAAATCATTTTCAAGCAACTAAATCTTTGACTCATCCTTTTTTTTTTTTTTTCCCTAGCTAATATAGCATTTACTTGCAACATGATATAAATATTTTGGAATTGATGTCTGAAACAGATGAGTCCTTTCAGCTTAAAACAAAGAATGACAGTTTGTGCACAGTATTCTTTATGAAAGTTTCAGAATCCTTTTTATGATATAATCACAAATTATAACTGTGTCATTATGCATAATTACTCTACACCATTACATCACATAATTGGATCAGTTGAAGTTCTAATTGCACAGTTAGAGAGATTTGCTATAAGTATGTTTGGGATATAATTACACTAATTTCATAATTCTGGGACCCGCAGAGTCCAAATTTTGTAAGATGAACATTTATTTTTGTGGTTCTGTCTCACAGCAAGAAAATCTTAAAATGGTATTTCAGTTGTATAACAGTCCGTATTTGTTTTCACCAGTACGATATTAATCTTTATTTGTATTTCTGATGTTCTAAATTCTACTTTTATGTGCAAAGATTAGAACATTACTTGGTCCATAGCAATGTTAAACCTTATACAGGCCACCCTGGCCACTGATCTAGAAATGAAAAATAATCAAGCATAATGGTCAGCACATGGCAAAAGCAGATGGGCAGAGACCAGCAGGACCAGAGCCAGCTGGTGTGTGAGGGACAGGGTCTGCTCAAAGTCTTGTGAGGGAGCCAGTTCAGAGAAGTTGATGTGGAATTACTGGGACACTATTAATATCCTGGTTCTTTAATGAAACATCTGTGGATGGGCTGCAGCAGCTCGGGCACCACCTGGAGCATCGCCACCTTTGGAAGAGCAGAAGTCACCAGTCAGACAGTAAAAAAGCCTGACAGTGACCTTATGATATTGGCACTAGAAGTAATCAGATTATGTTTTCTATTCTGTCTTTTGACTTTTAAATGACCACCTGCTCCCCTTCTGACAGTATACAGTGTATGATGATTTCAGGTTGAAAAATCAATAAGATGCAACTTTTCCTATTTCTTCCATTTGTTCTTTTAAGCTAGTGGAACTACAGTAATTTAATTTTATTAACTTGAATATTGCAGTTTCTCCTTGTGTCTATAGTAGGCATTAGAAAATGCTTACTATATATCCACAAAAGCGTAAAAGCAGTAAAAATGTTTATATTTATTATTTTCACATCTGATACATTGAAAATACTGCTCAGCCTAACTTTGGGGAAAGGAATAACATTAGAAATACACAAAAGTTTCAACAGTAATAAATTTATGTATTAAAAATCACCATCATCATTTTCAAAGCAAATTCCCAAATGATTGCAAGTCACTGAGGTGGACTTCTGTTGGAGTATACATGAAAGACAACTGGGTTGCTCACACAGAGTCACACAAAATCAGACTTGCTGAGTTCAGAAGGAGCCTCTGGAGACCATGCAGAAATATCAATCTGCTTCTTCCTACACTGAGATGGAACAATATGCCTAAGCTTCATCCCACAGAACTTTTTTTATTTCCTTGTACACAACTCAATAGTCTTGTCCTATTTTTTCTCTTTTTTTCTCTTTTTCTTTTTTTTTTCCTGGCATGTGTGTGGATACTGCTTACATATAGTGTTCTCCTATTGTATTTGATATTAGAATTACTCATTCAAGATTTGCTGACTATTTTTATTTAATAGATATTGCTTGCTACAATTTAGCACCCAACCACAAAATAACCATCATGTAAAAGAGAATTTATTTTTAACTCCTTTCTAGAAAAGCTGTCTGTGATTCCAGCAAAAATATTTCTCTTGCTCTTTGCATCTACGACTCATGATCCTTGATCATAAGGATTTTGCCTTATCCTGCCATCTCTGTTTCCTTTCTTATCATCTTTAGCAGCAGCATCGAGTTCCTGCTTTTCTCTTACTGTGATGGGTCTAACTCATAACCTAAGCCCATGTGGAAGAAACAGAACCCACCTGTGCCTCCAGCCCCCTCTCCGGGTCTTTGGGCTGTCAGACCACAGAAATATCAACACTTTTTGCCTTTTCCTGCCAGCATGAAGGTCTTTTAGCCGACTGGTGCATAATATTTGTTCCTAATAGGGTCTGGGACCCAGCACCAATGACTGTGATCCCTCGCAGCACCACACAGAGCACACATGGAAAATCCCAGTGGCACTACAGGAGGTCACAGTGGATCTGCAGAGAAATGAGTTTATCCTGCCTTGTGTTACTTGTATTCTCATGTCAGGCAGCTCAGACTGGTGCTACATGTGAATAACTAAACCAATGAGGGGCAATGTCTTCCTTTCATGAGGTTATCATAAACAATAGAGGTAGGCTTGGTTTTGGTGCAGACTATTACTGAAATTTCTTTATACTGATCACTTTATATATATTAATATGCATCTATTTAAATGTATAGATAATAGTAAGGATAATAATATTTCTGTGGGTGGATAAGAAATTTCTTTTTTTCCTTCCATATTAGACAGTTCTGAATCTACTTTTGATTTATCTTTCTTTTTTCCTTATAATTACCTTCTTATATAACAGATTACAAATCTTAAATGAAATAAAAAACTGCGTATGTTTTATACCACAAAAAAAGGATAATCAG
>VXBT01005713.1:18059-41159 GCA_013400235.1 Oriolus oriolus | reverse complement strand
GGAGAGGAGAGGAGAGGAGAGGAGGAGGTATCCCAGCAAAGAGTGACTGCAAATACTGGCATCAGTAGGATACTGTGAAAGCATCTTTAGACAAAGTGAATTTATTTCTTACTGCTGTGAATTTTGCTGTGTTTGTAATGTACTGTATCAAATCACTTGAATAAGGAAAAATTTGCTTGCTTCTGGGAATGAAACCACTGCACATTTCGACTGCTTGAGAAGATATCACTTAAGATGAAATAAGTACAGAACCATACAAAAGAAAAAATTGTTTCTGGTAAATACTATATTGTCTTCATTTTCCCCTAGATTTCATCTGTAGCAGAGGTTAAAACAGATATTTAACTTTGTACCATAGGCTTCCCATTTAGAGTTTCTATTGCTTAGATGCAGGGATGATATTTAAACCACACGTTTAAACACATTTAAAAAGCATTTCAACTTATTCAGTTTATTCTGGTGAAAACTCCCAAAAATTCTACCTTAATTAGGTACCCAAATCACTTAAGAAGCTGCTGCCTTCTAATTTCTATTGGTTACTTCACAACGCTCTTCCAACCTGAATCACAGTGAAAGGAAATGCCCTTTACAATGTCATCGTTATGGATCAGGAGATAGACATGGTCTTTCTTAGCAAACAGAGATAAGACAGATTGGCTTGTTCCCTTTGTAACTGTGTGATTCCCTGTATCTTTAATCTCTAATATTTCTATCCGAAGCTCACATTTTAATAGTGCTTAATCAGTAATTGATATCTTTTGTTAATGGGCTTAATGAGTAACTAAATATTTTCTGTTAGTTTACAATTATTACTATTTGTTGCACTTATTGATATTCCATCTAGCCCCCAAGAAATACTGAAGGCCCATTCATTAGGTATTATACAAACTTATAGAATGAACTAATCATTGAGGGGAGTTTACACTTTAAATGGACACAGCAATGGATAAGAAGGGAAATGGAAGAATCTGTGTTCTAAAAAAAGTTTCACAGCAGTGACAAAAAAAGAACTGCCATTGTCTTTCTCCAGGCTTCCCTCTTTTGTGTTCTACAGTCTGTCTGATTTTAAAGATCTGTTCTTTTGAATTAGTGAATTCCAAATTTGCCAATAAAGTTAACCTTGTGAAGGAAGATGGTGTAAAATACAACAAAAATGTGAGGTTACCTTCTGTTTTCATTTAAGGATGTGCATCTATCATGCAGTATAAATGTAATTACAAGCAATAAAAGTGTTCTCTTTAGGCCTAAGCAGCCTTCTCAAGAGTGCTTACATGAAAAGCAGAAGAATCTGAAAATGATAATCAATATCCAGACTGATAGCAAAAGAAAGATAATTTCTTCTGAAATGGTATTCAGAGAAAATGCTCTGATAGATGGAAGCAGAGCAGCAGGTTGATAATTTTTATCCTCAGCAAAGGTACAGCATATGGAAACCTAGATTAAAGCTTTCAGAAAGGATGTTGGCTTTACTGACTTTTTTAATAGGCTTATTTTTCAGCTTTTGCAGTTCTCTTGGGCTGCCAAATATGGTGGCAAGCTACCAACAATACTAATAGTCTAGCTGTCTACAAGATGCAATAGTGATCCTAATTAAGACCTGCAAGTGAAAGCACAAGCAGTTGAATGCAAATTGCAAAATTCAGTTGATTATTTATACAAGAATGAAAGTTCTCTTCTCTTGATTAAATTCCTCTGTGGAGGCTGAATTTGTAATTGACCATTTCTCCGGTATTTTGAGAACAATAGCTAGAACAAGCAGCTTGAACTTCTTTTATTTGAGAGAAAATTATCAAAACTAGAATAGTTACAGCACTCTCCATGACATGTGAATGACTCTAATAATATTCCTAAATGTTTCAATTGATCTCTTCTTTTGAATGACATAGAAATCCAACTTCGGTTTTCTTTTACACCCTCCAGACATGGAGAGTGGGAATGACTTCAAAGCACACAAGGATTGTGAGATTTAATGTCTGATTTCAGAAGGGGCCTTTATACTCTCCAGTAACTATCAACTCTCAGTAGATCCTGCACCTGATGAACAGATTTAGAGCCTGCCAGCATGTTATAAAAAAATCTTATTTTGATCTTTGTACACTGAAATTTATTTCAGCTGGTATTAATTACATGAGAACTATGACAAACGATGGCATATCTTATCAAACACAGCTAAAAGCAGAAATATCACAGTGCAGAGCTAACCATGTTGTGTAGCCATAGGCCTTCAACAGAGATCATCTCCAATTTGGCTCCTGCTGCTGCTTGAGGCAGGTGTGAGAATGGACTTTGGACCTGTAGCACTACCAAAAGCTGACATATGCTGGAGGATTGCTAAGACTTGTCAGCTTCTTTGATGGCATCACCCACATAAAACAGATGGAAATGTGGTTGTGAAATTCCTATACGTTGATTTCCTGTCTGTGGTATCATCTAACTAAACAAACGAGAACTTCTAAGCCATATGGTCCCTCAACTCGCTCTTCATTTCTTACTCTACGGGAAGGAGAAAAAAGAGATTTATAATAAAATATTGAACTGAAAATCCTTTTTGAGAAGATACTGTTAAGATTATTTCCTTGTAGAGGTGAAAAAAAGCTCCAAACCAACAGAACCAGAACAATACAATGCATACTGTTTTTAACAAAGACAGCTGGGGACTCTTTATTTATTCCCTGTGATGGCTGTGTGTCACTTTTCTGGAGTTAGAGAAGTTTAGGATCTGGCCAAGAATATTCAGAATATAATAAATCCCCCGAAATTCAGAAATTGACAAACTCACAAAGTTCAGTTCAACATATTGATTCTGATATATTTTATAGCATTATAAAAAATATAGACTGAAAATATACTCTCAAGCAAAGTCCCTGTTGCACAAGAGCATACATTGAGAAATCATACCTACAGGCATTCCAGCCTCTTCCACAATGCTGCCTTCAGCTTTTCCTTATGGAGAGAATTTGTTGAACTCTAAGTCAGAATCCTTTAGGTAAAAGGTGCTGTCAGGAAACTGAAAAATATTAATACAATAATTTCATGCTTGTAGGAAAATAATACATGGGTATTTTTTCTCATTTCAAAAAATAGCAGGAAAAATTTTCTAAAACCACTCTTTTATATTAACATTGCCTCCATTGCTGAGAGGATTTTTCTTTGCTTATAATGTTGAAAACATTTTGGCTTAATCTGAACAAGACAGAATTCTTTTCTTTTTAAAGGCACAGATTGCTTTGCCCTCCTCTTTTAACTTGCTTCTTTTTGAGTGAAAGGGATAAATAATACCCAAATCCCTGGTCTTGTTCTTGTAAGGAAGAGATTGTTCAAGAAGAGAATTAAGAAAGCTGAGAATTAAAATTTGCCTGTTGTCAGGTATTGAAGCTCTTTTCTGTAAGGAATGTGACTGCATCTTTCAGTGGTCAAGGTAGCCTTAGAAATTTTGGGCTGAGGCACCTTTTCTCTATAAGCAAACAGGCTGAGAAGTTAATTTTTTTTTGTTTAGGCTGAGAAGTCAGCGGCTGTGACATGCTCTCCTATTGTATGTCTGACCCTGTTACAGCTTGACTGTTGTTGAATAAAATCTCTTTTGTTAGTTTATCTTGAACATGAATCCCTGGCCATGGTGAAGGCAAATCTGATGTAATGGCTCACTGGAATTCAGGAAAACATTCTCTCTCTCTCTCTATTTTCATGTTTTCTGGGATGAGCACTGCTGGTGAACTGCCTTTTCAGGATGTTCATTGTTTTTAACAATAGAGGCAGTGTTCACTTCTCTTTTCTTGCAGTTCAAGACAAGTTGCTTAGACAGGGTGCACTCCAAGTTCTTTCACTGTGGTTGCAGTAAACTGAAGATTGCTATCACAGAAACACTGAAATATCAACAAAGATCTAGGATACAGTGCTATGTTCTGATGAATCACCCGAAGCCAGCAGATAGTCCCTCTCGAAAAACCTGAGATGTAAAGATATAAAGCCAGAAGATTATAGGGGGAGTGAGTGATAGAGGGCCAACATCATGTCAGGTCCAGGACTGCAAAAAGAGCAGCACTGGAGGTGAAGTAACCAAGGGATGTACTGTTAGAAGGAGATAAGGAGAATGAAAGAACAAAACAAGAAAGTAAAAGGGGCACCAATGAAGACATAGAGAAGAAAAGATTTTGAGTATGGAAACTCTCAGGCAAAGCAAGGGTGGAAACGATCTCCAGTAATAATAAGAATAAAAATTAAAGAAACTTTCTGGAACCTTTTCTTCATTTGTTCCTTCATATGTTCCTTCTAGCCTGAACATGCTTCAACATTGACAAGAACTTTTCAACAGAATTTGGAGGCAAGAGGGTTTCAGAGGTCATTATAGGATATCAGAAGAAGAGATGGCCTAGCACAGATCTTGGTCCTCTGTAAGGTGCTTGCCTCAGGGAAGGGATATAGAAATGTAAAGTTTTGGGGGTCTGGGTTGGAAATAATTACAACGGCCCAGTATTGATATAAGAAAAGTTTCTGTTCACATGGGGATAAATTTTAGGAGCTTTCCTTTCATCCTTCAGCTTTTTATTCTTCTGTCCCCTTGGTAACTGATTGACGAACTAATTATTTTAATGCCAGCTTGGTAATTTAACATGTGAGCAATTTGATATAGACCGTAAAGGAAAATGTATTGTATAGCAAAAAGTCATATTATCATTTGTGAAATAAGTTACCTATAACTGATTATTCAGACTGATCATTGAAATAGTCTTCTAATAGTGACAGATATGAATAAAAATGGCCAAAATAATAACAAACTTTGTGTCTGAGCTGTACAGTTCCTGAACTGTGTGTTATCAGAATATTCTGACCTAGGATTTTGGTGACAAGGCTCAATAGAAAAAAAAAAAACAACAAACAAACCTGGTCTACAACTTAGGAGACAGTTTCCATTTACTAAATATACTGCATAAAGGAGCAGTTTATTGTCAAGGACAACACCAGCAGTTACCATCCATCAGATGGTCCAACACATTAAGTGGGTTGTTTTGGCTTGTCCAGAGATGTTTCATTGATTAGAACACTTCTTTAATCAGATGCAGTCCCACAAATTGAAAGCACAAAGACAAGAGATGTGCACAGACCACGTTTGTTTTGTCAACACGGTGTGAGAAATGGCTGCTGAGAACATGTCACTTGGTATTGCTGCTCTGAAGCTGTGTCCAGGCTCACCTTCTGCACCGTGCTCTGAAACACCCCAGAGCTGTGTGATCCTACACAGGTGAACCACATCTGCGTTTGACCTATGAACACAGTCATGGTTTCCCCTGGTGGAAGCTACAGAGAAGGAGGCAGGGCTGCGTTCTTCTGTGCTGTATGTTCTTATCCAACCCAGAGTTACTAAACTATATGTCCCACATGGCAACTGGGAGATGCTCCCAAACCCATAACAGGAAGCACCAATGGTACAAATGCTTACTTTTTTTTCAATGGAAGTCATGTCTTTTTGATAAGCACCCTTCAGAGAAGAAACAAGTCTGATGTCTGCATGGTTTGTGTTTTATTCTTGCTTTCTTTTTTTTCCCTGATAGATTATTGGTTGTGCCCTAAATCAGTCCCAGAAGGATCAAAATATTGGAAGCCCAAGGATATTCATGGTGATGTAGAATTTTGACAGGAAATGTTGTCTGTGCTTCCCAAAGGTCACTGTAACACAGAGCTTAACACATATTTATCTGTCATCTCAGCTGTGACAAAGATTAACTCATTTGGTTCCTCAAGTCCAGCACTTGACCAACACTGACCCACGCCATGGATGCCTAGACTTTTATCCAGCTACAACAGGCCCACAACTGCTTGTTTCCTGCTTCAGAACAAGCTCAGCTGCATTAACTGAATGAAGCAATATTGACTTAAAAAAAAAAGTAAATTTGGCACCAGGAAGCAGGAGCTGGATTGACAACTGTGATAGACAAGTAAAGACTGGAGTTATTATTGTTTAATTGCCATGGCAACTAAACATGGCCTTTTTTCTGAACTAATATCATGGTAGCACCTTACTCATTGTAAAAAAATAATAATCAGTCAACCTAGATCGCTATCGGGACTGCACTCGAGTGAGAACTGTAGACTTGGAAAAGAAAGGTTAATAAAATACACAGAACAGAAAACAAGGTTAGAGGTGATGTTTTGCCTGTGAGGCGTTTTTCGGAATGCAGAAGAAAAAGATTAGTTCCAGAGACAAGATGAGCATTAGCTCTCTGGTTTCTCCTTTCTACCAATAACCTTTTTAGAGTCTTTTCAAAGCACACGAAAGTGCCTGCAGCCATAATGCCACCTTCAGCTTTTGTTATCTATCCCAGTTTTCAATACATATGGCTATCAATTCCTTTTCTTGCAATCTTTTGAGGCAGCTACAAATTATAATTGTTTCACACCTTTATTAGAAATTTGGATCTCTTAAGGAATCTGACAGTGTTTCATGTGCTTCTCTTTCAGTTACTGGAAAAACTGGAAATTTGTGAAATCATGGCCGTGGCACTGGTGTTTCTCTTTTCATGATTTTGGAGTATGACTGTATAAACTAAACACATCCATGAAGCAATTGCACTGACTCATTTTGATCCATTTTCTCCTATTACGACACTTTTATATTAAAATAAAGACTAAAAGAATGCACCATGACAAAAAATAAAACACTTGATCATCTCAGCTCAGTTCTTCCTATTGTTTGCTATGCATCTCTTTATATTGCTTTTTAATATTTTATAAGCTTTAAAATAGCTGAATCTGAAGAGTTTCATTTATCCCTACCTTATAAACATTTTGCGTGCTGAGAACTGCACAGGAACAAAGAATAATTGTAAAGCTCAAAGCCAGTGCACTTTAACTTACAAGAGAAATAATAATTAAAAAACTTACTCAAGAAAAAACAGTGACTAACACTTTCAGCTGTTAGGCAAAGTTTATCTGCTTGATCCCAGTTAAATTCTTTGAGAAAGGTTGTATACTTTGAAGATCTGGGAAGTAAATATTTAATGAAATTGAGCACCTGATATTTTATAAATGTATTAAGGTAGTTATAGAGTCCTATTTTTTTTAATTTTTATCTTGACTGTGGATTTTATTTTACAAAAGAGTTTAAATTATAATTTCATGAGTTTTCTTGATGAAAAGCAAATGACTGGCTATAACAACAGTCATATTAACAGAAGAGCTGCATGCATCCTTATGTCTATAGACAAGCATCCTTAACTTTTTAAAATAATATTGTATTTCTCATTAAACAATTATTTCTTCTTCTTTCTTTTACAGTCCAATGAACATCAGAACACAGGTGCTCTAAAGAAGATGAAGAATTCCATTTGCTCTAATTTATTATGCAATTCTGCATAGTGGTTTGAAAGATGAAAAAGACTGAGTATGTATATTGAGTGTCTTTTTAAACAATTTATTAATACTCAGATACAAGTAGTGTTAATACACTCACACAAAAAAATCCCACTTATATAATTTTGTCTGCTGTCTTTAAAAGTTTTTATGTGAAAATGCTACTTTCATATAAAGGAAAGGATTAAGACTCAAAATTTTGGCATTTACATTTAAAAAGCCATTAAAATCATTAGTTTGCATCACTGTGTTTTTAAAAAAGAGACATTAGCCCCACTAAGCATCTTCAGGGAAATTTATTTTAAACCTCCAAACAGACCTTTAGTGCAGGCAATCACTCACGCTGCCCACATATTCTTTGCTTCTAAATTGCTTGTTGGCTTCCAAGGAAGTGATACACATCATCCTGCACCCTGGCATTGCTGTGGGAGCTTGGAAGAGCACAGAAAAGTCCAGACATTATCAAATTCAATATTCACTGCTCTGCATTCAAATAAATGCTTTTCATCTGTGTGTGCAGCAAGTTTAAGGACATGGAGCTAATACAGTTTCTGTCTCTTTAAGTGTCATTCACAGGTAATAACTTATCTGTGGAACAGTTTAACTACAAAGAATACACTTTTTATTTAAAACAAAAATTATGTTATTTTCAATAATACTTTTAACTTTACAAAAGCATTATAGGACCAAAACCAGGCAATCATGGGCATATCCCTTTGAACTTTTTGCTCTGTGTTCAGTCTCCTTTAGCCACCCTACAACTGCATCTGACATCCAGGAACCCTAGTGAGAAAAACAAAAAAAAATTGTTACCAGAGAAAATATGTATGTCCTGAGAAAACCCTGTCCTGGCATGCACAGGTTATGCCTTTGGAGAGGCATTTCTGAGGATTGGCTTTAGATCTGAAAACTATTTCCATTTGATCATTAAAATGCAATTAAATCTTCATCACACATAGAATCTTATGCATCTTGTCAACAAAAATGCAAGTTCAGATTTGCCTTACTTTATAATTTGAAAGTTCTATGTTATGCATCAGTTTTCATTCTACACTGATAAAAAACATGGTATAAATTTGAACTGAAGTGTCAGGGATAAAGTTAATTTTCAAACCTGTTCAATTCAATATCCACTGCTCAAACCAACAAAGTCTCTCATTCTGGGCAGTTAATCAACACTTTCACCACAGAAATGGGCTCAGGGTTTTCTTAATTTGGATCATCTTTCTGGTCAAGTTAATAATGACAAAGAAAATAAGAAAGATACAATAAGGTCATTTTTGCATTTCTGGATGGAACAGGGTGCCATGTTTTCTACATTCTATAATTTATATCTATCTCAGCTAGATCACATTACACCAAAAAAACCAAAGACTGCAACACCTTTTAACTTACTCTCTCCTCTTGAATGTATTTATTTATTTTAAATCTAATTTTAAAGATTTAGTACGTGGTTGCCATATAATAAATGAAGTAGAGAGGATTTATTTAGATTCACAGAATTGACCATAGCCACTCTTGGCAAATAAAGTTTTTAATGTGTCCTTTATAAAAAATCCTATTAAAGCAATCAGCTGCAGGCATTGGTGAGAGTATTTAGTAAAATACCAATATGTCAGAATATTTCTGATCCTTGAGGGCTACTTTTTATTAAATGATCCTTCCCTGGACTGTCCATCTCTGACTGAGACGTGATTTTTACGAGAAGCACTCCTAAGGAAACAAGGGAAATCAAATGATCCTATAATTTTTCTGCTGAGCCTGTATCTACTCTGGAACATTTCCTATAATATATGACTTTCTCTAAAAGTTTCAGAGGAAGAAATCAATAGCCTGCTTCTTCAAAATCTTGATAACATTATGATTACTAAAATACTATTGTTAAGTGGAGTAAATATTTTCTAGTTTAGATTGTGAGGCCAAAAACTGATGAAAGATGAGCTATTTGGCTGCCTTGAAGTGTGGCTGTCAAACCAAATGATTACTCCATACCTAACTATTCTGCAAGTGTCTCTTTAAATTACTTTGTCTAAAAAAAGATGGATTTTTAAAACTCCAGTCTTGCTCTCATTGAAGGAATACAGAACATCACTTTTTGATAGCTGTAGACGTACTTAGATAAAATAATTATCTATTACAACTCTCTTCAAGCCAGTAAGATGGAGCAGTTTGTTTGTTTTGAGGCTTTGCAAAGGTGGAATTCATATGAATTTCAAAAAATCAAAGGCCACTGTCATCAGGTGAGAAGTACACTCTATTCTACTTTTTCTGGGGCTTCATATGTTTATTTTCACACAGTTGGTAAAACATCATGATGGAGAATACAGGTGAATGATGAGCCTGTGCTTTGTAGTTGTGGTAAGGCTTCCTGGAAAAAAATTGTGGGAAATTTTTAAAGCTGAGGAAGGGGAAGGAAGAGTGATCATCAGAACTAATCTTTTTGAGGAAGATTAGTAGCTCAGAAAAGCCGTTAATTGTCTTTTAAAGCAGACACTACTGTTAGTGCAGTTAGAAATATTAATTATTTCCAGTTATTAGGTAAGACTTTGAGAGTTCAGTGATTTTTTTATCACTAATGAACTTGCACTCACTAATACTTGTACATCTGACAGGTTTTTGAAGTGAACAAATTTAACGACGTTTACGTGACAGAGTATAACACACTGACAGGTTTCTGCCTTTTGTGAGGTAGTGCAGGTGGCCAAACACCAAAGGTGAGTTGTAGCTACACAAATTCTGTCCATGATTGCAAATGGACTAAAGAGCCTGAAGTTGCATTAAATCTCAAAATCACTTCTTTATAACCTTTGACATTTCATGCAGAAGTTATATGATTATTCTTAGGTTTTTCCCATAGGTTTCTATATGGCTACACCACTGTCAGTCTTACCACATATACTAGCATGGTTCCAATGAGACCTTGTAAAACCTCATCCAACAAACATGACAAACTTGGGGTCATACCCTGTACTCAGATCTGATAGATAGATCAAAGCATAGTTATTTAAATTTATTGCTACAAGCAGCTTACACGCTCCCTAAATATATGTATATATTTAGGTTCAAAATGGGATTCAGGAAATTCATGAAGACTAAATATATCAGGAGCTATTAAATTAAATTGTATGGATGCAATCTGGTTCAGAAATGCCTCATACAGTAGATTGGAAGTGCCTCCCAGGCACTACAAGTTTTAACAAGTCAAATAGCTTTTGGCTTCCATAGCAAAAAATCCCACTAAAAATAATTCTTTTAAGGGTGAGGAATTGGTGAATCAAATTAAAATTCTCAAAAAATATAATTTATTACAATTAATTTTAAACCAAACCAACCAAAACTCCAACCACGATGTTAGAGTTCTGTGAGTACAAAGATATTGCCCATTTCCATGTTTGAATACTGACCATAATGGAAAATGCTCAGTGGAAAGCAAACTATTTGGTTAAAGTGCTGTAAAAAAAACCTACCTCTTCTGAAGATGCCTCAGAAATGGGAAGCTATTGTATATAGCAAAGTAGGGACATCTGCAGAGAGTAGTTAACAATTTATTCTAATTTTTCTGTGCTTAGCTATTATGTTTGTTGGAATATGCTGCTGGATTTCATCGTGGCTACACTTCATTGCCCACAGTATGTTGGAAGCGTATATTAAGGACTGGAAAAAAAATCTGTCCTCTTAATGTAGTGACAACAGCAGATCAGTATTGTATCAGGGACACAAGGACTGCTCCTCCAGGTATTTCTGTTTCCTGAAAACATACTGATTTTGACTGCACAGGCTGCTTTGTATCTCCCACAAGTGTTTGAGCAGATTTCAGGTGTGACAGCACACCCTCTTCTCCAGACTGTGCAGCATCTCCTCTGCTGCACTTTTACAAAGGTTGAAAGCTGAGGTACCTGTAAAAGCAAAGCTCAAGAGACTTTTCTATACCAGGGCCTCAGATTCTTCCCAGTATCTTGGTAAATACGTTGAAATGTGAAGGTCTGTGCCTAATTACAGCTCACACATTTTCTCCCACTGGGTATCTCCACATCGGAAGCAGAAGATCTTGAACCACATGAGAATTTCCATCTTCTGTTTAGCATCAGCAGACTGTCCTGCCACTGATAGAAGCAGGTTCCCCACCTGACTGTCTGCAGCAGTACAAAGATGCACTGGTTAATGAATTTCTCCTTCCCCTGAAAAGTGTACTCTCCAGCCACAAGGCAGTAGTTTCCTCCATGGACCAGCACATGCAACTTCTTGAATTGATAGAAAATAGCTGATAAAAAATATTTTTTATTGTACTAATCATGTCTTATTCTTTAACCAGTACTTAAGATGCCTAAATGGCTTCTGCCCTATAATTTATGTTGTTTCTTCAAAGGAAGTGGTTTTGTAGGTACTATTTGCATAAAGGCACTCTTTTTTGCTATCAGAATAATTTCCTGCTTTTGGAGAAAGCAAGATCTTCAGAGATTACCATATAAGATAATAACATTGCTATGAAAATATGATTGTTATAATTAAAAAATGAGATACTTTCCTTACTTATGAAGGGTCCATCTGAACCTCAGTGAACCTTTTAAGTCTGGAGTTAAATTATGCAGTGCTCTATATGTTAGCTAAATATTTATGTCCGACACTTCTACAAGAAGAAATTCTGGCCGCCTCTGAATCAATAGCCATGTGTTTCCATCGTGGATAACATTTTACTTGCAGCTGGAAATAAGACCTGATTCAGAGTATCTGGTTTTCCATTATATTCCTCATCACACTGACCTGCTGATAGAGAGCTTGCATCATACACAGCCTGGGGTTTTTTTATGCACTGAGTTGTTTTTTTTTAATTCAGAAGACAAAAGAAATTCTGTGTTCAATCATTCTCATGGTTAAACAGCTGTAAAGCTGACATGCTGAGCACCAGCTGGCTCTTCAGAGAGGTAACTAGAGGGCCTGTTTCATACTCAAGCTCACCTTACTGGGTACAAGATCATACAAGTCTTGCTTAGGGGCAAGATGTTATCTGGCCTAGGAGTTAAGGTTGACTACACCCCCAAAAACAAGCAAAAAGAAAAGGATCTAGGCACTTATCTGCATTTTGGTAACTACATCCAAAATGGAGCTCCTGAAAGCCCCTTTTGAGATGCTACATAAGCATCAAAGGCACCTTGTCTTCACAGTTTTTGCGTTTTATGACCTTAGACTTTCCAAAGAACTTCTGCACGATTGCAGAAGAGCTCATGTTCTGACATGGTTGAACATTGCACTGTTGAATATTGCACTTAAAGATCTCACTGAAGACCCGGCTGCCTTCCTTCACTGAATTCCCCTCAGGGTCTTCCTGACTTGGTAAGCATTATCAGGGTAGAACTTATGCACACAGACCAGAACAGATCCCCAGAAAACATGAAGTGCTTCACAGCTACTGAATTCATGGAGAGGACACAGTGCAATTAAACTATTGATTTAAAACTTAGGGGCTTCCCCAGGAAGTGGGAGATGCAAGTTAATTCCTTCCTCTGCCAAAGGGTTTTCTTTCTTCTTAGGTCAGTGGTCAGAGGTAATAGGCTATGCATAAAATAACTAAGGTTCTTTGGGCCGGAAAGAAACCAGAAAAGTCAGCACGACTCCTCTGAGAATGACACATCCTTTGTGACTTGACTACTGAGTAGCTACTCAACTGTGCTTTCTGTTTAAAATTCCCTGAATCCTGCATTCCTTTCTGAAAAGTGACAAAACAAGTTTCACCAAGCATGTGGAATTTATCTTTCCTTCCCCAGCTGCCAACGTTACCTGGAGCTCTGTGGTTATTGCATTTGCCTGAGGATAAGCTAAGAGGAATTAAACTATTCCTGGGAGCTGAAAAGAGCCTCAAACTCAGTCTGTGCCCTATCCAGATGCCATTTACAAAGTACATGGAAGTGGCTGTGGCTGGTATCTGCTTCAGGTTGAACACAAATTTTCAAAGATTGTCAGTCATAACCTGATGTTTGTGATGAGAGCAAGCATCATATAACATGTCAGTGTCTCTCATGGGAAATCCGAGAAGATATATTTTACACAGAAGGTATGATAACAGAAATCCAGTATTTCTTGTCATTTCCATCTTCTTTAATAACCCAGTCTCTTTCAAACATGTTTCCTTGTAGAGTTCACAAATGCATCTTGTGCTTAATTATGCAAAATAGGGACAGATAAGGTAATAGCTGATACACCATTGTCAGACACAGAGAAATCAAGTGTGGTTAGAAAGATCATGGAATCATAGAATGAATCAGGTTGGAAAGGACCTCAAAGACCACCTAGTTCCAACACCCCCGCCATGGGTAGGGATGCCAACCACTAGATCCAGTTGGTCGGGGCCTCATCCAACCTGGCCTTGAACACTTCCAGAGATGGGACATCCACCACTTCTCTGGGGGACATCCACCATTTCTCTGGGCAGCCTGCTCCAAAGATGATACATTTGAGCACGGCCAGTCTCCAGCTTTGCTACCTATATCCTGTGTATATACCTCAGAAATACGCAGGCTTCGTGCTTCTTCCACTTTTTGGTCAGAGATTGTATGATTTAGTCTCATCTCTCTGGCTCCTGTGTGGTCTATTTATCCGTCCACAAAAGAAAATTGAAGGGATTTACCAGCCTTCAATGTGAAAAGAGGTAAAGACTCAATAAAGATTTACATCATCTCTTACTGGCATAACGCACATTTTAATGTGTTTTTGCTTGACATGCAAGGCCAGTACAAGATGAAAGATTGCTAATGAACACAATAAAGCCTAACATTAAGCTTTTGACTTCATCCAGGAACAGAGTATAATGCAATGCTAATGTCAAAAATCAACACTTAAATCTTTGTGCTATGGTATTTTTCACATCAATATGATCCAAAGTTGCTTTCTATTTATATTTCTTGGACGTTATCAGTTTAAGACAGTAGTTTGAGATTTATTTAAGTATAGGATATTAGATATAATTTGCATCTATTAGCGCAATCTAGACCTTTTGCTGCCCTCATGGGTTTATGCATGTCAAAAAGACAGCATTCCAGGAATACCATAATGAACTAAATATGAAGTCAAACTCAGGGACGAAAAAACCCACATCAAAGGTGAAGTATGTTTTCAATCAATCTCTTCAGATGATTCAGCTATGAACATCAAGATTGTATAATGACCTGCAGACCTGATTCCCATGCACAGCTGTATGAAGTAAACCAAGAGCAAATGAACTGTGAAAACCATTATTTTCACTGAGAGCCTAAGTAAAGTAACATTTATTTGAACCTTTTTCTGTTCCAATGAGATTTTATTTTAAAGAGACACTAAAAGCATAACATAATTATGCATTAGCCTTTCCTGGCACAGAAAGGAATTCAAAATTGACCTCTTTTGTACTTCTAATTAAAATTACCTCCATGTCTTAGCTTTAAAAAATAAAATTCAAATCTCCTGTATTCAAACCATGGCTGGATTGGTTCCTTCTCTATGGATATAAAGTTTTATAATGCATAAAAATGCCATAAGTGTGCATGTTTGTAACTTTATATATTTAGGTGTATAAACCAATGCGTATATGTATAGATATGTATCTTTGTATGCACACGTGTATATATGCATCTGTTTGCATATACACATATACGTACACTGGTACATTTTTAATGTATTTAATATGAGAATCATGCAGAAATTTCTTGGCAGCACTGAGGCAGCTCCTCCTCTTTTACAGGGAACATTACATTCCAACATAGCATTTTTATTATTGCTCTTTAAAAATTACATGTGGCTCAACTCCATGCAGCTACACACTGTACAGAGCTGTGTGAAATCTCACTGTGAAACCTCAAATCAATTAAGGCTCACCTAGTTAGGGGTTTGTTAATAGCCTGACATCCACCTTTGGGTCATTATAATGCCTGTGTGATCTTTTAGAGGATGAAGTAACTGTACCTTTACTGATATTTTGTTTTGAAAGAGATGCTACAGAAAGGAATTTTAAATAAATGACATTAAGACTAAAAAAGGCCAAGACAAAATGCTTGTTTATTCAGAACAAAACCAGTAAATTCAGTTTGATAGTACTTGCTATTGCTTCTATCTTTCTGCCAATTTCTGTTGCTTAGCATGTCAATAAGGGTTGACTCAGGAACTGTGTATGTACAAGTGTTTGTGCTGCACCAGTTCATGAGCTTGTCCTGGGAGCTGATGTTGGCATGGGAATTTATCCAACAAGGAAATGGTGCCACATATATTGGACAGAGATAACCAAAGGCTTAGACATGTAGAACAAAATACACAGAAGTGAAAAGCTCAGAACGCTAGAACTGCTGCTTATTACTGCGACAGGGTTGTGCTGAGCATGGCACACAGACAGGATGCCTACAGGCACATGTGAACAGCTCACCGTCAGCCTTTGACTGAAGTGTGTCACTGGATGAGTAATTTCAAATGCTGCACGCGTCAAGTGCTGGAACATGTCAGAGCATATTTGTATGTATTTCAAAACCAGTTAAATTTGCTGAATAATCTATTTTCTGTTAAAACAGATCACTCAATATGAGATGACACTAAAACAATCTGGGCAGTTTCATTTAAGTTGTCAAGTTTTTTCCCCTCCAACTTACTCTGAAGTCTAAAATCCACAGGCAAAAGGAAGTGCAGGGAAAGTTTAGCCCTGTGTATCAAGACAAAAGGTGACACAGTTACACAAATAGAACTCTAGGTGACATTATTTGTCAATTTGTGACTAATTTTCAGTGCTCACCGAACTGCTTGGCTAAACTAGTTGCACATGACAGTATGACTGACCTCACTTTAGGAGTGCATTTAAATAGGTGCAAATGGAAAGTAAATAACAGGGATGATCAAATAGCAGATTTGGTAAATTTAGGAGGAACATAAATTTAAAGGATTCTATACAGTACATTAACACCAAAATAGTTTTATAACACACAAAGCAACTCCCTTAATGAAAAACAAATACTGCTGCAACATTCAGCATTCCTTTCCCACTTTGCTCAGCTGAATGTTCAAGTTAATATTCAATATATTTAATATTTACATATCTGACTGGATTAGACTCTTTATTTAGTTAGTTTTAGCATATGTTCAAAATTCTATGCAAACAGTGATGACCAAATGATGGTCAGAAGTTATTTCACATAGATTGAAAACACCACATCCTGTTTTAAAGCATGCATGTGCACTAGATGAAGGTTTAAGATCTCTTTCAGCTCAGTGATTCAAAACTTCAGATCATGCTTGATGATCACAGTCTGATGACTATAAAGAACAGACACAAGAAGCTGCTTTCATCAAGTCTCTTTTGCCTGTGCCTCATAGCGGTTTATTCGAAAAAACAGTCACTGACCAGGAAATCATACCTGAAACCTCAAAAGCCAGAGTAATGATGAATATTTAGGTTGAGTCTGCTCTTTGATTTTCTTTTCTGTTTGAATGATTGATAAATATCCCTCTAGCGAGTAATGATTCTTGACTGACAGATTACTTCCTTCTTAGACATTTTGAATCAAACTAACACAGACATTTTGATCGCACTTCATTCTTTTACATTAATGCAGCATAAAATCCTCCCACTGCTACATATGTGTCAGATAGAAACATTATCTTGAATTCATAAATATTTATTGATAACAAATCTTATATGAAGTTTCCTGGATTGCCAACAAAAATGTAAATACAATAGATTTATCTTCTTCAAGAACTCTAAATACTGATTATGCTAATTTATATGGTTCAGATAAGGGTCTTGAAAAGACGGACATCAAGCCTGCTGGCTTTTTTTTTGCAGATCCCCAAAGAATGCTCTGCAGTTTAAAATGTAAACAGAAATGGGTTTGCCTCAAGCTAGTTTTTATCTAATATTAAATGCAACTTGTTGATGCCAAGTATTACAAGGGGAAAGAAGATGAATGTTACAATAAGATCATGAAGAAGATCATCATAATTGTGTGCCCCGGGCTTCTTCACAGGAAAGCTTTCAAGGGGTACAAGTTTTAAAGGCAGTGGGGCAGATCCGAAGCTAACATAAAGACGCCTGCTCCCTTTGAAGTCAGTAGAGGCAACCTGATTTGCACTGCAGAGATTCCTGTCTCTGAACAGGTAACCCAGCAATTCCATGATGACTAGTTAACGAGCTGTCAAAGCTTAAACACCAGTTATCCATTCGTCTGTATCCAGGAAAGTGACATAAAGCCAGAACTATATGTGTAGCATTTAAGCATCTGCCACAGATGGGGAATTTAGCACACTTGCTGAAATTATTCCAGGAATCCCTAAACCATATTTGAGCATCAGTAAGAGCATAGAGAAATGCACAGTTATCAAGAATGCCATCTAGCGTACCCTCCAGCAACACTCCACCATAACAAACTCTCTGCTCGCCAAAATAAACCGAAATGATGATGAACTGTATATCACACTAGATTATGATAGATGGGACCATTAATAGCAACCTGAGAAGAATCAGATGGCTAGGTCTAATGGAAATCACATGGCTTCTCAAAGCAACTTGTAGAGTTTTGTTCTATGGGATGGCACAAGATTCTTTGTATATGATTATATAAAATTATTCCAGTCTCATCCATCCTGTCTCACTAATCTTTCATTAGGATGCCTTGTGGCAAGTCTATAACCAGAGACTGCCCCCCTTCTCTATCTCTGAATCATTCTGAATGCAGGGAAGAGGACATTTTGTGACACAAGTCTCCTGGATATTTCCCTGGGTAGTTCTGAGATAGGCATTAAGATGTGCAACCCCAGTAAAGATGCTTGATATGATGTTATCTGGCAAGTGGTTACTCTTAATCTCACCATCTCACAGTTGCTCTGGTATGCAATAACAAATTGTAAATACCTAAATGTTTTCCACCATCCACATCACATCTTTCAGTTCTTCACACAGAAGGCTCCGTGACTGTACTTCTGTGACAGCACAATGTGAACCAAGAGCAAAGGCTTTACATCACCCACTTTCATTTCAAATCTACTCACTTGTAGTGGTTTGCTGCTCCATACAAAGCCAGTTTTCTGACAGTTGTGGACAATATTGCTGGGAATCATTTACACAAAAATAATTTCAATTTTTATGCAGCCGACATGCATTTCCAAGAAAAATCTTGCTATGATTCCTGCTAAGTTCCAGCCTGCATTAAGGAATTGCTCAGATACATCTACTATGTTATGATTGGTCATGTAAAAGCATTAGAATTTGTGTTCTATGCTTCATTTCACAGTAAATAACTCCTTCATTTTCATCTACAAAATCAAGAATTATTTAATGAGGAAGAAAGGTCTAACAAACAGTGAACTAATCTAGCATTTAACTTCTCTATTCCCTATATACTTCCTGTATGACTCTAGGCCAGTTGTTTAGCTATACTCTAACTTCCTCCAATGTAAACCAGAGATAAAGGCACAGCTGCCACTACAGAGCTTTTTGAAGGTAAATAATGTGAAGTCCATGAAGTGCTTGAACAGAACAGTAGTAGAGGCAAGTAATATAGTTAGAGAGATCTGATGCTCTGCTCACTTCCAGCAGTACTAATGCCTGCTCTCATCCCTGGAACATATTTGCAATAAGCTTTGTCAACATTGCTTCCAGGTTGTTTTAAACCCGTTAATGAAAAAGGTAGGTGCTTAATGTGTTTAGTGACATTGTCCTGAGCACAATCTGCAGCTGAGCTGTCAGCTCCAGCATACCAATGATGCTGCCCCAGGAGGAAGAAAGCTGCATTTTTGCTTTCCCAGATGGCTGCACAAACACTGTGAAGGCTGACACAACCTATATTGCTAAAGAGCATGGAAATTATCATTCAATAAACTGACTTACCACAGGATACCAAGTGTTTCTCTCTCCTGCATATTTTTCATTGAACTAAAACCCACATATGATTTAAAAAAAAACTCTAATAAAAAATTTCTAGTTAAAATGTATCTTCACTCTCGTCAATGGAACTGCTCAAGTCAATGAAAATAGACAAATCTGAGCCAGTAGGAAGTGGAACTGAGCCAGTAAAAAGTGGAATTTTATTACTATCAATTTTTAGTTAAATAATGCCTTATCAAAATACTAAGGCATCAACATCCTTATAATCGATATTTTCCACTGTGAGAATAGAAGAAAGTAGAATTAGAGCTCCTGAGCACCCTCCTTTAATCTGGAAGACCTTGGTGTGATGTAGTCTCCAAGGAGTTTCAACACACTTTCTCACTGTGATTAGTACCTGGGAATTCAGCAGGAAGACAGAACTGGGAGAAAAACAATCTACATTGAACATTTAGGGAAACCAATGGTACGTGCTGAAAGACCCGTCTTTTTTATTCAAAGTTTGTGTCTGCTCACATTGCAGAGCTCTTGATGCCCATTCAAACCGCTGTTATATGATGAGCATCATTTTTCAGTCCCATTTGTCACAATACCTTGGCAGCAGATGGACAGCATCTCAGCAGGAGTTATGATTGTCTCCATAGATATTAAACACTGAAAGTAGTGAATGAAAATCCCCCATTACAGGTAGGTGAAGTGAAAGTCTGACAGAAGTCTGAATCTTCACTATTCTGGGAAAATAAACTACACCCTGAAAGCAAATACACCAAGGAAACTCAAGGGTAAAGAAATACCATGGATAGGAATAAAAAAGGAAAGATTTTTTTAAAAGGAAAAAAAAATGTATTATTTAGTAAATAGAAATTGAAATATTTAGCATAAGTCAGAGAAAGTGCATGGTAGCCAAAGGCAAAATCTGGCAGGCTGCATACTTCAGGATCTGCCCATAATTCTGTCTTTAAATACATGATGATATTTAGTGATATTTAAAAAGACTTTAAAGTGCACATACAGATATGCAGAATAACTCAGTAAATCAGTAGGCATGAGGGGAATGGAAAGTAGATACATGTCTTGGGAAAACTGATAAAACTGCTTGGACTTCACAGTGTCAAATCTGGCATCAACTGATGACAAATTTACTCTGTCTTCTTCCTGAGGAACCAACTGACTCCAGCCAAGCAACCTCTCTGACATCTTCACAGTCTTTAAGTGATAAATGCAAATTTTCAGCTACATGATGAAACTTCACCCAGATCTCCAGATGGCCTCCAGTGCATCCTGCAGGCTCAGGTGGAACATGCAGCAGGTTCACGGTACCTGAGTGACAAATGGGTCTGTGTAAGGGATGGCTTTGACAAGAATTCTGTCCCTCCTTGCAAAATAAACCCTGTGAGCTCTCTGCAAGACACAATGCAAGAAAGCTCCAAGCACGAATGAACACATAGTCCTCTCCTTGCACTGGTAGGAGAAATGTCAATCCTATTTAGTTACATTTGGCCCAGTTTCTGTCACTGAAATTGTCTTGTTGCCACTGTCTGTCATTGTCTTGTTGAAGACAATGTAATTTCTTTGTGTGTTAAATATCATCAATTACAATGAAGAAACAAAGTTTAAAGCTGCATGGAAAAAATTGTGTGTGCACATATATATATATATATATTTCTATATCTGTCTGTCTATCTATGTGTGATATTAATAAATACCATGTTCTTCCCAAGTATGCACTTGCCAGCTGAAAGGGAAGTTTTCTCTTGAACTTCCTTCTACCAAAGGGGCAAAAACAGGGCATGAAAATACCTACTAAACCATCTGAAAGATGATCAAATCATTAGATGATTAGCAAATGCAAAAAATCTTTTATCATGGAAAGATCTGTGTTTGGTATGCACAGCAGGTTATCTCTAAGCTTTCAGCTGGGGAAAAAAAAGCAATCAATATGAATAAAGAACACATCTCAAGGTACACAGTGATGGTTTCCAGTGATTTCAGAAGAATCAGTGCAGGAAAAATTGTAGAATATATATTTGTTTGGCTTAAGTGCCACTATTTTTGGTGGCACCCTTTTCCACACATACTTCACATTCTTCAGTAGCCATTTTTAAGTGTGAATGCAAAACCTGCATGCAGTTTGATTCCTGAAAATCATAAAAGTTCTTTCTGCTTATGTTGGATGCATGTGATTGATACACAATAAAACCTCAAGTTATAGACAAAATGCTTTAAAATTCAGGCATTAAAAACCTCTGCCTGATTAATTAATCAGACAGAAAATTTAAGAGTGACTTGAATGTCAGATTTTAATAGTGAAAATATGGGGTCTGTCATTTAAGAAATAGCAAACAACAATGGCTGGAAGTAAAGCCAACTCTCTTCAAAACAACAGGAAGTAGATTTGGGAGAGTGGGAAGAATGCATTATCAGAATACAACCTCAAGGGAAATGACATATTCTCTCTCTTTCAACCTTCAAATCAAAATTTTATATGAAAATAAGCGCAAAAAATGACATAATTTCTCATTTTTCAGTCAGGAGTAGGCAAAATTATATGCCTGGGGTCAAACAGGACATTCAGCAGTCCTGCCTGATTCCCAGTTTTATCAGTTATATTCTCAGAATCAGCAAAGCATATGAGCAGGATTATTCAGTGAAAATTATTCTTCAGCAATTTTACACAGTATTAAGTATATTTTGCTTCCTTTTAGCAGACATAACTCTAACATATTTGGGCAGATTTATTCTGCAAAAGGTTGAACACCTGCGCTGAGAATGATAAGCACATCATCATGGGTACCATATCTTTGACTGGAGTAAAAAAAATCACTGTAGATCGGACAATTTATACTCATGTCTAATTTCTACTGCAAACAATCCAGTAATTGCTTTATTAAGGTTAACATTAGAGTCTGTTTCATAGAAGGAAGTAATTTTATAAACGATTATGATCAAAGCATGTTCCCATTTTATAAGGAAAAGATTAATAGATGAACTTACATAATATTCTGAAGAGAAAAGCTTCTAGGTTAGTGACTGTACCCTGATTACTTCCAAACATGTTGTGAGGCTGGTGAAAACATTGCACATACATGAAAGAACAGACATCTATTTTTGGACTGTGATAAACTTTTGACAAGCATTCACCACTATTTATGAATGAATATTCTTTGCTTTTATTTACATTCCTTCTGCATTTCTTTTCTGAAAGAAAATGATAATTTGTTTGAATTTTCAGTCACATTCAGAGAAACTGTAGCACCAAGAACTGGGTCATATCTGCATACCCCGAAGGGACACAGAGCCTGAAACCCATCAACAGAGCTCAGCTTTGGAGGCAGTCAAACAAGTTAGACCAGCGTGTAGACAAGGCCATTCTTATAAGTTAGGATTTGAAATTGTGTATGTCTGGTTAAGAAAATACTAAATGTAAAATCTGAGCCCAGGCAGTAAAACCATAGCTTAATTGCTTAGGAACAATTAAAGACTTCAGCTAAACATCTGTGAGCCAGGGGGGAAAAAAGAACTATTCTATTTTTTTTCTGTATCCTTCTTCTTGCCCCTACTTCCCCTTTTTGAAAGAGAAGACTGCAGAAACTGCCTCAGGCACTTCGTTTATTTTGAAATTATGGATACCCAAACAAGAAATAAATTTGGTTATCTTAAAATCAAACCAAGATACTCAACAGATCCTTTGTATATCATGCATCAAAAGCAAATATCACAGCATCCTACATTAATCTGTGTAAAAATCAACACCCTTTGCAAGAGTAATGGGCCAGGGGGTGCTGTGGGGTTTTTAAACTTGGGAGTTTATGAGAATAGTTAGCTGTTCAGAACCCCACTGCTCCTTCTGAGTTAAAGGAGTGGGATTAAGTATTGATCTTAACACTCCATACTGATATAAAGCCATAGGTGCAGGGGAAAAT
>VXBT01005713.1:0-18019 GCA_013400235.1 Oriolus oriolus | reverse complement strand
AAAAAGAGAGAGAAAGAAAGAAAGAAAATGGGGGAAAAAAGAAAAATAATTTTAAAATAAGAAAGAAAAGGAAAAATTAAACTCCACTATGTCAGGATTGGAATTTTTCTTAAATTTTAGATAGCAGGAGATTCAGCTACAGGCTTAATAAAATGAAAGTTTAAATACGGAACAAACCATCAATATACAAGATTAAAGCTTTTGCATGCTCTAATCTGAACTGCCATCTGAAAGAAAGGTATTTAGAGTGGAAAACAAAATATGGTATGATACTGAGTACTGGCATTTTCTTTATATATTTCATATGACAAATACCCAGAGGACTGGGAAAGTACTCTTTATATATTTCATATGACAAATACCCAGAGGACTGGCAGAAAGTAGCACAATTTGAATGCTCTGGCCACCAGAGGTGCTGGGTGATATCTGCACGTCATGCAGCCCCATTACCTCTCCTGGACAGACACGTGACATGAGACTTTTGAGAATTCAGGCCAATATTCTTAATAATAATTAAAGTCTATATGATTCTGGTGTTCTGTGGAGAGGATCACATCTTTAACACGGAATTAATTGTATTTCTTTCTGAATGGAAGACGGAGGGCCAGATAATCTCTTTGTTTATATCTAGGCTTTAAATCTAAGATTTCCATCCCCCGAGTGACATAGGATGAGTTTATGAGGTGCACTAAGGCTGAAGACAAATCTGAACTGCATAAAAGACTGCAGCAGAGGCCTGTGCTCTGTATTGGCAAAGTCCATGAAATCCTCAGGGCACTTTGTAATCAAGAGACGACACAAATTCTGTGGAGCTGATTTTGAACTTAAGCTACCTACAGAGTCCCCTCACCCAGTTCCAGCTCTGGAGTTAGCCTGAGCAAAACCAGTTCAGATACCTTCAAGTCTTCAGAAGCAAAGCCAAACTAACCATACTTTCTAGAGAACACATATGTTTACACTAATATTGAGGAAAACTTTTAAAACGTTTTGTACTGTCTTTAATTTCCCATTTAAAAAAATAGAGCTGTTTGGAGAAGCTTCCAAAATGACATGACACAATGGCAGGAGAAAAGAGAACATTTTTCTCCTCTTCATCAGAGCCCCAAAATTATAACTTTCTGACATTAGAGATTCTTCAACCAGAGACTGAGGTTTCTTTCAGTCAGAATTCATTTTGTCACTTTTAGATGAGTGGCAACAATTGAGAAAACACAAAACAAAAGTTTGCTTTTGTGCTCAAAATAGCGAAACACACGGAAACACATATTGAGCACCACTTCCCAGCAGGTTGGTGGGTTTTGTGTATTGTCACTGCCTTTTTTTGGAGCTCTGTTATGGAGAGAGGACTGAAAAATGAGTTCCAGAGCGCCTACTTGGTGCCTGAAATGGAAGCTGGATGAAATGTAGGCAGTGAAGTCCAAGAAAGTGATCCAGAAAAGATGTGCAGCAAGGGGTTGTCACACCCAACAGACAATAACACTTTGAAAACACCTTCCTTTTCAGCCTCAGATGCTTTCCAGAGGCTTGTGCTTGTGCCCAGCTCCCACTTTGTCTCCTCAATCTCTTGGGGACAAGGGACCACATGTCCACCCTCCATCTGAGCTCTGCCAGTGTCATGGTGCGAGTTCAGCTCACTGAGTTCATCCCAAGGAGCAGCCCCTGTGGCGCTGTGCAGGAGCCAGCTGTGGGATGAGATGTAGTGCTGCCTCTGCCCACCTTCTGGGGCATTTGCCCTGAGAGTTTTGCTTATGCAGCACCTGGTCACGGTGTCCAGCTTTGCAGCCACGGCAGTGCTGGTACCAAGGTTTCCCTCTGGCAGACACTGTCAGGGCTGAAGGGACTGATGAGCCTCCCTGTCCCTGCCCAGCCCTCCAGGGTCCTCTTGTTACAGCCATAGCCCAAGACACCCTTTTAGCCCCCTGAGGTCTGTCAGTCCCTGTGCTGGAAGCCCAAGGTCGCTTGTGCTCTCAGCCCACCCATGGCTGACACCCTGTCCTGTCCCTGTCCCCAGTGCCCGGGACTGAGACTGTCCTGCTCCTGGCTGGGGCCCAGATGGACACTGACTGCAGCCCCAGGGAGCCTCTGCAGCCCCCAGTTGACGTCCATGGGGAGTCACCATCCCATGGGGTGTCTTGGCAGGTCCCCTTTCACCTAGCTGGACATGGGCTTCCTCAGCCTCTGCCCATTGTCCTGTCTCTGTCCATTTTCCAGGCTCCCAGCGTAAAGGAAAATGGCATCAGCCATTTCTACCACTCTGTAAATCCCTGGTGACATGAAACCAGCACGGAGAGTAAAGAGACATCTGCTCCCATCAACTGTCTTTTTCCCTTCCCTAGCTTTAAAAGTGCTCCACTGCACCCCTCAGAGAGAAAAACAGCATTACAAATGTATTGAAACAAGCTGTCATTGCCCTAAAATTTCCTTTTACGAGCAAAGGAAATTCCACTACTCCAGAATGACAACCACAGCACTTCTGAGAAACCTCTGTAAATCCTGACTGAGCGCAAGCGTGTTGCTTTAGCCAGGTTTATTACTAGGAAATACTGGGGAAAATGTGATGAGAAAGCCCATTCTTGGGAACTCCAAACCAGCAGCGAGATTGAAACTGCAGAAATTTTCCCTGCAGTGAACCAAAGCCTTAAAATCTTCTGATGGTTCACTCATCGTTACACAAATGCCTCTGCATAAATCAGTCAAGTATAATGAGGCAATAAAATTTAATTCATGCACAAATATCCTGGCAATCAGCTGTGCTGGAAATAAAATTCAGAGCACTAAATAGGAACTTCGGAGGGTTTCCTGAAGCATGATTTAGGCAAATTTTGTCAGAATATGACATGATCTCTATAAATCCATAACCATTTTCATGCATATTTTCATGTTCTGCCACAATTGAGAACCATGACAGTGCTGGAACCAAGGCTTCCCTCGGGCAGACATGGTCAGGGCTGAAGGGACTGATGAACTTCCCTGCAGAGTCTTTTTGGTTCTACAGCTCAGCTAATGTTAGCAATCACATATAAATAATATCTACTAAAGATTTACAAGTGATTTGTAAAAATATACTTGGCATCAAAGTTTGAAACTTGGTCTGTGATGGACTGCCATAAGAACTGCCCAAAAACCATTTTCCCTCCTTTCTCAAATTTTACGTGCAAATAAACAGAGGCTCTCAAGAGCTATTTGTTTAGTATTAAAAGAATAGACTTCATATTTTCAAACATATTTCTTGCACTTGTGTAATTCTCAAATGGGCTAAATCCAAGTTAAATACCATAAAGTTCATATCAGTGTCTTTTATTAGAGAGGTTAAAAGTAGCTAAAATTTAGCTACGAATAAAGTATGTCAAGTCGTTTCCTTTTTCCAGATGGAGGCAGAAACATTTGAGCTTCTTAGCAGCCACACATTGCTTCAATGCTTTGAAGAGGGTATGACACCCCCAGCCCACGGCATTTCCCTATGGGACACAGAGATTATCCCTCATTTACACCAGAGACACAAGGAACAGGAAGCAGCCAAAAGCATGGAAGATGAGCTCTGAGTCCGATTCAGCTCGTGCTGACTGAAGTCTTACCTAGGCCCATACCCTTTTTGTTCCTTCCTTTTAGTATCGAGCCACTGACTTAGAAAGAAGATCAAATGACTTGTTTCTTTAAGCAACAAAAGCTTAGGAAGATGTACAATACAAATTCTGTGCAAGAAGGTTGCTCTTCCTCTCTCTAGAGCCCTCTATTTTTTATCCCACTGCTCAGCCAACTCAGCATCACTTCTCAGTGTCTGAAGTAGAGTGAGTGTCTGCCATAACACACTCGATTAGAGAGCTGTGGATTGAGGTCCTGTGAGGAGGTACAGGCCTCAGGGATTCCCAGGATTTTAAGGACAAAACCACTTTAAATACTGAAGTTAAAGGTCACCATCCAGCCCTTTTCCCTCTCCCCATTCTTGCCTCACTTCCTCCGCACACTGACACAAAGAATGATGTGAGGGAAACAGTGAAACTCCTTGAACTTTCCTACTCTTAGACTCTTAAACAGATTTTTTCCTTGGAAAGAGAAATCTGCCCCAATACCCAGAGACCAAAAGAAGGAAAAATAAAGTCAAGTGAAGTACATAGGGTTTTTTCCAACAAAGCTCAGAGGGGATTCTGGCAAGAGACAATAGTCTGGAAAGAATCAGAGAATATAGTAGAAAGAATGTCTGAAGGACCTCCTGAGATGAAGCCAAGGCAATTTTTTGACTTCTGTTCAGAAACATTACCCTTGCAGGAAGTGAGGCCTGGGGAATTTTAAAAACTGTTAACTATATCCTTTTAGGTAGCCACTGAGCCGAGGAGTGGAGTAGATAGAAGAATTAATATGAATGACTCAGATTCCACATCAATCCAGGTTAGCAGCAGTTTGGGCATCATGAGCTTTTGCCTATTTCCTCCTTTTTTTTCTCTTTCAGGTTGTTTTTTTCCTTGAGACTTCAACTGTGTAAGATATAGACAAACAATAAACTTTGGTCCCCATGCAGACCAACTGGATGAAAACAGTTTATGGGAGTTCAAGTATGATAAGCTCATGATGCCTTGTGGATTTAAAAGCTTTCTGCCCCTGAGCTCTGTGACTCACTCATCTTCAGAAGCCAAGTAAGATTTCCCAAGTAATTCAGGAGCTGACTGGCTCAGACCCATGGCAGTGTTAGGGAAGCATGGAACTGCTATGAATGTTCAAAACCTCTTCCTGGTTTTGAGATAATGTGGCATAAAATAAGTCTCTCTTGAACAGACCCAGACCTCCTGCCAGACACCGCTCCTGGTGTGCACACAGACAGGTCCTGAAGCTCTGCTGATGGGTAGCAATTTGTTAAATTGCCATAATTCTGGGTAGATTAAGGGCAAAGGTCTCATATATTACAGCTACAGAAATAAGCCTCATCTTTTGATTGGAAACTCTATTGCTATTTCAGTAAAGCAAGGTTAGACATAACAGCTATAGCAACACGATCACTATTGCCATTCCATTCCTTTTACTTTGACACTGTTCTGCCTTGACTTTTTCTCCCTTATCCACCTTCAAACAATCATGCAGAAGAATATCATTCATCACAATGGGATGCAGTGGGTAAATGCTGCTTTCTGATATTCCTCCCATCTCCACAGTTTCTATATCCCTTCAGTCTTTTGGGTTTCTTTAAAAACACCATCACCCCATGAAATCCAGCACTCAAAAATGTAATCATATATCTGTGGCTGGTTGGCAAGAAAATTGTAAAAGTCTCCTGTATGTACAAAAATTCCCTAAGAATTTTAGGTTTTGCAGCTCTTTTTCCATACTTTTCTAATGTCTTTTTAGAATAGTGTAATTAAATATCTTAGCAAAATACACATTCATCCATGCATATACAACCAAAACATTTTTTAAAGTATTTTAAGCATGTTTTGGAATAATATTTTCCGTTGCTAGAAGGCTCCTTGAAAATATAATTAATTTTTGAAGTGGCACACATTCAGGTTTTTTCTCGTTCAAAGGACTGGAAGTTGTGGCACTGACTTCAGTGTTGACAGGGTCATATCTGGTTTGTAGATCTCCCTAGTTAAAAAATTATGTTGGATCATCATTCCCTTCTAATCCAAGCTGATTTTTTACAAAGAAACAAAGCTTCTTTAGACCATGCTTCTGCTTTGATCTTTTATCTCTGCTTAATTAAGAACTCTGATTCATTTTTACCTTGCCAGAATATCTTGTATCCCTGATTCATTTTCCCTTGGCTAGATTAAAAAAGGTGACTCTTGGCTGCTTTCCACTTTTACCTTTGCATAGATGGTCTAACAAAAGTGGCTAACATTTTCCTTCTTATTAATTTTTAGCCTTTTGCATTGGCCCTTCTGCCCAAAGGCTGTAGCTTTTCTGTCCTCCTTGCTTCAATTCTTGTAACATTACCAATGAAAGGCGTTTGCTTCCTGCATGTAGTAAACTCTTATTAAAACACCTTAGAATTTTATTTTATTCTATTTCCCCTGCAGCACAGAGTAGCATTGTTCTTGGACAGGATTTTTTGCAATGGATACATTTGGCCTCATTAAATAATTAGAAAATAAACCAGAAGGATTTGGTTCTAACCATTATATGGGAGATAAACAGTTTTTAAAACGTTGCCTAATTAAATAATTACTCAATAGACCAAAACAATTCTGATCTGTCATGTAGCTAATGTGCAGTTTTCAAAAACTATCTAATTAAAGTAATTACCCAATAGAGCTGATGGTTCTAAATGAGCCACTACTTTTCTTTGGGTGCCCAGATTAAAAAAATCTGATTGCATCATTTCTTTAAGAAGGTATATATGTATCAATCAAGAACATATTAGGATCTTCTTCTACCTCTATTACTTTTCAGCTTTTTAAAGATTCTTCAGTGATCACAGACTTCTGTGATCCCTGGGTGCCAAATGAGGGGGCGTTTCCATGTTAAAACCTGGGATGCTTCTTCAGTAAGTGTGATCCTTCTTTTTTTCTGTTTGCTATACTTTCACTTAGAAAAGGGGTATCAGAGGCCCCTTTGTAAACGCAGACCCTTTGTATGACACCTCCTTATCCTACCCTGGCACCAGTACACAGACTTGGGGTGCCAGTGTGAGATGCTACAACTGACTGGCTGATTCTAGCCACTGATATATTTTAGCAGAAAAGCCTTCCTAATAAAAATGCATTTTATACAAATAAAGTTGTGATTTGCTTGGAATCATTTAATCTCACTGCTCCCCTTGTCCCTCCCCCCACGCTCCTCAGAATAAAAGGAAGCCTCAGCAAAAGCTCAGTTTTGCCAATATGACTGTGCTTACACCAGCGATTTCACCAGCACAGTTCTGTCAATCACACACCACACTTTACCACCCTCCTCATCAACAGAGCTGCTCCAGCAAAATTTTGTATTACAGACCTGACCTGAGCCTCATTAAAGTGTCCAAGGGTCATAGGCTATAAAGGCACACAGACATGTTTGGAAAACAGCAGCTTCCTATATTCTCTTTAGTTTAATTGGTTTTGAACTTACATGGAAGCTGACCTGGTTTTCAGATTTTGACAACAAAAAATTTCCACGGCCACTTTTGACTGGTTTATTTTTTAGGCACAGAAATTTGTTATCTTTTCAGCTGTAGTTTGACAATTCAGCTATTTTAACGTCCTGATCACAGGGATATGCCAGGAGGTGTTTGAAGGAGTATCCAAACAGAAGAGAATCAAGAAAATGGGAGAAGTTTTTGTAAAAACTGGAAGGAGGCCAATACAAGGCAACTGGAAAGAGATGGAGGAGGAAAAAGATCCCAAATATAAAAAGTGACTTCCCTAGACTAAGTCTGAACTGCCAGAAGACTTTTTTTTACTTCGTGGCAGGCATAGCAGCCTGCCAATTTTAAGAATAGTCTTTTATCAAGGAACTTATACAAACCTTTGGACAGTTAATTTTGGTCATCAAAGTGTGAATATATTGTATGTAATTTTAGAAACATACTTAACCTTCTGTGACTCTCCGCATTGGTAGCCGTCATTAAATGGCGTTAGTTATTCACTGCTCTATTCCCAGCACCATGATGAAGCCTGCAGCACATGTCTGTTCTTGTGTCGGCCTAACTGACTCCAAAACCTCACAGACATCACGTGAACTAACTGAGGTCCTCTAGCTATGGCAGCAAAACCCCCAGCCCTCACTGCAGGGTGACAGCTTTACTGCTCGTAGCAGTGAGAAACAACCAGACAGCAGGCAACACTCGCACGTCCAGAGGGGCTTTGACCGGCAACAGGGTGAACAGAGTGTGGAAGAGCCAGCAGAGAGATGAGACCCCAGACCTTAAATCCAAACCAGGTCTATTAGAACAGTACTTTCAGGATTTTCCCTTGTTTAAGATTAACCAAAGTGACAATATGCCAAAAGAAACAGTTTTGTTTTAGCCTGGAAAAGAACACATTAGTTAATAATGCAAAGCTTATCCTTGTTTTTACAGTAACTGCAGCTGAGTAACTGAGATGATAAAATTCCAGTGCAGAGACTTTAGAATGTTTGTATTTCATAGATACAAAAAGATTATAAGTATGATCTCCATTTGCCTTAGAAAGAACTTATATTTTCTTTTGTCAAATCTCTGCAGCAAATATAGCAACAATCCAGATTTTTTAATAAGAGCATTGAACTTGTGATTTCTTGAAAAATTAGCTTTTCCCTCCTTAGCCATATCAGTCATTCAAAAATTTCCATAAGAGGGGATATTTGACATATGTGATGAGACTGACTTTGATCCTTGGGACAGCATATTTGGTTATAGATTTCTTTGTTCTATGAATAAACGTCCTCCTATGTGTTCTTTGTGGATACAAGGAAGGGAGTTTATTAAATGTAAGATCAGGACATACTTCTGAGGTGTGCAAAGATGCAATAATTTTCTTCTGCTGCTAAACGGCAAGCAGAGTGGCACAGCCTTCATGTCATCTGTCTGTTATACTAAGAATGGAATGAAGAGTCCCATTCTGCAATTTTCTTGTATTGTAGTTTAAAGCATAATACTTTTAACTTATTTGAGAAAAATCCTGAAACAATTTCTTTCTTGATAAAATGAGAAACTGAGGATAAAAGACAGGTTTACATAAGAAGTTTTCAGTTTCATTTCAAATATTTTCTTTTTTTTGTTTGTTTTTGCATTAGACATTTAAAACATTTTTGCATTATGTGACTGGGCAGGGGAGCAAGAATATATATCCTTCTTCCTATTCAAAGCAATGTACTTTGTTTAGGAACACAGCTGCCATAGGATTCTGGGGATGTCAGATGCACAAACAGGTTGAAAGAGAGATGGGGACAAGGGATAATGGCTTTAAAAGGAAAGACAATGGATTTAGGTTGGATATAAATAAGAAATTCTCCACTGTGAGGGTGGTGAGGCACTGGAACAGGTTGCCCAGAGAAGATGTGGATGCCCCATCCCTGGAGATGATCAAAGCCTGGATGGAGTGGGCTTTGGACCACCTGGTCTAGTGAAAGGTGTCCCTGCCCATGGATATAGATGACCTTTAAGGTCCCTGGCAACCCAAGACATTCTACAAATCTATGATTCTAATCAAATTCATAGAGGATGGTCTCATTACTGGCAATCAACCATTATACTCCAAATCCAGCCTTTGCCTCAGAGGATCTCTACATTACATATTAGCCAAAGATGAGCAGTGTGACTCTGAGAGACGTGCTGTACTTACCCTCATTCTTAGACTGCAGTTTCACAGCAGCTCAGGATGATATAAGTGCTGCACTTCTTCCTGTCCTGGACATGTAATTCCAGCCTCATTCCTTTATCCAGCTGGCGCAGGAAACTGTTTCCTTTGAAAACTAAGTGATGTCAGCCAAGTCAGCTTCCTGATCTCATCATATAAGCACAGTTTTTGATCATTATTTTTTTCTGTAATCTTCTGCTACTGACAGATTTGCAGTGGTTTATGAAGCTGTACAAATCTCTGGTCAACTCCAGCACAGTAAGTTTAATGCTACATTCCCCTGAGCCATCCCGATCTTGCCTGTGTCCTCCAATGATGGGAATGTGGGCAAGGAGTTGTGCTGGCTGAACTGTTGATTTTGTGAGAACTACCTACAGTCAAAAAACTAATTCATACTTGTGCAGGATGAGTTAATTATTGTACTCCTCTCCCAGGGTAACAGGCAGCTTGAAAAGTAGTCTGCTCCTACTGAACTACAGCAGTGCAGTCTGAGCTGGTGATCCCTCCATGGCAGTGGCGCTATCACTGCTCTTTAGAAATAACCCCCTGTATGGCCTCTGAAGATCTCCTGACCTTTTTCAGCATTTGTTTTGTCTTAAAATTCACTGGAGATGGCTTTTTTTCCTACCAGCAACTGTTCTACAACATCTATAACACTTCTCTTCAAAGGTGCTGTTAAACTAATCCTTAATTTTATAAGGCCATCAGCTCAGCATGTGGTAAGGTAACAAGAAGATAAGAGCTCTTGGCATGTGCCTGTGTGCAGCTGTGTAACCTTTCCTGCTTTGCAACACTTATCTGACTTCAAGAGGAAGGCATCAAAAATACAGCATTGTGAATTATTTTCACAGCGTACGGGTCTGGCTGTGCAGTGTTTTAAACCCCCCTCTGGTTCAAGTGCCACACATATTTTCTGTTGCACACATTCATTGCTGAACTCCAGTGAGAATGGCAGCAGTGTCCTGAACCAACAAAAGCACTTATTCATATCACCTTTCAGATCGCCACTATTCCCACTGAAGTCAGTAGGGACACAAGGGTTAACTGTTTAAATTTAAACAGATGCCTCAGAGCTTCTTGACTTGAGAACAAAAATTAAATCCCCGGGCTGTTAAATAAAACTCCTTAACTTTGGTTTTGGATTCTCTGAAGAGCAAGAATTCTCAAAGGGGGATGTCTGTGGAGGAAACCAAGAGTTAACAGTGAAGTTACAATAGTATTATTTAGTTATTACAGTCAGGGGAAGGAAGAAAGAAAACAAAATACACACTCTAAAATGCACACTCACAATATTTCATATTCAAGATTTTTTAAAGTTTAAATTTATCTACAAATATTTAAATTATATTTTATGTTGTTATTTTTATCATAATCACAAGAAATATTTTTATTCTTAAACCCTACAATATTTCAAATGAAGGAAATACAAAGAAAAGAGGATTCAGAAAACATTAAGTAATTCAGAACTGAAAATCCTATTTCATCCTGGAATTTAAAATGTTTTCCATTTGACCTGAAACTTAAAATTAAATTTGCATTTCTGTTACAGAGTTATATCATCTTGACCTGAAAGAAGTAGTAGCAGTACTAGTACTAGTGATTTCTTTTCGGAATATTCTTTTTCAATTTACAGTCCTTGTAAACCAAAAATGCAGTGCTCTAGATCCTCTGCTGAGTGATGGAGAGGAGGGAGATAGCGAGGGAAAGTAGCTTTTGGTGGGTAGGTGAGATTCTGTCTTGCAAGGTGTTTTATTCTAGCAAGCATGAAGGAACTTATATTTTCAGCCCCTTCAGCCCTTTTTTTCAGACAGTTGTTTCTTCTGCCTGAAGATATACTCTGCATTAAAGGAACAGATAAAAAACCCCAATGATTGCCTGACTTTGTTTCTATTGTCATATTTGTTGATGTTATCTTGGTTTATGTGGGTCAGAAGGCAACCACCCTTGGCTCTCTCGCTGCCGCTGTCACTTAAGGCTCTGCACAGTGGCCCCACCGTGCTACCAAGTTAGAACAAAGGCACTTTGCACCCATTTATCACACAGACAGCTGAATACACATGGTGTAAAACATTACAGAATCAACCTCCAAATCCTTCTGCTTAATGGCATTGTATTCCAGCACCAATTGTTCTCTGGACAAAAAGGTGCCATAGGGCACCAGAGTGAAACATATCATTTTAGAGTGCAACATATCACAGAGAGCAATTGTGGAAGATGTCCTTGCCCACGGCAGTGGGGTTGGACCGGGTAATCTTTAAAGGTACTTTCCAACCCAAACCATTCTCTGAGAACATAAGCCTCACCACTGGGGTAGTAGAAGGGTTTTGTTTGGTTTCACAGTTGAGTGACATTATTTTGGAACAGCAAACAAAATAAACAAACAAAACAATCAGCTGTGTCAGAATTACACAGACAAGATTGTCTAATATGGGGGGGCTGAGGCTTTAAGGTCCCTGCTGGGATTTTGGAAGGATAAAAAGGGTGGGGCAATGAATGGTGTCAGTAGAACAGGGAAATGGTACAAGGAAAGAAGTGATGAGTCTGGGAAGGGACCTCTAATTTTCTCTCATGAAAAGTTTTTTCCCCCTCTGCCTCTGACAAGTGCAGCCAATAGCACCAACAATGGGAGACAAAATGCTGGACATGCTGAACTTAACAGCAGAGCTACTGTTGTCTTGTACAGGCCACAATTTCAAACAGAAGCAGCAGAATGAAACCCAGTTTAGAGCTATCTGAAAGAACCTGAATCTCCTTTTAGAGAATCCCTCTCCTTTTACATTGAGAAATCAAAACCAGAAGCTTTAGAGTGGCTCAGTATAATCGTAAATAGCCATCATCATAACTATCCACACAGCAAATGTGCAAATGTGTAAAACACCACATTCTAAATAATAGTACCCTCCTTGTTCAGTATTAACTTACAGCCATCCTGGCTTTGTCTTCAAGTAAAATGCTGCAGTATTGAATTCTAATGAAATATTTTCATCTACAACTACCAAAACTCATTTCAGTTGTTGACATTTTTGTTGCTATTATTATTAACTATTATTATTAACTATATTATTATTTGCCTTCTCTCTATTTATTTAGCTCTGTAGCTTTCTTTGATTTTTCATATCGAATAGTGGTTTAGTGAGGTACATATTCAAATGTGATTTAAAATTAATCTTTTATGGAACCTGAACAATGAGCAATCGCTCACTAAAGATAATGGATGAATAGTTCAATACCTGGCATGTGCTGGCTATCTCAAGTTCTTCAATTTTTTTTTTTACTGTCTGATCAAAAAGTTTGTTTTGAATACATGGATTTAATTTATATAATATACACTCAAATTTTAACTTGGGGAGAAGGAAGGGGCAATGATTCCCTGTAGTCCAGAGATGTCTAGATTGACTTATACAAAACACTGCAATTTTTGGTCTTCAGCTCCAATAAGAACAACTAAAGAAGATACTTTTCAGAATTAAAATCTGTCTGGATATTTTACTATTCCTCCAGGATACAGATTATTGAGTTTCAAGAAAATCATATGCTGAATAAATAGTTAAATATGCAAAGCAGGATTTATCCAACAAGAAAGATGCACCCTGCCAATCTATGGTGACTTAAAGTCATTATTTGGGATTCTCAGCAGGAGACAAATCTTTGTACTGAACAAGGCAGAAACTCAACCTAAGGTGACTTTCCCAACCTAAAGTGACTTTCCTAACCTAAGGTGACTTTCCCATTTCTCACAGAGCAGACAAATCACCAGGCTCTCAAGGTATTGGGTGAGTTTTATTTTTCTGCCTTTCTCTTCCCTAACCCTTCCCAAGCCCTTAATTTCTTCAAAACCGTTATGTTACTGTGGGAAGTTCCCATTACAATAAAGTGGAATTTCCCAAGGAGTGAAATTCCATCATTAGAAAATTCCCAATTATTTCTGCTATTATTTCTCATTAAATTAGCTCCCTAAGCACTGCTGGATGAAGATTCCAAGTTCTCCATATCAGTGAAAAACAGCTGTATCTCCTGGCAACTTTAAAAATCATTTCTCAGGGGAGAAAGAAAAGCCCTAAGGTGTTGCAGCCACTAATTGTAGTTCTAGTGATAACACTCACACAATTATATCTTTTTAAGAGATCTTCAGATACATGTTTCTTTATTCCTAAATATGATACTTAAGTTATCCAATCAGGAAAACAAAACAGCAGTGTATTACTTAGGTCACCATTGGATCATGTCGTGGCATTTCAGTAAGGATACAAAAATGGAGTAAGAGCTTACTGAGCATTTCTGAATAACAAACAAATCCATAAAAATCTGAAATTTAAATGGATTTTTAGATATTCTGCAAGCAGAAAAAGGAGTGAAATAAATCAGATACATTATTCAGCACAAAGTACTCTCCTAAGTCCTCTTTTTTCCCCCGTTTTTCTTTATCTTGCAAACTGCAGAACCAGCCATTGCTTTCTGGGGATTTCATTAGCATGTGGAAGACATATTGTAAAAAAGCTTGTCCACTAGGGAAGTATTATCTTTTACTGGCAATCTGTGAGTGCTACTGAAAAATGACCTTTTACTATCAAAATATTAATGTCTTTGTCTCAAGAAAGAATTTAAAATCTAAACCTCGCATGAAAATGGGATATCATTTTTCTTTACTCTCCGTGGATATAGATGCTTCATAATGTCTGTATAATTCTCTGCTGTACATGCATCTTGAGCCGTATTATGTGATAACTGGAAGTTATTATATTTCATAAGGCTATTGTAGTGTTCCTATTGTGTGGAATAAAAGCTGTAGACTGCACATATTTGTATCCTGTACATAAAAGTTTGGTGTTTCGCTGTCAGACAGACATGGCTAGTGGGCAGCAAGAATTAATATCTGTGTGAACCTGGATCTGAAACAACAGTGGATCACTCATCTTAGGGGTTTACTTACATTACTGTCATCCTACTGATTCTAAAAGAAAAGCAGAGTGAGCAATGATGCTTCCTTTGTGCTGCTCATGCCACCACAGTGCTTGCATCACGTCACTCATGGCTTTGCAGCACCTGCATCACTTCATTCCAGGGAAAGAAGTGCATAAGTCCCACACTGCCCTATGAAGAATGTACTACACTGCTGATTATGTGTGCCTCTGAGTCCTGGGGCATCATTCCATCCAGAGGGAAATCGGTGATGGGGAAAGAAAGAATGAGAAGGGCAATCCCAAAATATGGGTCCCAACCCAAAGCCCAAACGTTTATATTGGCTCTTGATTCATAGGTTTAAGCTTGGTGTCTGGTTTTTTACAGCTGGCCCCAAGAGGGGAAAAAATTATATATGAAAGAAATACTGAGATTATAGAAAATAGAATGAAGTTACATTACATGTATGTGAGAAGTAACACACAATCCTTTTATACAGATAAGAACTGAATTGGTTGGTCTGTTTGGGATAGATTATTTCTTGCAGAATTTCTTTGAACCTATGCCATGAAAAACAAGTGTGACTCTGTTTCTTCCTCCCTGTAGTCATACTAATTCAATGCTATTGAGTAGTCAGGAAAGGACAAATTAATTTAGAAATATTTAAATGGATTACTAAGGATATCAGTAAGCATTTAAAAATGCTCTAGTTGAATCACTTTCCTTAGGACTCAGTAGGCAAGTCTTAACCCACGAGCTAAGGACAAGCTCTGAAATTCTTGCATAATTAAGATAATTGAATGGCTTGATAATATCAGAAAGGACAGTCCAAATCCTTTCCCCTTACCACCAACCTGAAACTGATGTTTCTGCTTTGATTCAAATCTAGTACTCGGTACGCTGATTTAACTCACCAAACAAGCAGAAAAATTAATCCAAAAACAAGTTGGTAACATTATTTTGATTTGGCTTAGTCAGCTCCTGTAAGAAAAGCACATGCTAGAATTTAATCTAGCACTTCAGTTCTACTGATATCCACAGGAATTCAAGAGCATGCACAACATTCAACAGAAGCTTTCTTTCATGAAACCAACAGTTCATCATAAGGAATAAGCAGAACTCAGAAACTGGAGCGTCTTCTCAGATGTACTGAGAACAGAGGGCTTTAAATGGATCTACATTTCTTTTTTCCCTCTCTCTGAAGATACCAGTTCACTTCTAGAGGGAAGCCCTTCCTTTCAGTGGTGCTAAAAATTAGCTACGGTCCCATATCTAAAAAAACACACAGGCCAAAATAAAACCTCAGGTAGAAGCACCTAATGCTGCATGGTTTAAAGTGACTGCTGTGACCAAAAATTCAGAAGATAAAAGACAGCATAATGCTTTTAAGAATTTGCAATTATCCCTATTACTTAAACACACCAGTGTGGGAGTTAAAAAAACAGCATTAATATTAACATTCCTACAGCAACACTCTGCAGCATGGAGATTTTAGGTCAGCTTCATTTTAGAAGGATAAATAATGAATTGAAGTGCCAAATCATTTTGTGGAAACATCCTGTAATGCAAATGCCTCTTAAAGGCAAAAGAGAGATTCATGCTTAGAAATAACATAGAAAAATATGTCTCTGGTGAGTCCTCAGTAACTGCATTGCAATTTATAACAGATTCCTTCCCTCATCTACTTCCATGAAAACTTGTACTTTCTCTAGGCTGCACCTTCTACTAAGGGGTCTGATTTAATGGAAGTAAAGGTATTAATATCTGTACTGTATCACCAATCTTCTTTACAAAAAGGTAGAAATATGGACTTTGGCATGCTTCACTTACCAAATTTCATGGTCCAGTACTGTGGTATAAAATCCAGTCTGAGGTGTGAGCTGAAGATATGAGGTCTCAATAGATGTATTGCTTGGCTGTCCTATTTCTAGCAAAAAAAAACCTGCAGGGAAACCCCTGAGAACTTTAAAATCTTAAATTAACAGAATCAAAAATGTTAGTACTTTGTTACCCGAGCTTCAAGTTAATTTACCCCCAGATGCTAAGCCTCTCTGTTAGGATTCACTGGGACTATTTTGAGGGTAGGGTTTAAGTTCATAAACATATTTCTTGTTTCACACCTCAGTTTGACTAATCAATCAAATTGCATTCTTTTTAGTAGGTTTTTACAAGTTAGATTCAGGGTGGGGTTTATGTTCTATTTAACCTGTGTTTTAAATGAAGTACTGTGAATTTTCAGTATCTACAACTTAGTCTCGTACATAATATCAGGAGATCAAAATGAGCTAAAATAATTGGTCATTAGCATCCTTTTCTCTATTTTCCACAATGCAGGAACAAACAGATTTAGTTTCAATGATATTAGGCAACTTTTAGCTTTTCTGCCATTTGCTGAAAGATTTTTAACTAAAGAGGGGTTAAATTTAACATCCCTTGAACTGCCACAGATCATGAGTAATGCTACTGAAATTAGTGCATTTCCTCTACTTTCAGATGCTAAACGACAATCTTGGCAAATATCCTACACAACATTCACTAAGGAGTGGCAAAATCCTCTCCATAAAATATATGATTCTCTACTAAATTATAAAATGAAAGTGTCTTCAGAACTCTGAGGATTTATTGGCCTATAAGCTGTGGTCAGCTAGGCCCATACATCTAATGACTGCCTTATCCCATGACTCTTGAAGAGGTCTTATTCCAGAGTGTGTGGGAAATGGATTTATCCCAATAAAATAATTATTATGCATGTAGAAAGACTTAGTTCACTCTAGGAAGATTGAACTCTTTGATTAGGTTAACTAGACAAGTAGAAAGGAAAAATAATTTTCAGTGGGTATTCAGTAAAAGTGAATAAAGACGTAGATACATTTGTGAAAGAACCTCCGCATGTCAGTAAGTCCTTTCATCTATACCACAAGGTATTTCTTTACATAAAATCAGGCAGAGAAGAAATTTCTAAACTTTCCAATATCAGGTGCAGTAGAGAATTCCCACTTGAGTAATACCACAGTCTAAATTGTCAGTTTATATTGGTAAAGTTTGGGCACATGATCACTAATTTTCTACAATAGTAAGGAAAAACCTTATGTAGTTAGAATTTGCTGAAGTCCTGAATGATTTACATGATTTCTTTAAAAATCGTGTCTATTTACATGAGTTAATCTCACTGAGTCATTCCGTTTCACAGCCTTTCCTTGAATTAATAGGAGTTCGGGTACAATTAATGGAAATCGTAGACCCTTCTAACACCAGGAGGAAAGATTTTTTTTCCTTATGATCAAATCAAATTCTTGATTTAATTTACGTGAGGTTTTTGAGAGATGCAAAGTCACCGGAACTCTACTGACTCAGAACTACCAGATTAATTGCATTCAGTCACAAGAACACAGATGCCCTGATCTGATGCTTGCACAAGGAGGGTCATGTGTCTTACATGATTCAGTAAAACACGAGTAGCATCAGCTGGTGTCCAGAAGCCAGCTTCTTCACATGTGATTATAATTAGGAGCAATGAGTGCAGTGAATTCACAAGTAACTTCCCAGTTTCAGGAAAAAGCAGAGTAAGATGATAAATTGATTAATAAATTGTGTCATTTACTGCATGGTTCCATTTCTCGGTCTCCAAAGATTGTTTTATAGTTGAGAGTCATCTGACAGCTACAATCTGCATCACAATGTTGTTTTCACACATGAGACAAGACTGATTACTAGAATATATCCAACATATTGTAACAAGAACAAACAGCATAGCTCCAGACACTGAACCCGTTTATACCACACAGGCTCTTGCCTTTGCTTCACTCAGACAAACATGATTCCTTCACACAGATCTTAATAACTTCTTCCAGCATTTTTAAACATTATTTTTATTT
>VXBT01005712.1:0-45967 GCA_013400235.1 Oriolus oriolus | reverse complement strand
GGGAGGCTGGGCGGGAGCCGCGCCGCCGCCGCCCGGCCCGGGAAGGGAGGGCCGGGGCTTTCGTGCGGCGGCCGCATCGATACCGGGAGAGAAGGATGAAGGAATGGAGGAGGCCGGGCCGCTCCGCGCGGCGCCCGGAGGAGCGGGGCCTGGTCTCGGCGCGGCCCCCGGAGCCGCTGCCGCCCCGCTGCCGTGCGTGACTCACACGAGCCGCGAGTGGGCAGCGCCGCGGGGCTTTTCCCACGCCAAAACCTGTCGCTACCGAACGGAAAAAGGGGCTTGGGGTAAAATTAATAAGTTTAATTTCGATAAGTTCGAGGCGCGCTTAGCAGCTCTCGGCATGAGATGGAGCGGGTGTTTGGAGCTGCCGTGGGTGCTGGAGCTGCTCACCGGCTGCCGAAGGAAGTGGATCGGTGTTGGCCTGGGTGAGGTGGCTCGGCCGTGCAGAAAGCTGTAGGTCTGGGTGTTGAGAGAAGGATGGGTCACGCCTTCGTGCTCGGTTAATTTCTCTTCTGGAGGTAATCGTTGTGCTTTCCTGTAGGAAAGAATGTAGTTCATGGCCACAGAATCATAAAATGATTTGGGTTGGAAGGGGACCTTGAAGATCGTCTAGTTCCAACCCCTGCGCTGGGTGCTTGTATCCTTCGCAGCTTCATTTTCCTAATGAGTGATATATTGTCGGAAAGTGTATGGCCCCTCACACACTTCCAGTAATGAATACTAGTTAGGATTTTATTGCTTTGCCTTGAACACAATTATTTGAGAGGTTTTTCTTATTTCAAAGAAAATGCTAGTTATTACCTTCAAGCAGTGAGTACACCTTTGTGGGTTCAGCACATTAAAACTTCAGTGCTGTTCCCTTGCTGGGTTCAACTGAAATGGCCAAGGGAGTTTGAGAGTTTTAGGTGCTTACTTGGTGCTCTGACTTTTGGACCCAGGTTTCTGTCAGGAGTGGCCTCACTAATCCGAGGTAAAGGATGTGTTTTGTCAAAGTTTTTTGCTCATATGGGAGACCAGAATAAGTAAGGACTACCAAGTGCAGTGTCGATTTTAATTAAGATGTTTTTTCAGGGAAAAAACACCAACAAACCAAGTGATTGAAGTATTTAAGTCAGTGTTTATCCAAAGCCATTTCAGTATTTGATGTGCACTTGAGTGTTTCTGCAAATCCTTACTGATATAAATAAAGCATTTGGACTAGGTGATTGCAAGTTCCTGTCTTTCTGAAAGGTTCCTTTTAGTCTGTAGTTTTGTACATTGGAAAATTATTTCAGTTTAATAAATGGTAACAATATAATTACACTTCTAACAAACAGAAATTCACAATTTATGGGGAAAACCATCAAAATGAAGAAGTTTTTTGTGTGTGTGCTTGTTGCACTTTGAGAGAAATATACCAGGTGAAAATGAGCAAGGGGAGTTTCTACCGAGCACAGCCCTGCTTTGCGGGGTGGGAAACATGACTGGAGAAATTAAACCTTGTCTTGATAGCTCTGCTTTAGCCATTATGAGTCCAGGCTCTGTTTTCATTCCCAGTGTTCTGATACAGAGACATTTACTCCTGTTAAATGGTCTAGTGCCTACAGACATGTTTCTGCTTGGTATGTTTGGATGGCAGAGTCCTGAGCATGTTTGCCCATATGGTGATAGCCTCTGCTGTTACTTATGTCTAGGAAGTGATGCAGGTGGACAGGCTCTCTGTAGGGGAGCATCAGCACTGGGGGTGACACCACTTTTTCCTGCAAATGCCAAGAACCGAGTCCAAAATTGCTAGGTCTTGCTTACAGAGAGAGAGAGTAGGCATGACCAAGTGGCTTGATTCTTGTGTCATGTGTAGTTTTGGAAATATGGAGATGTCCCGGGCACAGCTCTTGTGTATTCATGTAGTGATCTGTGATTCAAGTAGTAGTTTTCTTTAGCTGCAGTCAGTACTGCTTGACAGGGGGAACTGGCTAGCTCAGATGGGGAGCCCAGAAGTCTTGGGATTGATTATTATATTTTATTGTGAGTCTCTCTTCAGCCCAGCTGCAGCATCGCTGACTGCTTGGAACACTTTTGTTTATTTCTTTTTTTCCTCTTTGTAAGCTGTCAGTTCCAAAGCTGCTGTTTAAGATTCTGTCATAGCTATCTCTGTTGAAGATGATACCGAAACTCAAGCTACTAGATAACCACACAATATGTGGGTTTGCGGTTAAAGGAAATGGTTAAGACTTTTTTTAATAAGAGGAAGTGAGAGGTTGAAGTGTGTATAGCAGCAGTAGAGATTGCTGTAGATGGTGTCTAGAGAGTACAGATTTTCAAGGATTAAGAATTTTCTCAACTGTTAGAAACAAAGCAGGAAAATTTTACTTCCCAAAGAATCACAGTTGTTGTTAAAAGCAGTTAGAAACATAGATTCTTTATACTTCATCTTCCTGTACAAATTTCAGTTTTGTTGCTGTTGTGCTTATAGCTTATAATTGTTCATACTTTCCTGTTTACTGACCTTATGTGCCACTGTTGTCTTTTGAAACAGTTAAAAGTTTGTTGTTTTTAAGACAGAGTATCTGAGTGTATGGGTTTTTTGCCTCTGAGAGTGACATGGAAATTAGGAAAAGTGAAGTTACTAAGGTAATACTGGATGATGAGACAGAACTTATATTTCTACCCTGTAAGGATGTGGATTTTTTGTTGCTGTTGTTATTTTGAAGGATGGCCCTTTACTTGCTGCTTTCAGCTGTCTTTTACATTGGAACCAGTATTAGTACGGAACTTGGAACTCTTACCATTGTGGTTTCTCTCTTGGTTTGTTCCTTCTATTTTTAAAGAATTTATGCACAGTTATCTAGGTTATTGTCTACCCTGTAACTTTTGTCATTATTTGCGTACAACTGCACTTCTGTAAATCAAAGACAGCAAGGGTTTTTTGTGCCATCCTGGGTCAGGTGAAGCTTGGAGTTCGTGGTTACCTCCCAAGGCAGACCGAGTCTTGTGTTGGTAAACCTTGTGTAAATGCTGCCATTACTGTCAACTGTTTTGTTAGAGTGGTGGCTGCAGAGAAGAATCTTTTTTGTGGGCCTGTCTTCTGTTTGTTTATAAAGCCCTTGGATACCACAATGTGTTTACAGTAAGAGATTTGATCTTGAAATACCTGAAATAGAGATTTAGCCAGAGTGTTGAAGTAGTACTGCAGTCAACAGACCTGCGAGGGATGAAAGTTAAGGTTTTAAATTATTTAGAGTATATGTTAATCAAACATGATAAGTCTGTTATTTAGCATGAATTGCTTTGCTAGCAGTGTTCTGTTATTCTTCACAGTATAGGTTTTATGTTTGTTCAGAAGATGTTTTTAAAATGTGATTAACAAAAAAAATTCTTTTGAGTTTCCCAACTCAATTACGTAGTATCTGAAAAATGGGAATCTTAAACCAATTCTTAGATGTGAACTGCATAACCAAACTGAAGTCATAGGTAAGGAACTTAATAACTGTTTGCAGAGGCTTTAGCTGACTGTATATTTTCTTTAAAGACGTAATAGTGGAAATACTGGATTTTTATCTATATTCAGGATGTTACTTAAATATAAGTAGTTTTGCTCAGGCACTTGAGTGGTTCTTCAGGAAACAGTGGGAGAGATTTTAGGTGACTGGAAGACCATGGGGAAGTTTACAATCTGCAGAGCTCTGAATTTTGGAATGGTGTAGGATTAGATCACTCTTTGGACACAGCTCTGTGCTGGAGTGCAGACCTTTGAGCTGAGAGGAAAAGCTCACCAATAATTTAGTTTTGAATTGTAAGGTTGGTGTTGAACAGATAACGTCAGGTAATGTCTTCAGGTCACTGGGAAGTGTCTCAGGGTGGGGCAGTATTGCTTCCATAGATGTCAGCAGTACTTTAAAGGTTAAAATGGCAGCATATGTTTGTGTCTGTCATCTTGGAGGAATGGCTTATAACACTGTCTCATTGATAAGCAGAGGAAGCCTCAAACAAACTCACAGTGCAGGCAATTGCAAAAAAATTCCTTTGCTCAGGAAGCAAACACTAACTGGCGATACTATATCGTACACTCACAAAAGCAATTAAATTTGTAAAGAAACTGTAAGACTTTCCAATAAAATAAAAATGTCCTGTGATATCTTCTAAAATATACAGAGTGGATTTTTCCTTTTGCATCAAGAGCAGATGCCCAGAATTCTTGCCTTGCTTCTTGGCTTACAAATACAAGTTACCTTGCCCCTCGCAATCACTGTTCATTTTGTGTTGACGCAAAACCAAATCCAGTTTTAGTTGCAAGAGATTTTAAGAGTTGTGTGCAGAGGAGATGCGCCTAAAAAGTAGTAACAGTTCCCATTTGAGGTTCAGAATAGACAAGGCTTTCCCATTGCCATGCTTTTTTTAATTGAGATGTTATTTTATAAACTACATTGAGGAAAAGTTTTGTGGCAGTGAAACTTCTCTTAATTTTTTTTTCCTTTGCATTTCACCTGCCCCATATGTGATTAATAGAACCACGTGCTTAAACAGGTGCTACAAACACAAGAAGACGGTGTGAGTTTATCACTGTACAGATGCTGTCAAACCCAGTATATTTCAGTCATCGACAAAGTGACGGGTCATTAGTATGGACAGCTTAGAAGATACTTTATGTGTTGACCTTAGCAAGGCTGCTGATATGACCTCATCTGATTGTTCTCATGAACAATCTAAGGAAGTACAGTCTGGATAAAGTTGTGATGATGAAAGCAGATGGATCACCATATTAGGGAATGATTGTGAAGATCTCATTGTCAGATGGGGATCAGCAGGGTCTTGTTGGGGTGTGTATTAGCTCTGGTTCCAGTCACTCTTTGCATCAACAACCTAGATGACGGCTACAGTGTGCTTAATAAATTTATACATAGGAAACCGGGCCAAGCTACAGAATCTAATTGAAATTCAGCTTGAGCTTAGAAATTGTAGGTCAAGTCTAACAGACTTGGAGGTGGCTGAGCAAGTATGATTGTTAGCTATTTTGTGCTTAGTGGAATTTAAAGGACAAAATGAGAAGTAATGGGATATCAAGTCTGGAGAAAATAGCTGGGAAAGGTTAGGGACATCGCAGGGCAAACAAGAGCCAGGTAAGTTTTGCTACAAAAAATCAGGGATGACGTGAGGTTATATAAATGTGTGAGCAAGATAATCTGAAGGAAAAGTAAGTAGTCCTTTTGCTCTACATCTCCTTCATGGAGATTCATTGAAAACATATCTGGTTGACCACTCTTTTCAAGGAAGATATGGCCGAAATGGAGAAAGTTCAGAGAAGAATAATAAAGACAGGTGGTGCAGAAAATTGCACCCATTAAAAAATGGGAATGCTTTTTCAAGTCAGCTTATAAGTAATACAAATTTTTTAATATTTAGGACTGCTGTAGGGAGATAGGGAATAGTTTGTGCCAACCAGTATGACCACCAGAGATCAAGAAGTGATGGATTAAGTTAAATATTGGAAAACTGAATTTAATATTGGAAAAGATTGTGAGAATGTTTTTGAATGTAGCCTGTTTGAGATCTGTAAGTAAAGATTTGGCAGACATGTCCGAGGAGCAGCACAGGTACAGTTGATCCTGCCTTGGAACAGGAGAGGTAGGTAGGCAATTTCTCGAGGTCCTTTCTACCCTTTTCTTCTGATTTCACGTAATTTACATTTTACTTGGTTGAATTTCTGAGCAGTGATACCCTAGGATTTAAAGTAAGGTATATACTTGGGATTCAACACACACCAAATAATGAGTAAACACAGGGAAGATGTCTTGCTTAGATCTAGGAAACACTGGACTGACTATTAATTGTAATTTTGAGTTGAAATGAAGCTACATTATCTTTCAAATTTTGAACTCTAGTAAATAAAAAGTGCAACAGCTGTTAAATTTCTAAGAAATTTCTAATTTTGTGCCATATTTAGGGTATGCCAAGGCCTTTAGAGACTCTTCATAAAGTGGTTACATAGAGACTTTCTTCAGCTTGCAGATCTTGGTTGAAACTATTAGCATAATTTGTATCAAGATGCAGGTTTACCTTTCATCAAGTATCATTTATGTAACTACAAGCATAAGTGATGTAATTTACTAGGAACAAGATCACCCTAGAGATGGTGGTGTAGCACTGTTAAATTTTAGCCAAAAAGTAAAAAAAAAAAAGTATTAAAATATACTCAAAAGTATTAAAATATGGTCTAATAATTTGTCCATGTGTGACCAACTTATTCTTGCATCTTGTTGGATAGACTTTAAGAGGAACAAGGCTTTATTCACAGAACTTATGTGGGACCCGCCTGTTTAATAATGAACTTCGGCTTCCACAACCTAAAATAGAGGCAAGCAGTTGTGGTAGGCTTAATCAGAGATATTAAAGCAAATGTAGTGTAAACCACTATTCAAAGCAGGTGTTTATTGTTTATTCACCTCTCTCTCCTTCTCAGTAATTTTGCTTTTTTGAAATTAGAGATTGCGAGTTCATATTCTTAATTGTTTTAAATGCATGGCAGAAACAAAGAGTATATAATAGGTTTTATCCAGCAAAATATAATTAATGGTGAAAATGTCTCTCTGAATGTTTCTTTGACTTTTATATTTAGTATAATTTACAGGATGGACATCAGGCATGCAAACTTAGAGATATATCTTAGCATGAAGTCTTTAATGCCAGCAGCTCTTACAAGGGAAGAAGAACAGTTTTACTATGCCTGCCTTTCTGGCATATCAAGAGAAAGTGCTGTAGTAAACTGCAAGTGGGACATACAGGAGCTTTTCCTGTTTTTGAATGTGAGACATCCTAAAAGTATTTCCATTTACTAATCCAAGTTACTGATTTGGGGGATGGATAGTTTTTACTGTCATGGAAATGCCATCAATTTCTGTGTTAAATTGACAGAGGTTTTTAGTGCAGGTTCATTTGTAAATGAAACTTAAAGGTGAGGTGATTTGTTGACTGAGATTATTTCAGTGTGTATTTTCACAGTCAAGTGGAATTTTGCTTAGCAGTGTTTTATCTCAACTCTGCAGTAACAGTAAATCAGGATCTCTTGAAGTAATAAACACATTAAATTGCTGCAATGTATGGTTTATGATAATCTGCTGATGTAGGAGGTTTGGAGGATGAAAATAGGAAATTTTTAATTCAAATGGCCCTGTTTCTATTCATTGGGAGACAGCCTTGCTGCTAATTTGAAATAGATTGGGTTTGGCAACAACAAAAGAAAATATACAATAGATCTTTTCATAATACAGTAAATACTTAGGCTTTATTTTTTTGCCATCCTAAGTGATGTAACTCAGGTGATACTTCCCAGTGTTCTTAGTCAAGGGCACATAACAGGTTGAAGTTGAGGCATGAGTGAAGTTCAGGGGTTTTAAATGCAAGTTTGGGGCACTGACTACTGACAATGATTGTACCTGAACATAAACTTCCTTTTATTCGTGCCACTTCAGCTACATGTGTATAGTAATTTTGTTGATGGATGTTTTTTTTCTTCTCCTTCAACATCCTCTGCCCTCAAGTAGGAAGTAAAGTGTTAAGCTTAGATTTTTGCAGTGATAGCTGTAGCAGTATTCGGGAAAAAGGTCTCTTTGCTGTATGTTAATGTTGGTGTATTCTGGGCCAAAGGCAGTTGAACTGGAATCTTTTTTCCTCTTTAGAGGCTACTTATCTTAGATGTAGGCCTTAAGCAGATTTTTGTTGTTGAATGTTTTGTAGTTGGCTGCTTCTGAGTGAGTACAACGTAGAGAGTATAGATATGTAGTATTCTAAATTTTCAAAGTGAAATTAGTATAGAAGAACCTAATAGCATCAAGTGAGGAAGAGAATCTGAATTTTGTTTAATAATAATAATAATATAATTATTTACCTCACTAGGGTAGGTAGGAAAATGCTGCTTTAATTCAAAACTTATGGCCTAGTGAAGCATGTGGAAACAGTGCATGTAGTCTGATCTCTCTGAAGCTTGATAACTGTGCATATGATAGCAAATGAGTGCTGTGAATAGTGAACTACTTAGCTATAGAAATCATTGATCATGTTGGTAGTTGCACAGAATGGTGCACAGAATGACTACTTAGTTGAGAGCTTATCAGAGCAGGGTACCATTCTAAACATCTGTGGAAAGAAATGCTGTGTAACTTGGAGGAAATCCAGCATCTGAGTCCATTAAAATTTTTTTAAAGTTATGTAGATTAGTTTCTAACCATAGCTTTGCATGATCTTTTTCAGCATAGCTGCTTAACAGCTGTTTAGTAATATACAAAGGAATTCAGAGTTGACTGCTGGGAGATTCTTTCAGTGTAATATTTCAGGACTGAAGCAGCTGGAATCCCATAGCTCCAGAGCTGTATTCTGTGAATGCTGCACTAGTAAGAGCATTTATACTTTGTGAATTTCTTTTTAATGCTCAAAATTGTAGTAGGGTTGCGGGGTTTTTCCTAATAAGAAATTAATTGAGGAATGGTTATTGCAACCCACATGGGGAAAAAAAGTGATATCTGGGCCTGAGAAAGGGCTACTGGTTTTGGCTGGTGCTCAGAATTCTATGTGAATATTGGAGAGCTGTATATGGACAAATGGCCTTTGTATGTTCTACCACGATGCTCTTGCCCACTGTTCTTACAGTACTCACAAAGGATTTTGTATTGACTAATAAAAGTCCAAAAAATTACTATTAAAAGCAAAAACTACATTTCTTATCTACATTGTAAGACTCTTGCCCTCAATGTCTTTGTTCTTTTTAGAGCAAAATTCTGTTCCTGTACCTTACCACACTTTCATGCTTGTGCAAAAGTGCTAGGATTGGGGTTTGTATGTTTGTTCTTTTATGCTTTATAGAGTAAACTATAGTGAGTTTGAGGTCTGTTCACCATTTTGGGAGAGGTTTAACTTATGGAGACGGTTTTACTTGTGATGCTGAATGCAGGTAACTGTATGGATGAAAACTGTATTGATGCAACAACAGCTAGTATATCAGTTCTTAGAAAGGAGCTGAGCTGCTGTGGAACACGGGAGAGTGAAGGAAAAAGCATTGACCCAGTCGTTCAGTGACGTCTGTTGTCCTCTTTCAATTCAGTCTATCTAGGTAGGCTTGTACAGCTTTCTAAAAGCTGGAATTTTGGTGTGTATGAGGGATACTTCTAACATCTTGCAGGAATTTTCTTATTTATCAATCAATCTGGTGTAGTGTATTAGTAGGAAGAGTTACAGTTGCTTCAAGTATGATGTCAGCTAACAAATGATGGAAAGAAGCGAACAAGGAGCATATTCACGTATATTGAGAGGTATGCCAGTTAGTCTGAGGATAACACTCATCTTTTCTGGGGTCTGAGTTTCTGAAGCCACAGGAGGATGTGCATGTTGATGTTTTCAGATCTGTTTCCTTGTGAATGTGTGTGTAAGGCCTTGGGTAGAACCTAAGTTTTAGTAAACATTTTGGAGAGCTGATTATAGGAAGGAAAATATCTGTTTCTATGAAAAATAAGGAGTGTATGTGGAAGGAGTGTTTGAGTTCAGACTGAAAAATTTATGAGGTCAACAGTGGCAGATTTCTTGTCTCCTATATAACAGCAACCATATTGGAATTTACCAGGGCACAAATATGTGTCTGCTGTTTTCTTAGTAATCTTTTTAGTAGAGAAAGTTATGTGTTTTGCAGCAAGAACAACAAATCAAAATAATCTGACAAAGGTTCTGAAACCCATGACATGGAGTTAATTAAAACTTCATAATTTTGAAGCTCTTTGTTTAATATTTAATGCCTATTTACAGTATAGTTTGTACTTTTGAAATTGTATTGACTTTAAGGTGTGTACAAAATAGCTCTTTTTTGGCATGTGTGGTTTGCTGCTCTAAGGATATTGAAGCAACAGTTTAATATCTAACATACTGTGGATGTTGCTGAATTTTTTTTCATTATAAATTATGCTTGTATTATAGATACGATACTGTAATAAAGTTTAGTACCTTTGTGGGAAATTTAGCAAATATGAGAGTTTTGATATTAGAACAGTACATGAGTATACATCATGATGGTCATGTACTACTGGTAGGTGTTTTAGAAACTTTCAATAATGACTCTTTTGTTTTTTTTTTTTTTCTTGGCTACCGTTTCTTTTTCAGGTATGTAAAACTTCACTGAGTTTCTCTCCTTTTTTTCTCCTGTAGTTGCATGTGATGTTTGTTAACTTTTTTCCCTCTCTACCTGTACTTAGTTTGGAAGTACTATTAGTAGTTACATGTCTCAGTATATTCACAGTGCTTTGCACAATAGTGAAATTCTAATAAGTATGTGTAAAGTTTTTTGTGAGTATTAGAATAATCAACATCCAGTAGAAAGTGTGCTGATTAGAGTAACAGATGGTTGTAATGTTCTCTTGGATGTAGGTGATAGTGTATTAGTTCACATAAATGTAATACTTTAGAATTTAAGAGTAATTTGTTTATATGTAATTTCTCTCTCTTTTTATTACGCTGCTTTCCCAGCAAGGACAAGTTTGGAAGGTTTGCAAAGCTTTTCACCTTCCCTTTGCCCGCTTGCCCGCTTTCAGAATCGGTCTCATACTCCATGACTTCTGTCTCTGCAGTCCACAACTCAGTCATAGAAATCAATGTGGAAAAGTTTTTAAATGAGCTGTCATTCGAGTTCACTCTGTTGCGTAGAAATGCCTAGCATGTAATTCAGTTTTGCATGAGATGTGAAACTCCTTTGCAAACCCCTCTGAGGAAAATAAAACTAAATGAATATTTGAGAGAATTACAGTTTGAGCGCATATTTTGTCATGTAAGTAATGTTGCTTTTAGTATGTTACTCCAAATGAAATGGTATCGCATGGCTCGCTAGTCAGAGTAGCAGAGAAGTGGTGTCTGACAGCATGCACTGTAGCTGGCAACAGTAGGTGCTTCCTCAGGTGTTTGTTCACAGAAGCTGTTCTGATCCGTCTATGGAAGTTATTTAAGAGACCTAACAGCTGCAACTTCACATCAAAATTTAGTGAAACTTTTTGATTGCTGCTGTTAAAGCTCAGCCTGTGCTGCTGTAGGAATAAAGAGCATGAGTAAAACTTCAGTTCCTAGTCTAAGGAAATAGAGTGTTAGGCAAATATTGGTGGTTTGATTGTGGGATGGAAAATTGTCTTACAGTTAACAACTGGAAAAAAAAATTAAATGCAGATTGGTGGTGGGGTGTTTAGTTTTGTTTCACAAAGGATAGATGAATCATTTAATGTGCCCAGTGCTGTCCTCCACAGATGATGACATGATCGAATTTTCTAACAGTTTGTTAACTCCCGATGAATACAACACTACCTCAAACCAGGAATAGCATTAAAAGGAAACATTTTTTTTCTCCTTCTTTTAGGATTGAGTTTTTTCCCTCACTGCTGTTCTGCACTAACTGCTTTGATACTTCCATGCATCTTTTTCAGTAGAAGAGCATCTCTGTACTGTTTCCCATTGCATATTTCAGCTGTGACAGTCCCTGCACTTTGCCTTTCATTTTATCACCTGCTCACTAAAACCAAACAAACAAAAAGAGGAATCTTTCTAGTTTATCTTCAGATTTGCAACTATCACTTAGCCTTACGTGGATGATTGTGTTTCTACTTCATTTTGTATTGTGTTTTTTTATAGGCATGTGGTGACCCCAAAGCCAAACCATCCTATCTTATTGACAAAAACCTGGAATCTGCTGTCAAATTCATAGTCAGGAAGTTTCCAGCGGTAGAAACACGCAACAACAACGTAAGTAATCAAATGGCTCTATAACTACTTTTCTCACTTTCAGCACAATCTGAGAGGTTTACATTTTCTTATAAAGCATCTGATGCTGACAGTTGCAGTTGGAATATAGTTGTTGATTCAAATGACAGGATACTTGAGAAGGAACTAGCTCTAAGGAGAGACTATTATACTGTAATTCTGCATGGGTTTTGTCAGGATAGGACACTTTTTGGTTTTCTTTTTGCCTGCTCTCTTCTATTCCGTTTCAAAGAATTGTCAATAGGAAGAAATCCTTGGAAAAATCATGCCTTACTTTAATAGGAGAAATTCCTGGTGACCAGACTGATTGCAGAAGATGGAAGTTGCATAACTTTATTTTTGATGTGTCCTAACCAGTAAAAAACACCTGGCTGCAAGTTGGGAAGAAGCGTTTGTACTTTACAGGTACCCTTGCCTATGGAGGAGTCAGTCCCTGTGGGAATAAAGAATACTTTAGTACATAAGGAGAAACATTGAGAAGTACAAAAATATGGAAATATTATTGTTTCCTCTTCATATAGTGAGTTCAGTTGCAGAAGTAAATTGTGTTTTACCTTTGAGTGACTCAGTATTGCTGAATTTGACTTTGAAGCCTTCTTTTAGTTAATATTATTAGGCTAGAGGCAGGCATTTTGGCAGGTGTGGCAGGTACGCTTGTTTCCCTGAATCAGTTTGAAAGACAAGGGAAAGATGTTTGTTTTACCTGCTTATATTTCTTTCCAAAGGTGGAAAATGGAGGTGGGTGTTGGGTTTGCATGTTCACTGCATGCAAGTGCATGCCCGTGTGCTTGGGAGGTTTAGGCTTGCTTTAAGCATTCAGGGGTTTCTGCAGAATGTTAGTGGTGATAGCAATGAGAATAATTAGTTTCTTTTACATTGCCATCTCAAATTTGTATGTAATGTCATATTTTGGGAAAAAAACCCAAAAAACCAGAAAAAAAGTTTCTCTTATGGAAGAAGCAATTTCATTAACAGTGTGCTTTTTCACTTTAAAACTTGTACATGCTTTGTACTCTTTAATATTGCTCATCTTTGTATTGAATTTGATTGTTTTAGTAGCAAATACGGAAATTCTGTATAGAATTTATGTAAAAATAGTAAATCCATTAAACCATGTTTGCTAAATGCTTCCGTATTCTCTAAGCTTGGGTGGCAGATCTACTATTAAAAGATAATGTACATAGAATTTACTTATTGCAGTTGCATGTATGCTTTAAATGTCTTCCAGTTGTTGATTGCGAATTTGGAGCTTAACTAATGATAGCTATTTAAGGATTTCGTGCTGTGAAGTTTATGGAAAGAGATCAGAGAAAACTTGCTATATTTTGATGATCACAGTTTCTAAAATAGGACGCACTCATAATGTTTTGTCATTGCCATGTATTTATTTACTTTGAGCCATCCAGGCCTGTGTTTATTAAGCAGAGTTGACAAAAGCCTACCCTCCTTACGTATGAGCACAGTTTAAAGCAGGATTTTGAGCTCTAGCAATAGGCAGCTGGGGTTTCCATCCTGTGGTCAGAGCTGACAGCAGTTTGTTTAGTTATTTACAGATGTTTCCCATAGAGTGTTGTAACTCCCAAAAAAGAAAAGGGTGATCAGAGGTTTAAAAGGACAAGAAGCTAATTGGAACAGAGACACATTGATTAAAGAAATATCACAAAGGATTACTGCAGTGGAAACAGCTACGAAATTATAAGTTGTGTTTCTTCCTTGCAGTGAAAATTCCAGGACACCCTTTCAAGAAGGGGTTTTGGATTTTGTAAATTCAAATGCAACAGTTGCCACTGCCTAGCACTGTGTACCTATGCTGCTGGTAGTATCTTTTAACATGTCAGTAGGTGATGGTGCCAAACAAGCATGCGTTCGGTTTTAGAGAATAGGTAGTGCCAGCTTTTCTGATTTTTTTTTTAACCTATTTTAGCTGTTTTTTCTCAGGTACTGTCATCTATAGTGTTTTGTGTCTTAGAAATGAGTGACACATTTTATTGAAGAATATGAGAAATGTTTGCTGTAATCAGATGATCTTGAAAAGCATGAGTTTTCATTCTGTTGAAACAAGTAATTCTGTTATATTTGCTGTTGATATCTTTTACGTCTTTATCCATGGAAAATGTAGTTCCTGGTTTTGTTTCTCCTTCAGTGTTTGACATGCTGAGTCACGAGAGCAATGTCTGACAGTTGCTGATTTTCAGTATTGTACTGAGAGTGAAAGTTTGTGGACAGTTCAAACAGTGAAGTGGCTGATGAATCTTTGCTGATCAGGCTGGAAAATGAAATGCAGTAGTTTATCTTCCAAAGGATTAATTATAGATAACTCTGCACCTTATCAGTTCATAACTCTCCCACTGTCTGAGGGCAGTCCCTGTGATGTCTTACACTTGGCCTTTCTTTTCTGATAACCACTGTGAATCACATAACCTTGAAAGTGTGCAGTTTGGAGACTGGGCTCTTAAATAAACTGTTAATGAAATAGGCCACCAGGGTAGCATTGCTGCACAGTGTATGAAATAACCTGCAAAGAAAGGAATGTATATAAGCAAAAACTTGAAGGATTTGGAAAATGGGAAACAAACAAGAGAGATAGAGTCCTGTGTTGCGGTTTGACGCTGATTAAGTGCCAAGCACCCATGAAAAACTATTCACTTATTTTCCTCTGCTATAGCTGAGCAGAGGAGGGGGAATTAAAACTTCATTTTCATGAGTGAGATAAGGATCAGGGGAAAAACACTTTAAGGCAAAACAGGTTCCAAATTTAAACAGTATAAAGAAGATTTATAAAGAAGATTTGAAAGGAAAGTTTCTTCTGTGTTTGGGGGAGCTTTACTATTTATAATTATTTTAAATTGACTAAAGCTTTGTTTTGAAAATGTAAGCTGCAGATAGCTTCCAAGAACTGTATAGCACCGTTGTTCTCAGTCAGGTCTGTGATCTGATTGTACTTTTATTGCCTCAGAGTAGCATTTATTTTTACTGAATTTCCTGGACTAGCTTCAGAAGGAAAGTTCCAAAGCAAGGGATGCAGAAGCAGCCTGATTTTTCTGATGGCTGTTTAGACCTCATCCTCTCACAAGGGTGTACAGGTGAGGTTCTTGTCACAGAGAAATCGAAAGAGAGCTGAACTAAAATAAATGTCGTAGGACCTAAAAGGTTCTCTGTTCTCAGTCAGTGCTAATACTTAATGCCTTTTAAAACCAGAATAAAATACTTCACGATGGGTAACTGGAGATGCAGAGAGAATGGACATAAATTTTTTGTAGTATGTGAGTAGGGTTTGATAAATCTGCTGCTTGCGCAGGTAAAGCTCTATGTCTTTGTGTGCTGAAGTTGTAGCCCCCTTTCTGCTTTCCCAAACACCACATATGACAAGTAGTGAGAATCTAGTAGTGAATATCTGCCTTCTTTCTTGAACATGTGTTTTTCCTTGTAGAAAAACTTACATTTTTACATGTCTCGTGGAAAAGTTGAGGTTCAGTCATTGCTTAGCACAAAAGCAGACCAGTGAAGCATCACTTTGAAGTTTCTAAGTGTATGGTTAGTGAGGGAAAGGTCTGTTTTCCATATAATGCTAGTCTTCATCATCTAGTAGGTATGTTCTCTGTATTGTTCATATTAATTTGATTTGTGTTTTGTATTGACTAATTTTCTGCTGTATTGAGTCTGTGGGGACTGGAAATAAGATCACTTGGAAGCAGAGGGCAAACAGTGTGAGCATTTCCAGCCTCCCAGGGTTAGGGTCTATAGTTTTAAATTAGTTCACTTTACTTTTTAAATTTTTGCCTTTTCCCTTTTAGATTGCAGTGTGTGTGTGCTTGGTTTGCCTGCTGTTTCTTTCACAGTTTCACTTCATAATAAGGTGGTTGCATAGCAAATTAGCTGGATGTAGGAGAGGTGTTGTGGGCACATAGTGGCTGAACCTCCTTGGCTAAAGCTTATTAGAAGTCATTAACGCATGCTTTTATTAAATGCTTTCTTCTGTTAAAAAAATTAAAACCCACACTTTATAACCAGTCTTGATTTTTAATTTGTGATAGGTGCTTCCAGTAATTAGTCTTTTTCAAAACACATAATACAAATAATAACCTGGTTTTCATATTTTTTTTCTTTTAGCCCCTGTAAGTGGTACAGTATGTCAAGGAAAATGTCATTTGTTTGCTTGTTTCTAGTGAAGCATTTAGTACCGTAATCTTCATAATACTAGTGAAGATAATTTAGAAAGTGTCATCTCTGGAAAAATAACTTCGGGGTCTCAGCTCTGCTGCCTCATGTATTGGTAGTCCCTTTTCACCAGTCATTTATTTTTGAGGAAATTATATGATCATTAAAGCAGTCACAGCTGTTTTCTTAAGTCTAACTTAAATTATCCCCATATTCAGTAAATTCTAATATTTTTCTCCATCTTTCTGGGGTATTAGATCTCTTGCATGGGAGACTTGACTTTTCAGATAACTTCCAGCTTTCTTAATCCAAAAACCCCCAACTCCCCATATTCCACCATAAAACTTAACTGGCCTTCTGACCATGAGGATTAAAACCTTTTCCAGGTAAGGGGGTGCCATGCACAGCTGCTTCTTCAGCTCTGTTCCTGCTCAGGGAGCTTACAGTGGTAAAGGACCACAAAAGAGATAAATTTTCCAGAAGTCACCGAGGCAGCAGTTTAGGTTATGTATGTTCTGCCTGCAGGAGTGAAGTCAGATGATGAGCAACTATTCTCTGTTCAGCTTTGTATGAACAGTTAACGTGTCTCATGCTTGAGAACAGAATATACTAATGATAATTTATATCACAAGAAACTGCAAAATATCTGCAAATAATAAAATTTTATCTAAATTTTTACTAAAAAGTCGTTCTGAATTGAAATTTCTCAGCTAATGCCTTGCCCTGTTGCAACCATATGTACTGTTCTGGTTTTGTATGCAGTAGTGTGTCTGATGTCTTCAGTTGTTACAGGTATAAGACTGACTTAAAATATATATAGTATATAAGGTTTTTCGGTCTAACAGTCATTTGTGAGTGAGCATTTTTTTAACAGCAATTCCAAGAGGTCATGTGAAATCCTGAAATCTGTTCTAAATGTTTCACCAAACAGAATTCTCATACTGTATCATATTTTTTCGAAACAGTAAGTGCTGTCAGCTACAAAGTTTATATTCATGGTTTAACTTTTGACTGGGCCTGAATTTGAGATAGAATAGCATCCAAATATTGTATTTTTTTATCGTTATTTGTAATAAATCATTGTAGTACACTGCTGTAAGTCATGTAAATCCATACAAGTCACTTGCCAAGGTAAATCAATCATGCTCGCTTGTTGTTTCATAGTGTCTGCAATATCTGCAGAGGAGTGACTGTGTGCAATGCTTTACCCTCTGCTTCATCCACTAAAACTCTTTGCTTTAATGATTGACAATTTAAGAGCTTGGCCCTCAAAAAATAAGAAAACAAACAAAAAAACCCCCCACTGAGATGGCATTCAAAAAATTGTATGAATTGTAAAAAATTTGCGAAATCTGTAAATGAAGTGGAGAAAATGGGGAAACTGTTTCTTACAGCTGAGAGGTAGATCAGTTTTTAAAGAGAAGCCTCCCTGCTCCAGTTGTCTGCCGTTATTAATTCCCTGGAAATGGTAACAGTTATGGAGCATCACAGGTGGCTATTTCCTTTTCAAAATAGTTAACCTAGTGCTAGAGACTTGAAAGCAAACTGAAATAGATCTTGTGGTAGACATACATTAGTTAGTAAACACGTTAAATATTCTATTTTATCTTTTTATATGCAGCGCAGTACTTCAGAAACTGCTTTTAATTGGAAATAAGAAAACCAAGGACACACGCATCATTCTAGAGTTAATTTAAAACTAATTTTCTTCATTTTATTAGGTGCTTCTATCTTTCCCTCCTGTTCTGCTATGGATTTTGTAGACACAAAACTTTGTTCAAATTGAGTTTTTCAAATGTTCATCTAAAGACTCTGTAGGTGACAAGCACAGTGAGTATAACATGACAGTAAGAATACTGGCGGTGATGATTTACCTCTCTCTCCAGAAATTTAACAGTCAGAATTTATAATACTGCTTTTTTTCGGGCTTATATTCCAGCTGGTAAGATTAAGTTGATGGTATTTTCACTGAGGACATGGTAGTATCTATGGTGTTGGATTGTAGAAAACAAATACAAGTGTTTAATGATCAGACTTGCAGGAAAAATATCACACTGATATAAGAAGCAGAAAATTCGCCTTCCTACTGTATGCTTCTGGATCATGAAATAAGACATTTATTCACATACTACTGCTACCAGTCAAGTAAACATGATAAAAAATTCCAGGACTAGGGGTACCCTTTGTTTTTACACACATAAAACTCTCTGAACAACCTCTTCTAGTTGTCTTATATTTTTCATGACCAATGGTATTAAACTGGTATTTATTCACATGATTAGTATGGCAGGGCTGCATCACTTCTCCCTTGTCTGAGCCATTGTGTTCATATAAGCTTTAAGTGAGGCTGTCTTGCACTTTCTGATTTGTTTTTTGCTTCTTTTAATGTACTTTCTCTGTTTAAATAGTTGACTGTGTAAGGATCTTAGGAATTTAATACAAAGAAGGAAAGGCAGAAGTTAAAGATCAGTTCCTTCTCCTGTAGGTAATATATTGACAAAGTGTTAGCTTCACTCTTTGTTATTTATAAATAATATTAAAACATGATCAGAGATGTGGTATTTTGTTAATAGGCAAAAGAAATAATCTCAGATTAATTATTTGAGTGGTTTTTTGATCTTGCTGTATTATGCTGAAATTTCTATGGGTTTTCATACGTCTTAAATCTAATTCACTTCATTCAATAAAAATACTATTGGTATGATTTGTACTTCAAATTCTCTAAGAATAAATAAACCATTTACAGCTAACCAGTCTACAAGGCATAGTCAGCTATAGTAAAAAGAATGACATTTAAAGAGTTATTTCATCAGTATATCCTATTTTAGGATATACCTACTTTTGTTGGTTATTGTAAACTTTGAATAATAATGAATTGCAGGCTAAGGAAAAAAGCCTCAAACCAAATACAAATCAATATAGCACCAGCAACTTCTAACCAGCTGTTAGGAAATTAGTAATGGAAAGTTTTACTGCTGTGGTTGTGCAAAGAGCTACACCCACATTCTTGAATGATAAAAAAGTAAATAAACATCCAGGACACTGCATGCTTGTAAGCAGTTCTTCTAAACATCACTGATCAGGCTGTGCTCTATAAATTGAACTATTGTCCCCATACTGATATAACAGTCAGTTTACATATTGTTTTACTTCAATACTACTATTTTAAGTAAAAGTTTACTGACCCCTTCAACACTTAGCATTCAAAGAATGATCATCTTAACTCTCTAGGAAAGTTTTAGCATCACTTAAGTATAAATATTTCTGGGAATATAGGTAGCAAGGTAAGAATGCACGGCAGTAATTCCATAATCCTTAGCTGGGTGTGGCAAATACCTCCCTATACTCTGTACAGCTTCACAGAATTTCTGAAAATTTTTTATTTCTTTTGCAATCATAATTCCCAGCACGATCTCACCTTTTTCTATATCTCCTCACTTCATGTATTGTGGCTTGAAATTGTGGTGTCCTGCAAGAGTGGACATTCAGTTGCCATTTGTTATACCAAAAATAGGTGTAGTGTACAGCAACCTATAATCTTGAGAATCTTCTTTAGAGTTGCACCTTGCTTACTATGAGTTAGGATTGAAGTAGGAAAAATGTTGTTAAGGCATATGTGCAGTGGTAGTGAGTTTTAGTTTTGTCTTCTCTCTGCACTAGAAATAATCTTATTTTTCGATCTGTCGTCTCTTCCTGAAAATTCTTGAAAGGACTTTTCAGGTTCATCTGGTTCACACTTGTATTAGTTGCACAGAAAAAAAACCAACGCATTTCTGCTTAGTCTTCTACAAACTGGCAAGAAATCCTTGAAGCGCTAGGGCCTGGGTGCAAAATTAAAACCACACATCTTAGCTGAATTTTCATTGTGTGAGAACTGTTTACTGATGAAGCAGTCCTGAAAGTACAAAGCAGACTTTCCTCTGGAGTGGCTCCAAGTATAGACACAAGCTGGCCTGAAAGCATATTGGAGCTGCACAGACCTACTGGAGCTCCGGAGTTTGTGTGTGATGATGCTGAATGCTTCACTTTCTGAGCTCAGGGCAGTTGAAGTTAAAGTTATACACTGGGAAAGGTGTATAGTTAATCTTCATGCTGAGGATCAAAATACAAGTCAAGGGATTTGAAAACAGATTTTTGTACAGCAGCAGATTAGATGGAAATAACCTATTTCCTGGTGCATGAGATTTATCAGGACAAGTTAAAAATAAACACATGTAGTTGCAGCTCTTTCAATTAAGCCTCAGCTGATGGCTATGTGAAAGAGACTTAAATAATATATAGGCAAGCATTCAAAGTCCAATTCTTGACAATGGTTTAAGAGTTGGCAGGAGTCTTTTATAATATAGCCATTCTGATTTGCTCATAACTGTCTATTCCTGACTTCCTTGGCAATAATGAAAGTCTTATGGCTCAAGGCTTCTAAAAAAATCGTCACCTCTAAAAATTCAGAGGAGAGAAGCGAAACTTATTTTATGTATGTTACCTAGTTGTAGTCCAGGCAGTTTGTTTTATGAATTCAGAGGAATTTTGATGCTTTGCATAAAACTGAGAATACAGAGCACAGCTTTATATTAGAGAGTGAGCTGAAGAAGCATACTCAGTTCTAACCTCTCGTGAAAATAAGCTAATTGATTTGAAGCAATTTTTTAATCTTTCTTATAATTGATTGCTCTTTTTGAGAAAAAGATATTATTTAACTTGATCATCTTTAATTTAAAATCTTGCAGATTTTTGGAGGCCACTTTTTCTTATTGTGACTGCTTTAACTCATTTCAATTCCTGTATCAGGAAGGAGATGTAATTTGTAGCTGGATATTGCAAGTTAAATATCTTGCAGTGCTGTGAGACTGTCATACATAGATAAACAGAATGGCTGTTCACTAACAGCTGCTTTTTTGTATTCTTGATTGTCTAAGTGATCAATCTGGTTCCTTCAGAAAATCTTCAAAAATAAATGATATTTTGTTGTCTGTTTAAAATATTAAAAAAAATAAATCCATGTGAACTATTCTACCTTTGTACTCACGTTTGCCTCTTCCATTTTATCCACCAGTGTCTAAGGCTAGTGTTTTGCTTCTTTTATGTTTCTTTATTTTGTTGCTTTTGTTTGAATGTATTATTGTGTTTATATGGAACTGGTCAAAGAACCGTTACTGTATTTTATGTTTGTATCTACATTTTATTTTGCATGCTTAACGTGGCTTTGCCTGGATATTCTTTTTGGTAAGTTCAGAATTTAAAAGCATAATGTTTTTCTGTAGTAAAGTTTGTAACCTTCCACGTTATGTTCTTCCACCTCAAGTAACATAATTATTTTGATTTTGGCATACTGATTTGTGCTCATGTACTGTTCTGCTTTTGCAAATTATACATATGGTAACACTTTTCCTAACTACCATTTTCATCTCTAGCTGAGCTAAACAATATGACTCTGGTACTAATGTGTACTAATGTAACTTTTATCTTCAAAATGTGGTTGGCAGCTGTTAAAATGATCAGTGCTGAGAACTCTCTGTGTATTTGAGACACACAGAACCTCAGTCTTAGAAAACCGTGTTACAAGCTTCTTTGCATAGCCTGGTGGTTACTCTGCACTTCACAGGTATTGCTTTTCAGCAGTCTTCTCAAGATCTTCTAAGAACAGCGTGCATGTTTGTGTTTCTCTTTTAGCAACAGCTTGCTCAGCTCCAGAAAGAAAAATCAGAGATTTTGAAGAACCTGGCATTATACTACTTCACATTTGTTGATGTTATGGAATTTAAGGTAAGGTATTACAAATGTGTAAGTTGTTCTGTCACATTAGGTTTCTGTAACTTTGTTAATGAAATAACACTATATAATGAGGTAGCTGAACTTGCCGCTCTGTTCTTCAAATTAAAAAAAAATGAAGCTCCATCACTAATCGTAGTAATGTGATTTAATTATATCTTTTTAAACTAAAGTTATTCCTTTGTTCTTCAAGGACCATGTCTGTGAGCTGCTGAACACTATTGATGTTTGCCAAGTCTTCTTTGATATTGTAAGTTTCTAAGTTTAAACTTTCAAAAATGTTTCTATTTGGAGTCCTGTGGGAAGAATGACTTGCTTTTCTTAGTCCAAGAAACATCACATCTCTAGTAATAAATGCAAGAAAAATAAAAACAATGTAGGGTTCAGATTTCTAACTTTTATAATAGAGAGATAGACCTTTCTCAGTAGGCTTCTTATGGACGGTAGTAACAGTATTGTTACCTGACATAAAAATCTTTCAGTAATTTTTGATTTATCGCATCTACAAGTTAATTCCCAGTCATCTGTATGCTTACACCTTGTGAGATTCACAAGACAAGAATATTACTGGTGTCCACCTAAGCTGTGTGAGGAGGTCACTTTTGAGGTTGACTAAAGCCCTACAAAGGCATCTAAAAGTCTTATATTTAAACCCACCCTGACCAACCCCCCCCCCCAAAAAAACCAGGAAAAAAAACCCCAAAAGAAAACCTCCAACACCTTTTCCTGTTGGTTTCAACTTTCTTAATGTTCATAATGTCACCTTGTTAGTTTTTGTCATTATTCTAAATTTGGCCGACTGGATTCATAATATGAAAAAGGAACAGGTATGTGTTCTGTGAAATGGTGTTACAAGGCCAGTGGTATATGTGCTAGTCTTTTACATTGGGGTCTTACTCAAATACAGTTCATAGGCACAGCACTGCTGACTGCTTAGTAACAAGAAAAGTTTTCCTATCTGTCAGGTATTTATTTGGATGCTTTGCTTTCATGAGTACAAGCAGTTCTGGGAATCTGAATGAATAAACTAAGGTTATACAAAGTAGTGTGCAACCAGAACAAGGAACTTTGTTCAAAAGACAGCCCATTGTATTTAAAAAATGCTGAAAATTGGTGGAAATGTAAGGAAAAATGTTATATGCTTGTTTCTAGAAGTTTCAGACTGACAATTTACTGGTTTTCATTTCTAGACTGTAAACTTTGATTTAACAAAGAACTACCTAGATTTGATTATAACCTACACAACTCTAATGATACTGCTGTCCCGAATTGAAGAAAGGAAGGCTATCATTGGATTGTATAACTATGCCCATGAAATGACACATGGAGCAAGGTAAAAAAATGTATTGTATAAAAGATGGGTATAATGTTAATGATTTTAACAGCTACATCTAAGTGAATTGTTTGTTTTTGCTTTTAGTGACAGAGAATATCCACGCCTTGGCCAGATGATTGTGGATTATGAAAATCCTCTAAAGAAAATGATGGAAGAATTTGTACCTCACAGTAAAGTATGTAACTACTTTTCACAGGCATGCAGTAACCTTAACTGGGAGAAACAGAGATAAAAAGTAAATAGAGTTTGTTTTGTCAAAGGCTGTTTGATATAAATTTTATGTGAGATTTCTGCTTACACTGAATGTGGAGGGCTGGGGATTGATATCCTGTTAAAAAGCAGAACCTGCAGAAATACAGGAATGATAAGACCCATTAGTAAGGTGCCATTTTATTCACTAAGGATTAGAAATTAATTAAAAATCAGTTTTGGATCATCTGAGAATATCTGCTTCTGTGTAGGGTTGTAGCTTGAAATTAAAGAGATTCACAGTGTTTCTATGCACTCTCATGGAACTGCGCACTTAACTTGTTGTTCTGTCATCCCACTGCTTTGCAGTAAACCTGACAGTTGTTTAGTCCTTTACATTAGCTTCGGCAGATGACTTTGATTTTTTTGCCTGAGTGACCCTCTGCTCTCACACTGTTCAGATCTGTCTCCCTGAGGATTCATACAAACACCAGTATTGGTACAAAAGTCAGGGTAAGACTGACTAAGAAAGACTTAGGATACACTTGCCCGGATAAGCTTAATTTGCTACAAAGATGTTCCTGCAGACAGTATCTGGTTAAAACAATTGTAGTTTGCTACCAAAAAGGGAAGGACATACTAAAGGAAGTGGCAGGGAAGGGAGTAACACAACAACTGGAATGCTTGAATAAATAATGAACAACTTCTAGTTGTATGTGAGAGGGCTTTTGTGCCTTATTGGGTTTTTTCCATGTCCTCTAATTCTGAACTCAGAATTTTGTAAATCTAGCTAAAAATAATAGAAATCAAACTCTCTTGCATCTTGGCATCCTTCCTCTAGCCTGGAGTAGTCCTTTATATGTTAAATAAACTAGATGCAATGGGGTTTAACCTCAGGTTTAATTTCAGAACTACTTCACTAAAATATTTTGATGACTGTTAGTTATAATGCTGAGGAAACAGGTCTACTGATGAAATAGTACTAACCTTTCAAACTAACCATTAGCCTGCTTTCTAGTCCCTTTCAGATGCTCTGATTTCACTTCAGATGGTCTATCCTCGACGAAATCTCTCAGCTGACCAGTGGAGAAATGCACAACTACTGAGCCTCATCAGTGCCCCCAGTACAATGCTTAATCCTGCACAGTCTGACACAGTATGGTCTTTTAATTTACATTATATGACAGAGTTAAGTAAGGTTTTCTGTAAAATAGTTGCCTGTTGGATTACCTCTATGTGACTTTTAATCAGAGAAGTAAATAGGCTGATTAGTACGGGGGAAAAGTTTTCTCTGATTAAGTAAAGCTTCTGTTAACGTTAACTCATGCCTTCAGTTTCAGTATTTGTTGACCAGAAGATGAAGGGAGGCAGTGTTGACTTCTGCAGTCATAGAGGGAAGGAATCCTGTGTACCCTCTCAGGTGTTTGCAAGCCAGGAGACTGGAATTCAGAACTGGTCCTTCCTTTAAAATTTTTGTTTGCACTTGCTGCCTCAGTTGTGATATGAATGGTTACCTTCCTGAAAAAAATTGAAGCTTTAATGACTGTCAAGTCATGATTAGTATCCATCAAAAGCTTTTAATGCTTAAATATTGTTAAATAAAATGTTTATTGAAAATAAATATTTGTCAAAATTTGTTCAAGGTGTTGGAGGGTACGGAAGCTCATGTAATATTCTAACCCTCAGCTTCTGACGTGCTGAAACACTGAATCACTGTTAGTAGTCAGCAGCCTTCTATGATTTATGAGCATTTAAGGCTTTGTTTGTCCCTTCTTGCTAAGAAGTACTTATAATTAGTGTGCTACAAATGACTGTTTTTTTAACAGATGCCATGTGAATACCTATCTCTGGATGCAATGGAAAAATGGATCATTTGTGAGTAAAATATTCTGAAACGGCTCATGGTTGTATTAAAAAATTGGCTAGCATTTAAAAGACTGCTTGCTTTCTGTGCTGTACAGTACCTGTTGTATTCAAATAAGGTTCTGGAGGACTTGATTAAATCTCATTTGTATGTACACGCAGTGAGGCTAGAATTCAGCACGTGCTGCTGGAATAGAGTTTGTCATCAGTTTGTTCCAGACTTTGACTGGAAGTGAGGGCTTTAGTTATTCTGATGAAAATAAACAGGCAGTATCAGCACGAAGTAATTAATTTTACAAAAATATTGCAAAAATACCTCCATTAGAAATGGGGAGGTATTTTTTATGTATTAGAAAATGTTATCCATTAAAGAGTTTATTAATGATCTACGCAAACTATTTAAGACAAAATACATAATCATCTCGCTGTTCTCTTGCTGTCTTTGTGCATCTGGTTTGTGACACACGTCAATGTGAACTTTTGAAGTTGGATTTATTTTGTGCCATGGAATCCTAAATAGTGATGCTACAGCTTTGAATCTTTGGAAACTTGCACTTCAAAGCAGCTCTTGCTTGGCTCTGTTTCGAGACGAAGTGTTCCATATTCACAAAGCTGCAGAAGATTTGTTTGTAAACATAAGAGGGTAAGTTTTTGTTCTCCTTTCAGAGTCTCTGCTAAAAAAACCCCACCATATTTCTTGAAGAACTGTTTCAAACAGGTTACTTCTGCTTCATGCAAGTTCTGCTTAAGTACACAAACATTTTTGCTTGGTATCTTGACTGTTTAATGCGTAAGTTTTAGGGGCCTGATTTCATAACCACCACACCATTTTTATTTAAGTTCTGAAAGCCTGGTGAATCAGCCTGTAAAATGGCAAGTCTCTAAGATTAACGATCTCACCCACAAATCTGAAGGGAAATGATGTTACGAATCTAGAGTTTGCTTGGAAAATTGCATCTTGGTGCCTCTGTTTCTGCAGTACATTATATGAAAACTCAGAAACAAAGTTAAGATCTCTACCAGCAAACACCAGGAGCACTTCAGTAGAAAGTATTTTTGGTTTGGGTATCCAGTTTTGGCATTTAGCTCTGCTCAGGAGCTGGTGTGAGCTTTCTGCTGTATCCTGCTTGCTATAACATTGTAGCTCCTCTCAAGTTCCACTCAGCTCTTGCTAAAATGTGCTACTGATTCTTACACCATATCTGATTGGTTTTTATTTGTAGCTACAACAAGCGTATTAATGACATCAGAGAGTGCAAAGAAGCTGCTGTTTCACATGCGTAAGTGTCTTAAAAAGTTTTTCTGACAGATTTTAGTATTGATTTTCTTAAAACAAAATTAAGAAGATTGTGCAAGCAGAATTTGTCAAATGCTGAGTTAGTCATGCATTTTCAAATGAGGTCATATACTGATTGTTCCTTTAAATCTGGATTTGCTTAATGTCATTACCAATTTAACTTCCCAAGTTTTAGATTATTTTTCAGTTTATCAGGATGGAAGCATTTAGTTTATTCTTTAGTTACATTTTGTCTGATTACAAAATGTGAATGCGGATTAAATAGAAATGTTTTATTGTAGTCAAATGCATATCACAGAGAGGGGGCAGAGAACTTGGGGTTTAAATTTAATTATGCTTCAAGAATATACAGTGTTGGTGATGAGGATGCCAATTTTTTGAACCACATTCTTCAAAATTCTGAAGTTTTTAAGTTGGTATAATATAATCTTACTATGCTTGGTTTTAAATGCTTTTGAAAATCAAATGTTCTGTGGCTAGCACAGTGGATAATGTCTGTTCTTTTTATGCAGTGGTTCAATGCATAGAGAGAGACGCAAGTTTTTACGTTCTGCACTCAAAGAACTAGCCACTGTCTTGTCTGATCAGCCAGGCCTGTTGGGTCCCAAGGTAATGATGGCTCTTATGCTTTGCATTTGTGCAATCTTCTCGTGTGTTTCTCAATGGTAAATCAAAAATTTACTTTCTTTGGGAGGAAAAGACTCCTCACTTCACTCTTAATAAACCTACTTAGGTTGTAATTCTTGGGTTTTAGAGACTAGGTGCCTCTTGAGTGCATAAACTACCCAGCTGTTGTGTATGGTGATAAGCTTGTGAACTTTTGTTTTTCAGGCACTTTTTGTATTTATGGCATTATCCTTTGCTCGTGATGAAATTATTTGGCTTCTTCGTCATGCAGATAATATGCCAAAGAAGAGCGCAGATGATTTCATAGATAAGTATGTTCATTTTTAATGTGATACCTTCAGTACTAGAATTTAACAGACCAAAGAAATTTGAAGGAAATAGAATCTCAGGAAAGGCTGGCTATGTGGAGCAGCTGGGAATGTTCATAAAATTTTTACTAGGTAACATTAAGTGTCCCATCAAAACAGAAAACTAGAAATACTTTCCTAGAAGTTGGAGCACATCAGTGAAAATTCATTTATAAAAGAAAAATGTTCTATGTAAGTTTTGTTTTTCTAACTTTGAATAGGCAAAAATAAAGCTTTTTCATGTGTCTTCACTGATTTTGCATTGATCAAATCAATGAAGGAGGCAAGAAAACTTTGAAAAAGCTTTGTCTGTTGAGTTATAGAATGTCTCTTATAGCAAAACTGTCTTTTAAATCAGCTAAGGTTTATATTTGTAATATGGCATTAGTGTCACCATAAATAGATGGTAAAAATGAGAAATATGATTACAAGATCTTACAAGTGTGGATAAGCAGGAGACTTCTCAAGATTACTGAACACAAGTTTGAACTGAAAGACTGCAGGAATTTAAACAAGTAACAATCACAAGGCCATTTATAGAGCTGGAGTGGGAAAATCTTGGGTTCTCGCCACTGGATTTAAGTGCTAAGGAAAGATGGAGGTTCCAGAGCCTCTCTGAAACCATCTTAACCATCCTCATGGCTTGAAAGTAGTTATTAAACCTGTATTTTTCAGGTTTAACCACTTTTTGAGAAAAACATTTTTTCAAATTGAGCTGTACAGAAGGGCTTCGTATTCAAAAAAAAGAACTGAATAGTTATGCAAACCTTTGAGGATTACTATGATGGTATCCTGCTAACTTATGTCCTGTTGAGTGGATTTTATCTTGCAGAGAAAATTACTTATGTAAGCTCCTTTTAAAACATTAACATGCAGAAACTACCTATTGGTAATTGTTTTAAAAGCAAGATATAGGAGGAAATCCTCTTGAGCAGCATCCCACTGATAGAAACTGGTTTTAATATTTTGAGTGATACTTGCAAGCTTTTCCTTGTCTTTTTGCCTAGGCACATAGCTGAGCTAATATTCTACATGGAGGAGCTCAGGGCACATGTGCGAAAATACGGACCAGTGATGCAGAGGTACTATGTACAGTATCTCTCTGGCTTTGATGCAGTGGTCTTAAATGAACTCGTGCAGGTATGGCAACATCATGGTTCTGGGTTCTCAGATGCAAATAAGACAAATTAAGTTATCGTTTAATTCTGGGATTTAGAGTTGTACTTTTGGTTTCTATATAGAATCACAGAATATCCCAAGTTGGAAGGGACCCAAAGCTCATCAAAGTTCAGTTCCTGGCCTTGCACTGGACACCCCAACAATCCCACCTTGTGCCTGAGAGCTTTGTCCAAATGATCCTCAAGCTCTGGCAGCCTTTGGGCTGTGACCCAAGCCCCAGGGATCCTGCTCAGTGCCTGACCACCCTCTGGGGGAGGAACATTTTACTAATATCCAACCTAAACCTCCCCTGACACAGCTTCATACCATTGAGTGGTATGAATTTATATACTTAAGTATTCATATATGAATATTATGAAGCACTGTTATATCTAGAGACAGTAAAACAGGTACTGTCACTGAAGGAGTGTAGAAACCTTTTCTTATTTAGCCCAACCAAGAAATTATAAACTTGAAGTGCTTTGGTTTTATTCCCTAGTGACCCCACTAGATGGAGCCCAAACTGAAATGAGGGGAAAAAACGGGCTTGAATTTTAGTTGTCATTAATTCATAACAGCTATCAAGCACCAGATTATACAAGTGATTGAGTGGTAATTTGGATTTTTTCAGCCTTTAGGTTTCAATGTCAGTTATTGCTGGAATTATGAGAAACTTCTGTGTTGCATTGTTTAACAGAAATGTGATCCTATTAGTGGCTAAAACTAAAAAGATCTATGTTGCATTTTGTAAAATTTGAATGTTTAGGTAAAAAAATTTGGATTTTTTTGTAAAAAAAAAAAAATTGAGAGAGGGTTTTTTTGGAGGCAAAGTGATGCTGAGTGGATGTAAAGTGGGCTCCATTATATCCTGCCATAGCCAGGTTTTCTTTGCAGACAGGACAGAAAATGTAGCATGGCTACATTTACTGACAGATTTTCCCATTTTGAGCTGATGCTGGTTTGGAAGCAATATTTTCTGGGTATTTGTCATCAACCAATGAATTAAAACATGAACGCTATTAAACAGCACTATTTGAAATATAACATCGATTAAGTTGCCTCATGTAGGTTTTTGGACATTTCAGAGTATAGCTGATAAATGGGGCATGGTTATTGACATTGTTTCATAAACCAAGTTTAAAGTAATAATAATAATAACAACAACAACATTTATTTTAGAATCTTTCTGTGTGCCCAGAGGATGAATCAATCATCATGTCCTCTTTTGTAAACACAATGACTTCACTAAGTGTGAAACAAGGTAAGTTTAAATGATCTTGGAAAATTGATAACAGACTGGCAGATTCCTCTGAAAAGCTTCATCACTTTTGTTTCCTGTAATCAGCAGAAGCAGATAAACTGCATTTGCTCCTTTGTTTCTCTTTCATTTTTGTATCTGCTTGTGGTATGTCCCTTTTACAAAGAATGTTATTGGGTAGTAATCTTACCTTTTAATATAGAAAATGTTACACATATTTTCATCTAGATATTTTAATTTCTTTTGCTGCAACTGCGCTGGATCAAAATTCTTGGGTAAAAACATGAGGTTCATTACCCAAATAATTCTTTACTACTTCATGGTTTTCAGAAGGTCTGATATAGTATATCTGAATTTGTTATTGTTTTCTAAGGGTTTTCTGTTCTATATTTTTCCCTGATGCAGTTGAAGATGGAGAGGTATTTGACTTCAGAGGAATGAGATTAGATTGGTTTAGATTGCAGGTAAGAATTGGCAAATATGTGTGACATTTCACTAACTTAAAACCAAAATATTTTGTAGATTGCTACTGTTTTAGATTACTCTCAGACTGCAAGTGGGTGACAGGCTCTCTAAAAATAACCTAGTCTTAAAATCAAACAAATACTTTAACAGATAATTTGCTGTTTTGATATAACTTTGTCTGCTTTGGGTACTTTCTGTAAATCATCCCTTGGGGTGTTTCTAACAGTTCAGAAATAGAATGTGTTGAGGCTGAGCCATTTGGTGGGTGTGCAGAGTGTGATTCAGCCTGCCTACGCTGGTAAGGGAGAGCTTACAACTTTGTGTTTTGTCAATACATTTGTTCTGCAGTTTATCTGTGAATCAGCGTTGTATTCAATGGATGTTTAGAGACTTCACTGAAAGGCAGTTTGCTTTTTTTAAGCTCTAGTGGAAAGAGAAGAATCCCTGCATGGTTTTTAAATACACAGGTGTCCTGTGCATAGCACAAACAGTATTTAACATTGGTATTGAGCAATAGCAATGGAATTTGCAAAAAAGCAGCTGCAGATATAACATATAAATTGTATTGTGTCTTTCCAGGCCTACACCAGTGTTTCTAAAGCTTCGCTTGGTCTCGCAGACCATAGAGAACTAGGAAAAATGATGAACACAATCATTTTCCACACAAAAATGGTAGATTCTTTGGTGGAGATGTTGGTTGAAACCTCAGATCTTTCTATCTTTTGGTATGCTACTAACCTGACTGTACAAGTTTTATATTGTTTATTGTTTGGTTTGTCCTTGCAAGTGTAATTTTTTAATAGCACACTTCATAGTGTCTTGGGGATGGTATATTATCGCATACCATTTTTGGGGATTTTGATCTGTTTTGTTTTGTTTTATTTGTGCCCGGGGTGGCTGCTGTCCGTGCCCTACCCCCTGTCCTCCTTGGTATGGGATAAGGGGTGGAATGTCTTGGGCATGGTTTATTATCCCATATAATTTTGGGGGTTTTGATCTGTTTTGTTTTGATTTGTGCCCAGGGGTGGCAGCTGTCCCCATCCCACCCCCATCCTCCCTATGTCCAGGGCTATGGCTGTGTTTGGGAGCCAAGCTGGGGGTCCCAGAGGGAGTTGGTGGCGGGGCAAGCAGCAGCCCCTCTCTTTCGGTGCAGGTGGTTCGACTGGACACAAGCGGCTGGTATCTTGCACCAGGGGTCCTGCTGTTTCTGTGGGTTTTGCCTGCTTCTTGTTTTGTTCTTTTTTTGCTTCGGCACTGTGACTGAGCTTGCCGGCTTGGCTTCTTTTGCTGCTCAGTTGTTGGGAAGCCCAGAGCCAGTGCATGCCCCGCCAGGACCCAGGAACACCCTCGTTTTCCTGCCCAGGGGGCTGCCCCCCCCCGCCCCCGAACACATTCCACGCAGCCCAGGGAGGATGGGGGGTGGGGTGCGGACAGCAGCCACCCTGGCCACAAACAAATCAAAACAGATCAAAATCCCCAAGAGTGGTATGAGGTAATATACCATCCCCAAGACACATAGGAAGATAGGCCAGTGGAAGAATCAATTGGAATTTCTGATTTCTAGCAGAATTAGTTTGAAAAAGGTATTTATGAACATCTGTCAGAGATATTCTCCGAGCAGTCATGATCAGGAATCATTTGCAGATTCTTCATTAATACTTTTTTGCAAAAAGTAGAAGTTTTTACAATCCTTATGTGGCAAATGTCAGAATAAAAATATGACAATGATAATAATAATGTAAAATAGATGTGCAAATAAAATGCATAAGAAGTGAATGCAGAAAACAAAAATGATGAAAGCATGGGGCAGTTTTTGGTATAACTACGGATCTGATGCTAATCGCATTTGATTTGTGTGAAGTAAACCTTATTTGCAGCAAAAACATATATATATTGCATTTAAATGTCTGATTAATAACCGATCAATTCTGTTCAGTTTTTACAGTCGTGCTTTTGAGAAGATGTTTCAGCAGTGTTTGGAGCTTCCGTCTCAATCAAGATACTCAATTGCATTCCCACTGCTGTGTACTCACTTTATGAGCTGTACCCATGAACTATGCCCTGAAGAGGTAATTTTTAAATTTCAGTTATTTTCATTTCTTATTCAATGTAGAGTGAACTAGAGCTGAACACTGCAAGAAGGCGTTTGTTATGGCAATTTAAGATTTGAGGGAGGAGAGTGCTAAAAATGTAAAAATGGAAGTAAAACAAATAGATACCTTGTTACATGACTCTTCATGCATAAATCTCTGAATCCTTTTCTGAAGTGAGAAAACATTTTGATCTTTGCTTTAAAGATAGACTAGCTAAGGTACAAAAATTAGATGACTTTTCAGGCTTAGATGCTAATAAATCCCATATGCCTGTTAAAATTTAGAAGCAACAGTTTTCCTGTCAAATGGTTTATAAACTCATAGTTAGGGGAAGGAAATAGGAAGTTGGGGTTCTGTATAGCTTGTTATAGTTTTCTTCAGTAAGAAAAAAAAAATGTGATACACAGTATAATGCAAGCATTTGCTTTGGTCAGAACCAGGTAATGAAAGCCCTGTTGGTTAGAGATAGAAATTAAAAAATACAGTGTTGCTTGAAGAAACGGACCCTTTGTTAAAGGAAGCAGTTTGAATATGAGGAAATTCTTTCTATTTTTGTCGTAGTGGCATAAATCCTTTAGTACATTTCCTGTATGTGCATTGACTTTGGAATTAGTCTGGGAGTTAACTTGGCTGTATTCATGTAGTGCTCATGCAAATGTTTTCATTCTTAACAGTGCTCATCTGAAACAATTAACTGAATAAGATTTATTGTGATATACACAATACAGTGTTTTCTTATTTAAACATAAAATCCTCTTCTGCAAAGCTTCATTACAATATACATTTATATAGTTATTTTCCTTGTATCCTTTGCTTTAAATAGCTGCTAATGCTATTTATACTAGACAAGCACTAAAAAGTTTCCAGAAAAGCTTAGCCCTTCAGGACAAGAGACATCTTTGAGAACAATTATTGTAACAGTAAGGAATCAGTAGCCGAAGTCCACGAGACACTAGTTTCTGTGCACTCAGGTGCAGCAAGCACATTTTGTCACAGCCAGCAGAACTTGAAATTCAGTTTCTGAATTGTATGCCTTGGTAACTATTATCACTTTGGAAAAATAATCTTTGCTGTGCTGTGTACCGTGTGTCATAGTGTGGTTGATAGAAAGTAAACATCAGTGGTGAAAGGATTTCACAAGACAGAGACTGTGCTTGTGCAGCTCTAGTGACAAAGGAACAGAGTCCAGAAATTAATGCAGCAGGGCTTTATTATTGACTTTTTAGTGATCTGAAGGACACTGCTTTCTCTGTAGCTTGAGTTGCATGCTCTTTTTCCCCTAGACTTAGTATTGGCACAAATTAATGAAAAGGACATTCACAGAGACCTTGGAATATTGGATACATTAAAGTAGATTTGCTCCAAAATTAAATGTGAAAACCTACTTCTTCAAAAAAAATTTTTTGCCTCTTTCTACAAAAAATATTTTAAATGGTGACTTTGAAAATTTCATGGTTCAAATTGCTTCCAAAAAGAAACAAAAATAGCCTGGAGTGAAGATTATTGAGGACTAATTAATTTATTATTTCCCATATCCTAGTTATATGATTAGTGAACTGTTCTCTGCAGTGACTATAGGACTGATGGGAAACTGAAAATCCTGCTTCCTTTTCTCCCTTTTTAACAGCGACATCATATTGGAGATCGTAGTCTTTCCTTGTGTAACATGTTCTTGGATGAAATGGCTAAGCAGGCTCGAAATCTTATCACAGACATTTGCACAGAACAATGTACACTGAGTGATCAGGTGAGTATGGTTGTGTCTATTTTAATTCTCCTTTGAGATTTTCTCCATTCAACTTTCTGGATTTTTGTGGTTCTGTTTCTTTCTCTGTTTTGGGTAAGCTTTCTGTTTGTAAAATTGAAGGTAATTTGAGCAAGAATTTTTAATATTAGAATTGTGTCAAAGGAAGAATGTGTTATTTGTGTGATGAAGTGTGCTAAAAAAATTGGATTTTAATTTGAAGGGGCTATTTCTTTTTGTTTACTAGTTGTTGCCAAAACATTGTGCCAAAACCATCAGTCAAGCAGTGAACAAGAAGTCAAAAAAACAGACAGGAAAGAAAGGAGAACCTGAAAGGGAGAAACCAGGAGTAGAAAGCATGAGGAAAAACAGATTGGTTGTGACAAAGTAAGCTGCTTCTTCTGCTCCTTTCACCTTGAATCCCAAATCAAAATGTGTTTTTACATCTTGAATGCTTCTTGCTTAATTTGTTTGAATAAATTTAATTGGCTGTAAGTTTGACAGCTTTGTGGTTTGTGAGATTATGATGCTTCTGTGGCTTGCGTAGCGACTGAATTTTGTTACATAGTTAATATGAATGTTTGTCTCTTGAATTTATCCCCTTGACTCTTTCCTTTCATGAGCAGAAAGAATCCCTGTGCTGTAGCTAGGCTTCCTGAATAGTCATATTAATTGTGGGCGTGTGAGTCCAAGGGAGTGCGTGGCATCTTCGATTCTACCTTTCTTTAGCACTCTTAAGTACAGGCTGGGCAGGAATTTCTTGCTGCTGTAAGGCTGATGGCTCCAGTGCCTGAGTCAAGTGGGAAAGGTTTCCTTGTTAGTGGCTGTAGAAAAACTAAGAGCACCAGCAAATCAATACCAAAACCAAAAACCCAACCTGGAAGAGGTAAAAGGAAAAGTTAGTAAATGCAGTTTGGCGTATAAGAGACAATAATAGTAGGAATGGCTATAAAGATAGGTGTAGGGAGAGATCAGGGACCGGGACGGTAGCATGATAAAAGTATGAAGAGGAAGGAAGCTAAAAAGAGGGAAGTGTTGTGATTGGGGGTGCCTAAATTCACGCACTGCTGAAGGGGGGGAAGTGGTTTTGCTACAGTTGCAACAACCAAACAGCAGAGAGCTGTAAAGATTAGAGAAGTTGATTGAAAAGAACTTAGTTTAAGATTCGTTCCCCCAATATTTTTAGGTTTTTATTACTGCCTACTAGGAAACATTATTTATATTGGTTTAGTTCAGTTAGGGAAAAATCATTTTAACAGTCTAGTCTTTTTTTGGGGGAAAAAAAGACATATATGTGTATATATATTAAAAAATTAAATCTCACATCACTATATGCAATGCAGATGAGTATGCAGTTGTAGGACGTGTTTTTGGTTTTTAAATATGCTAGAAAAATGTCTCAAAGCAGAACATGATAATGAAGAGTTAGACCTGTACCTGCTTTTGAGGCATTATCCATTCAGCGTGTGCCTTCCATGATAATATACACTTACGTTATATTAAATATCTTTCTTAATTTCTATTCTTAAAGCCTGGACAAACTGCATACTGCGCTTTCTGAGCTCTGCTTCTCAATCAATTATGTACCAAACATGGTGGTTTGGGAACACACGTTTACCCCGAGAGAATATTTGACATCTCACCTGGAAATCCGCTTTACCAAGTAAGAAATATTGTAGAGTTAGAAGCATTGATACACAAGATAAGCCTTTGCTAGTTTATGTTGGAAATATTGTGTACTTACGACATTAAGCTAGGTTTTAAGGGAGGATTGTGAAAACCATGAGTAGAATTCCAACTAAATGATTATTTACATGTGCAGACATACACAATAGTCAGTTCTTGTTTTAAAACCAAATATGTTGAAATCCATATAATCTGTTTAACAGCCAGATCCTGCATGCCCAGTCCTGTGTATTTTGTAGGAGCTGGTGATGGCTGTTTTTAGGTATTTATGAAGACCATTCCCACCATTCTTTTGCACAGTGCTGGATTGTATTCAAGTGTTTGGGTCCACTGCCTTCCTGAAAGGAAGTTTAAAAATCAGAAGTCAAGACCTGACAAAGCCAACTGAGAATATATGCAGTTACTTTTCTTTTTTTAAATAAAAAATGTTGATGTTTGATATTCCTGTCTATTCTTACCTTGATCTTCCCATAATTTTTTACAGAAATAGGCAATAGCAACTTCTGGAGAGGACTTCATATTAAACTAGCTATCCTACTATTTTATACCAAAAATTACTAGTTATATATTTCAAGCAGGGTATAAGGCCTAATCAGGTTAATCATCAAGAATTAATATTAGGTCACTAGAGCATTCTGTCAGTAAGATAAAGTGGCATAAAAGTGAAGATAACTTCATGACATTTTAAGAAGTCAGCTCTTCAGGTTTATGAACTTAGACCAGTGTTGGTCACTTGTGCTTATTATTTTAATGTGGGGGAGGTCGGCTTGTGAATTGGGGTTGAAGCAACAGACACATTACTTTCAGAGACTGCTTTCCTTTTTCTTGGTTCATGAAAGAAATGAAACTTGTTAGCTGAGCAGAATAGATATTCAATTTATAATTATTTTTCAGACCTTCAAGTGGCATTTCTTTCAGAGGCTTGCAGCGTTCCTGTAAAGACAGTGTTAGTGTCTCACTGTTAGGATTTGTTTACTGTTTTAAACTGCTCTGTGTCACATGTGATTGGACTGGAACTTATTATTATGCCACTTAATCTTGTTATTGTATCAGTTTTGAATTTCTTTCAAAATATGAGACTGCCTCAGAAGCAAACTGTTGAAAATACTTATTTACATATATCCAAGCAACAGCAAAAAAGTTACTTTAAATAACGTGATGTTCTCTCAGAATAACTCATCCCATTCACCTGTGATGAGAGTCGTGATCTACCAATTTCATTTTTTTAATTGCTGTTCTGCCTTTGAAAAGTACATGCTACTTAAAAGCTTGGCTCTTAAAGTCTGAGACCATTATAAGATTAAAATAAACACTCTAACAAGTATTTGTTTACTAAGAAGACTGCTTTTAAGGATCCCCTGATACAGTTTGAGGACCTGGTTCCAGTGACATACTGGGTAAGGTCCGTGTCCATGTATGTTAAAGTGGAATATACAGTCCTTTGTGCAGCTCTGCTCTAGCCTGAAAGCTAGCCTATGAACATCTGTTATTAGAAGCCTGGTTTTATTTATAGTGAGAGTCTGAACAAATTAAAATATGTCCTGCCATTTCTTGACTCCTTGATTAAAGATAGAAGCCACTGTATTAGCTAAAGGGAGATGTAATTTTCATTAATAGGATTTCTATTTATTTAACGTATATATTGGATATATTTTTCAATTCATACTACACTATAGCTATGTGTTTTTTTAAAAGATATTTCAAACTGAAACTGTAACAGTAGCTTTGGTCAAGTAATTTTTTGTGTTAATATGCTTTGAACACTTCTATACATGGTTGCTCTTGCATTTATCAGAAGTTCTGCATTTTAAAAGACTTCAGCGTTAATTTATTTGCCAAAGTAGTTGTTACATAAGCCTTGCACAGTGTGGATTGCTCATATATATATATATGGAGGGGGAAAAACTTTCTTTGAAAAGTGCTTGGTGAGTATTCTTAGTCTCATGAAATTTTTGCTGGAAGCAGAGATAAAATTGCCTTTGGAATCCAAAACAGTTTTTTAAAATGCTGGTGTAGTATGTGCATTGATTAGAGTTTTGCCGTTGCAGATTTGAGAATATTCAAGTAAAATGAATATTTTCCATGCTTGAAAGTGTTTCAGGCCAGGTTGGATGGAGCTCTTGAGCAACCTGGTCTAATGGAAGGTGTCCCTGCCCATGGCAGGGTGGTGGAACTAGCTGGTCTTTAAGGTCCCTTCCAACCCAGGCCATTCTATGATTCTGTGAAAATCTGTGGCTATAAAATCGTCTTTATAGCTGCATCTTTGTTGAATTTTACTAAGAAATGAATTTATTTGTTTCCAATCTATTTGTTTCTAAAAGGTCAATTGTTGGAATGACTATGTATAATCAAGCAACGCAAGAGATTGCAAAGCCTTCGGAGCTGTTGACCAGTGTAAGAGCCTATATGACAGTCCTCCAGTCAATAGAAAATTATGTACAGATCGACATTACACGAGTGTTTAACAATGTTCTGCTTCAGCAAACCCAGCATTTGGACAGTCATGGTGAGCCAACCATTACCAGTCTGTACACAAATTGGTAAGTAATTATATGAATGCTTGTTACAAATTTTTTGGAGATTTTTTTGTTGCTGCTGTTTAATGAAAAATCTGGAATTGGAGAAGTGGAGTTATTTTAAATTTTCTTAAGTTTCCAACATCACATGTTTACTTCTGTCTATACCTGTTAAAAGCAGCTTAAAGTTTGCCTGTTGGCAAATTCTGACACTTTTTATAGGTTCGAGATATAAAATGCAGGCATCAGATGAACTATGAAAATAAAGCTTCAGTCTATGGGCTTTGCTGTCACTTGTCACACAACTATACTTCATCTGTATAGAGTATCCATGAACATGTGCCTTTTCATCTAAAACTTTTCCCCTTTCTGATAAGGTATTTGGAAACTTTGCTACGGCAAGTCAGCAATGGTCACATAGCCTATTTCCCAGCTATGAAAGCATTTGTGAATTTGCCTACAGAAAATGAATTGACATTTAATGCTGAAGAATACTCCGATATATCCGGTAAACTTTGATATTTCTACTCAATATTTGTGAAGGACGGTTATTGTATTGGTTGAGTAACTGGAATAACAGTAACTCTCAGAGCAACTGTTACTGAAATAACAGCTAACTCTTAGAGTTAACATTTGTTAGCCTTCAGTAGTATTTTAAGTACTTTTTATTCATGCTGCCTCTTGTCTCACTTTTCTTATTTTTGGTCAAAGTAGTGTTGCATTTAAGCTAAAGAGATGGGTATATTATATGTTGGTGAACACTGCTTCAGTCCTACTTCTTGTCTTTAAAATTATACTTGAGGTAAAATATTTTTGCACTTAAAACGCCATGCTAGATACATGATGGGCTGCAAATAAATGATGACGGAATGTTTGAAGGATAACAGTTTCTTTTACTTCTCAGAAATGAGAGCCCTTTCTGAACTTCTGGGACCATATGGCATGAAGTTCTTAAGTGAAAGTCTGATGTGGCACATCTCTTCACAGGTTGCTGAGCTTAAGGTAACCTTGGAAACTGGTGGGTAGGAAGGCAGTATTTTTCTGGTTAAGCTTCCTTTAGGATTTTTAATACCTATGTTTCTGCATGCCATCTTTTTAAAATGACTGCATCGAACAAACCGATGAAGCTGTGAATTTTACTCTTCTTTTGTAGTAAGTTTGCACAGGGAGTATGTGTGTATCCCACATTCTTCAACAGCTGAATGTGCAGGAATTTATGCAGACTGTTCATTTCTGTGTTAGATACCCTAAGTTAGAAGTCAAGTCTCTTTTTATCATCAGTGGGAAAAGTTTTTCAAGATCTCCAGGTGTTCGTGAAGCCCTTACCCAAGACTGTTGACTCTCCAAATGTTGCAGAAAAATCTCAAATCTATCTTAGTAATCTATAAGGACTTATTTCTTAATGATGTGTGTATGCATCTATTGTTTAGTTTACATGGATGAAAGACGTCAGGTCCTTTTTTCTTAGTTTTCCTCATTTTTACATATGTCTTTCCCTCTGGCTCAACAGTAACCATTTATTATAAATGTCTGTGTTCTGGTAAGTAAACCTCACATCTACAGCAACACAAACAAATAATAAAGTTGATGCAATGAAAAAAATTGGAAATGGGGACATGTCAAGGAAATTCTTTTCATGTATATTCAAAACAGCAAACAGTGACAGGGGAACCATTTTGTACCTGTGTAACTCTTTCTGGAAAGAGGTTTTAATAAATGTGATAATATATACTACTTTCTCTGGATAGTCATACTATTAAAATGTCACTAATTGGCCTACATTATTTTTTTCATACGACTTGTTCTTTTAGTGTCATTTCCAAATTTAATTGCAAGTTGTTATTATGTCTTGTAATTTTCAGTTTATTCAACCACTGATTAAACTAAGGAATTTTTTGCAACTATTCATGCATGCTGTATTTTATATAATACCTAACAGATCTAAGGAACCTAGAGATATAGGTTCCTAAGAGATATCTTAGGATACCTAAGAGATCTAAGGAACTTCCTTTTTTTCTTCAATAACAATTTATTGTTACCATACCAGACCTTTAGAAGTGTGTGGTTTTAATATATCCTGTGTTACACTTTCAAGGATCTTGTTTTCTTTGTAAACACTTGAATTGCAGTGCTGCTGAAAGGCTGAGATGTATGATAAAAACTTTTGAAGCCTTTTATTCACTGTCACAGCTTTAGAAGAGGGGCTGCTTATGCTTTCCAAGCTGGCTTAAGAGCATGCAGCAACCCTGACCTGAGTGCCCAGCCTGCTAGGGTAATTGATTCCTTATGCCCATTCCAGTTTTTGAGTTAGAGCATGAGGCTTTCCAGGTGAGAATGGTGTTGTTTTAAGGTTAAATTCTGTAACCCCTCGCTATGCACAAAGTGACATCTGTCACATTTCAAGTGAAGCACAAAGGCCTTTGGCTAGTGTTTGTTGCTGTACTATTTGTGCACTTACTGAGGAGTAATCATATCTCCTCAAAATCAGCGCAGTTTATGTTGTAGGTCTGTGTATTTTTTAAAATGCAACTTTAAATTGTGTTTGAAATTCGTTGTTTTGATACTGCTGAGGGTAAGCAGAGCATAATGTAGATCCACATGTGCATGACCACATATTTGGAGGAAAAAACCAAAGTAATAAAGTGTTCATCTCTTTGGTGAGATAGTTGCCTGAGCAAGGGAGCACTGAGAAGCATCTGTGTTTGGGGGAAGAAAGCAACAAGAGGAGAGAATGGGGAATTTATTACAAGTAGGGTTCAACATGCTTACTTTGCTTCCTGCAAAGTGGGACCAGCTGTCAGTTTTATATCTGAACTTTAAGACTGGGGCAAGAAGGGGAAGATTGCCTCATTTAAGTCACTATTTGAGCTGTACTCCAGCCTACTCCTTTTAAATCTTAAATTAATATGCTGGTTATCCTTTGTGAAGCTGAAAACTTGACTGAAGGCAATAGCCCATGCACATTGTTACTCAGTCTTGCATTCTGGAGAGCTTTGAGGGATTTTAAGTAAAATGCCATGTTCTGATACATTGGTTGGTTTAAAATTGCCCTTCTTGATTTCAGAGCAAACCAGTCTTGCCTTGGTTTTCAGCATAGAAGTACATCCTGTGCATGCACATGTGCACTCTACTCATAGTTGTTGAACAGTTTGGGTTGGAAGTGTTGCCTATAATCAAAAGAGAAAAAACCCTTGTAACAGTGTTAGAATAGTAAAGTAAAAAGCGACCTTTATTGGAAACTTCCAGGTGTCCTAGTGGTGATGGGCACACTCGCCACCGGATTTCTACAATTTTATAAGGTTAGTTAATTAGGATATCTAACAGGTACATCCAATAGAAGATTCGATTGCCTCCGTAACCCACCTCTGGGTCAGCCCCTTGGAATTGATCCAAGGGCTTCTTTCTCCCACTTCTTGTTATGACTTCTCAGATTCTGGTTGGAAAACAAAATGTTGTTCTTGTAGGCCCTCTTCCTGACCATAAGACTAAACAGTATTTTCAGGAATGTATTACAAGGTTAGCTTATTGTTCTAAAATTGAGGGGAAAAGGGTAGGAAAAGTACTGGATCTACAACGATGCATTAGCAATCTACAAACCTACAAATGTATGAAAAATATATAAAAAGCTTAAGCATCAGAAGGGAAGTGACCTTAAAGATTCTTGGTTTGTTTGGTGCATTTTGTATAGCTTATTTCTCTCCTTGCTTTTCACTGAAAATAATAAAGTAGGGAGAGTAGGTGGATTATGGATAGACTTGATCTTATGGGAATAACGTGATCATGATACAGTGTAGTTGTTGGACAGATCTGCTTTGCACAGGCTACTTACTATGAAGTGGGAGTGAACATGGACCACCTTTGATTTCATAGCAGCATTATAGATTGTGTTGTTTTTTTCTCCTGCTGTGGTCACAGGAATATTTACTCTGAAATTTACTCTGCCTGCTTGCCAGATGCTATGTTTCGCCCTATTCTCAGTGTGGGTTGAAGTGAAGTAAAATAAAACTATTAAAGCAGCTAGCAAAACTATCAAAGGTTAGATCTTTGTGGATCCTTAGCAGTAGGTTTCTGCAGGTATGTCTCTTAGATTTTATGAAATGTATATAATCATGTTCCAAGCTTATAGTGGCTTACATGTTTGATGAATATTAATTTTTTTCTGCAGCCGCCTCTGGTAATTAAGATGGATTGGAATGTACCTACTTGAAAAACAAAACTATTAATCACTTTGGAAGACCACCCCCAATCCAAAATGTCTTGGTTTCTCCCTCCATCCTTCAGTTCTATTTACCTTGATATCATTTAGTATACAAAACATTAATTGAATAGAAGGAAACACTTTCTTCAATGTTCAGAAGAACACAAGGGATCTACATTTTCTTAGCTGTTGATTGTCCTCTATCTAAAGAGAGAGAATCACTTTTCCCTTTCTGAAATAGGGTACTTAGCATTCAGACTGCAAAAATAATTTTATAAGAATAAACTACCTATTTTTTGCTTGAAGAGAGTTTAAAAATACAGCTTGGCACAGCTGAAGTTCCTCAGCTAGCAGGAAATTTGGATCTGGCATTTTAGAGATGTGATTATGCAATCTCTGTAATTTAAATTTTAAACTGATACATATTTGGAGAATGATTTCAGGAAAGTTATTACATTTACTCTAATGTTACAAGCTGCATGTATGAGAGCTGTTAAAAATTAGAAACAGACACATTTTCTTTCCTTTGGCCAAACTGACACGAAAACTACTGCACTTGAGTTTAACTGTTTCAGGCTAAGGTGTTGGGACTTGGAGGTATGTCTTTGATTTTATTTTACATTATAGCAGGAGAAAATTTCAAGTAAACTGCACCAAGGCTTAACAATCTGACTTCCTCTCTTGATACCATTTTTCAATTTGACCAGCATTAAATTTCAGCATAATTAGTGAAAGCAGCAATCCAAAAGAATTGATTACTTTGTGAATTTACATTTTTATTGTAATATGTATACTTTTCTTCCAAAAAAACTGAGTGGCACAGGGACTTATTGTCTGATTTTACTGAGTTACGTTCCTTTGCTTTAAGATGTGGTACACATTGCTTGGTACTAAAATCATGTTCTAAGAGATATTTAATCCTCTGCTTTTTGATTTAGAGCCTTTGTGTGTAGTAGTAACTGATGATAATATTGATATTGTAGTCCCATTGAGAACACAGTGGGTACATCTGTATTCCATGGGTTGGTTGCTTTTCTGCCAAGTTGAAATGTCCTAAATCAGACATTTATCCAGTTACCATGCTGAAATCTATAGCTGACATGAATTCTTGCTTCTTTATAGAAACTTGTGGTGGAGAACGTTGAAGTTCTAACACAAATGAGGACCAGCTTTGACAAGCCAGACCAGATGGCAGCGCTCTTTAAAAGATTATCATGTGGGTAACTAACAAGATCCTACTAAAGATACAGAGTTATTTTTTATATCTGTCTTTGTAAAGAAAATGAGAAAAATTAACTTCTCTGTATTGAGTATCCATAAGCAGCAAAATGTACGTGAGCTGATATAAACTGATGGATCGTTTTAAACTTTTCCAGTCTTCTCATGTACAAAGTGAGATTTCAGTGTTATTTAGTGCACAGGCACTATATTAGTGGTGAGTTTTCAGCATCATTTCAGGGATGATAATACATAGCTGTAGCAGCAGTAATCTGGAAGCCTGGTACATAGCTGTAGAATGTGAAACAAAAAATAATTACAATAAAGAGACATTTTTGGCCTCAGGAAAGCACAGAACCGGTGCTAGCATTCAGTACTGTCAGCTGTGTATACTAGGTTTCATTCCAGGAAGTGGTAAATGAGATAGTCTTCTACTGAAAATCCCATTGTGGATTCAGCTATAGAAACCTGCTTTAGCACTGGTTATTTTGCCTCTTTTATGGAATGCCATTGTTTCAGTACCTTGCTGTTTTCAATATTTTGTTAAATATTTTGTTTCTCTTATTTGAAGAATTGAGCTTGTAAGCATCAACACTTTGTTCATTGTTCTCTTTTCAGCTGTTGACAGTGTTTTGAAGAGAATGACAATTATTGGTGTTATCTTGTCTTTTCGGTCATTGGCACAGGAAGCACTTAGAGATGTAAGAAAGAACTGAATATGTTCTGAAGCATTTTTATTGTATTTAACTTAATGGGATGATAGGATATTTGAAGATTCACTGTTCAGGAATGCTACCTCTTAAAAGGTTGACAACATGTGGGTAAAATGGCTATACTCAGTTGTAACTGAACTTCGAATTGCAACTTGGGGTGAGGGAGTCTTTTTTGAGTACTGTTCAAAGAACTGTTACATTAAAACATCAAATTTAGTTTAGATCATGTTTTCTGTGTTTACTCAATTTAAAGGCTTTATTTCACTTTTTTATGGCAAACTAGGCTTTAATGTCTTAAATCTACAAAGAAATACAAATGTGTAAAATAAAAACCCATTTAAAAAGAAAACAAGCCCAGTAAAATAATGATAGTGTCTAACTGATGATTGACATGGGAAGTAATTTTTCTCATTTTGTATGTGTTTGTGTCTCTTAGGTCTTATCCTACCACATTCCTTTCCTTGTAAGTTCCATTGAGGACTTCAAAGACCACATTCCAAGAGAGACTGACATGAAGGTAATGTTTGGCTGAAAGGGTGATAGAGTAGTTTCAGAGTTTACCAAAAATATGTAAGCGGCAAGACCTTCATGCTTAGTGTTGAACATCCAGACACAAAGAACATGCTTTTTCTTTTTTTTTCTTTTTTTTTTCACTTAAGAGCTTAGTAATTGTGGATCTGCAGCGTCCTAATGTTCTGGGGAGAAAATCTCAACCAACTGATAGGATAAGCACAAGTCTCTATATGCCTGTGATCACATTTGAGAATTTTCATAGACTTAAGAGCAAGATTTATCAAGTGTTAGAACATGACAAGGGGAAGAATGCTGAGCTGCTTCATACTGTGAGCAGTACAACTGGTAAAACGAAATGTTTCAAGGACTCTTGTGTATGTCGTTGGAGCTCTGTGCATGTAATAGCGACAAGTCTGATTTTGACCTTAAATTGAAAATTTTTGTGAACCCATTGTATGAAATGCTTGAGGAAAAAAAAAGTTAGCAGCTTAAATAAGGTTCTGAATGAGAGTATGTTTCCATCCAAAAACCCTTGTTGGCACATCACGTGGCTTCTGAACATGTATGCACAGTAGCTGAAGTCTAGCAGGGCTTTTAGTTTCTTATTGCAGCTTGGAGTCTGTGAAGGATTTCAGCTGCTTAATGGTATTGCAGCAGTTTGATTTGCAGAGAATGTGCACTGGGATATACAATGTACATCCGTTTAACTTTTCCAGAAACAACTTTTAGAAATCTGCTCTGGAGCAAAGTATGTTTTTTAAGGGCCAGAATATGTTGTTGTTATCCCTGAACTTGGAAGTTCACATTTTGCTGTTAACTCTTGAGGAAAGTAACTAAGTTCTCTGTGTATGAAAATTCATTAAATAAGACACATCATCCTCCTTTTAAAAGTTCGGAGTCCATCATTGTGGGCTTCATGATTTCAGAAGACACAATTCAGCAGTTATATTCTGGCTCATTTTCAGTTAAAATTACTGAGATTTTGCATGTATGCTATTTCATTCCAAAATATAATCACATTGTCCTGGTTTTAGAGACAATTTTTTTAGGAAGAGATGCTCTGGA
>VXBT01005710.1:42287-72754 GCA_013400235.1 Oriolus oriolus | reverse complement strand
GCTCAAAAGGAGGCCACCACAGCTTCTTCTTACCACTACCAGTAAAATAAAACTGGTTGGACCATTTATTTGAGTTATCATGGAAATTCTTCTGCTTACACAGATGCAGTAACAAAAACAACCTTTAGGACACGCATTTTTAGTGCCAAACTCTCTGAAAACTTCAAGACTTCCCAGCTGTTTGATGCTGAAAGAAGCAGCTCAGTTTCCTAAAATTCTGTCTTGCTCCTTGAAGGTATTTGATTTAGAAAAGATGACATCTGCCTTGTTACTACCCAACTTTTTCATGATGACCTTCTCTTTCCTTTCAGATGTGTACAAAAGCACTGAGAAAAGGATGAAGAAAGATCATTATCTCTGATGCCAGACTTTCACCTATCAAAGTTGATGCAAAATTACCTAGTTACAAGCAAGTCCCTGTGACCTGTACTCTGGCATTTAAAATGCTAAAAATCACAAGCTAAGACATCAGAAGTGCCAAGTTTAAGAGCTACTCAGATGACCCTCTGTTATCTAGAATTAATGCCATGGGAATACGATTTTACCTGATGTCTCTTATTGCACCCCCCGCAGTCCAAAATACCCTCCAGATTTCGCTTTCATCCTGTACACATCAGGAGGAATCATTTCTCCTAAACTTTACTGATGTCCATAATGGCCCCGGGTTTCTAGACTCCAAATTAGTCTTTACAGAAAGTGGGAAATGTTTGGCTGATACAAATGAATTTATGCACCACTCAGGATGGCAGTTTTCAAACTGTGAAGCTGTGCCCAACCTCTCGAGTGTTTAGTCTGAAATTTCTTAATTCCCAGGCAGTAGGAAGCACAATTAAAATTCCAGCCCAGATAATCTGGTCTATCTAGACGTTTATCCTTTTTCTTTATTTTAATGAAAAGTTGTCACTAGGAGGATACTGCAGTAGAAAAACAGGTTTTTACTGGTCCCATTTCTGTCTGCTTAATTAGGAAAGCCAGCAATAATATTTTTAAAATACTATTCTTAAAAAAGGCATGACTATGCCTTTCAGTTAATATTTACTGGAAATTTTGAAGCAATTAGTCATTTAATCTTGTGATAGAATTTCAAATCAATAGTTGAAATGTTACTAGCAAATAAAGAAAGCCATTTGGAAGAGATACAGGGGTTGTCAGATAAATGTCAATCTATGATACTGTGAACATTAAATATGGCAAAAAATGAATGCAGTGATTACTTCAGGTTTGACAGGTAGGAAGGACTGTTGAATATACTCATAGTAAACACTATTATATTCGCATTTATTCAAACATTGCTGCTTGAACTGAACCCAGTGTCTGTACAATCCAATCTCACACATATAGGTTCCATGTGTCACTGAAGAACAAGGACAACACACATAACCATATATTCCAATCAAGAGAAATGCCTGTATGAGCTGAAATGGAACGGTAAGCAACCTCATAACCAGTGACAGAGAACTGAGGGTAATTTATTATACCCTCATCATATGATGGGAGTTACCGGCAATTTTATTATGAACATATCCTATACAGAGCAGAGTGGTATTTTTTTTCTAGTTCACAATCTAACATATGACTTCTTAGCAAAAAAACCTGTTTGTTTAGATGATTGTTAAAGGTCAGAAGCAGGGAAAAAACCAATTTTCCTCTCAAATGGTAACTATTAATAGTTGTTCTTCATCACACGTTTCATAGCTGTACAACTCTTCATCTGGTCTCCAAAATAAATACACTGTGAAAAGTATGAAAACTTTCCATAGGACATTAGCAATATTTTCCTCAAGAAATCTGAATCTGAGAATGTTTGTTATTGTGCCAAAACATTGTTCACTATCAGCTGATGTAGAAGCTGAGAACAAGACTTTTTCCATGCTGGTCTTGTTTATTTTATAGATACCATTACCAGCACTGTTACTACACTACTGTAAACACTGTGAACTTTGGGTTTCATGAAAAAGGTACAGGTGAACCACTAACAATAAATGGATAACTTAGGACAGAGATCATTATTTTTCCATGCATCCTACATATAACTTTAAATGATATATCTCAGTTTGGTTATGAAACAGCCATATCCCAGCCTTCTGTTAAGAGAACTATTTCACAATTTACTGAATTTTCCCATATATTTTTCTTTGTATGTGACTTGGTCCTGGTAATATGATGCCTCTAATTATTGTGTCATCACAGCATCTCATACCACTATAATCTAACACAGGGAATATTGCTGCAGTAAAATAAGTGTGTGACAGAATGGGGAAAGCATTTCTCTGTTCTGCTATGCTATTAAAACAGAAATATAGCGTATCATTAAAGTTGTGGAGATATGTGGATGTACTGCGATGACCAGTCTATAGTTCACGAAATACTATAGGGTCAGCTTTGGTGAAAGGGGAAAAGAAGGTGTTCTGTTATCTGGTGTGATGATTCCAGGTTGCTTGCTTGCTCACTGACTTTTCAGGATATGAGACTGTTCTATGACCCATGCAGCACTCCTGTGCAAATGGGCTAAGATGGTGTTGTCTTTTCTGTGGTTTTCGGTAGAAAATTCATAGCACTTCCTCATCTAAGTAGAGGCTATGGGGTCAAACTCATACACTGTAAGTTTTATTTGCAGCTGGTAAGCACAGCCCCAGATTGAATTACAAGAACCAAGACATAACCCTTGTTTGAATGATGAAGGAGAACTTTGAGATCTGATTTACTTAGGAAATGCTGCACCTAACTACTTTGGTAATTTAGATTGTTTGACTCTCCCCCCCTCCACCAAAACTGCTTTTGCTTATCTGATGATTTAAAAGAGAGGTCAAATGTTCAGTCTTCCCTTGGAAGGAAATGTGAATTGTTTATGCTTGAGAGGAAGAACTGGGGGTTATCTACACATTCTCATTGCTCCATTTGATTCACTGAGGAGAAGTGTTTTTGACTCGGGCAGTAGAAGCACCGGGCTAAAGCACAGAACAAAATCAATTCTCCGGAGGGCAAATTCATGCAAAAGCAACATAAAAGGATGAACTGTTTGTGTGAGAGGAATCAATATTCACATGCAAATGAAGCCCCTGAAGTTTATGAAGCAATCGCATGCTTAAATGACTCACTCTGGAATAATCACGTGAAGGTTCAGCTCTAGTTTATTCTGCCATGGGGAGTTTTGAAAGCATTCTTTACCCCTGAATTTTTTATGACTAAAAAGTCTGATTAAAATATGGCAAGTGGAAAGAGGGGGGCTTGGGGATCACTTATACATGAAAACATGTTTTGCCCCAGAACTAGGAGTCTTGTGCAATAAAACTCAAGGTTATGTTAAACATTTCGCACCTGCATTTCAAAAAAAGCTCTTTCAAGTCCTGCTAACATGTATTAGTCTTAAGTCGGTAGAAGGATGTAGATCAATAGTCAAGGGAAATCCCAACGGCTTTTTCAAGGACTTTTGAAAAAAGTTTCTGTGAAGGTTTGGATTCGTTTCACTGTAGCTTGTACTGTCTGCAGTACAAGAAGAGGGCCTTTTCTTTTGAAAAAAATAATTAAAATAAACCAAATATAACGGACGCACAATGTTGAAAAATATGTGTTATTTGTAGAGTCCTGTGTTTTGATTTCTATTTTTTTGTTTTGGTTTAAGTCTATGAACAAAGAGGGTGGACCCTTGTACTTTCAAAGACAAATGGCACTAGATTATAATGGTGCCTTTCATCTCTAGAGCTGTTAGCTGGAGGGCAGCACAAAGTGTTTAGTCTGAAAATGAATTTAAATGGCTTTATCTAAAATATATACATTGCTGAGTGGACTTTTCTGCTTTTTTCCATTAAAAAAAGATTCTCTTTTTATAAGGATCTTTATGAATCTGCCTAATCATAAAAGGAGCACATTTCTCTCCCTTTACGAGGAACTTCATAACTTTTAACAGATAAGGAAGTAAGTGATCACTTTGAAGCAGCTGGTTTAACCATTAAAATTAAATTTTAAGGTCCCAGTCCAGCATCTACTGAATGTAATGGAGTTTGGAAATTTACTTCAGACCAGAGAGACACAAGCTGAGAAACTTAAAAGGCCCGTTCCTTCCACATTAAGAGTTTACATCTCTTTCAGAGAGTTAAAAGCTGGAGACGATGAAATCAGATGATCTGACCTCCTGGAAATCTCGCCACTGAAAGCTGTCCGTTAACATATGCCTTTTGCAGCAGGCTACTTCCTCAGGCATACCTATTATTGGAGCAGAAGATGTCCTTTCCTTCTCCATTCAGATTCCAAACAAGGAATGTAAGGTACAGATATGAAATGGGGAGTGAATGGGTCTGACTAAAGAACTCAGGCTCTGTTCTCACCTACTGCACAGGTGTGCCCAGGCTTCATGCTAAGAGGCAAATTAAATAGGTCCCTACTTCACCTAGTATGGTCTGATGCTGGAGAAGCAATCATTAAAATATTACTAACTGGTAAGCAGGGGGTCTTCCGATCCTAACATTTGCTTTATTCTACCCAGTCCCTCCATGCAAACTTTTAATAGTAATTCTGCAATTCATGTCGCTCCAGTTGTAACAGATGGAGAGCTGGATATTTTTATGTGCATTATAAAGGTCGTATCTCTCATACTCTTTTATTTCTTACACGGGATAGATGTATACTTCATTAATAGCTGTTCATGTTCTCAATATATTCATAATTTTTATGAGTAAGAGAGAAATTCCAGATGATTTTGTAAAACTATGCAGGAATTTCGAAAAATGGAAGGAACTTCCCAGTTTGCTTCTGGGAAAATTAAGCAGGCTTTTTCAATAAGTCCCAGAAGCACCATTTTCCAAAACAAATAACATCTTGCTTTATTTTCTTTAATTTCCACAGAGCCAGGTTTGGAGCCTTTTCAATTCCTCATGGAGGAGTCTGCTCCTACANCAATTCCTCATGGAGGAGTCTGCTCCTACAGCAAATACGTAAAAAATTTCATGAAAATTTTAGCCTGCAGTTCTTCACTCTGAGATAGATCAGTCTTGATAAACTGAGGAATGAGAGGGATGATTATCCCTTCTTGCATTCACACATAACTTTAAATACTCAGATGGAGTTTGAACATGCCTGAATGCATTCCTCACCAGGAAGTGAGTCATCTTCACTATTTTCCACTAACCATTAACCAATGCATAATCAGGATGATAACAGTTGATGTGGCTGAACATTGCAGTTGGCGTCAAGGATGTGTTTGGATCCGCTCTTGAAAAAGAGTGCATGCTCACTGAAATATGCAATAGCACATATACCCTACAGTAGTGGACAGGTCAGTGTCCCTATGGAAGGGTGGTGCAGCAGAGGGGCTCAATTACTCTGAAAAAATGGTTGCTGAGTAAATGGCATGAGCTGGTGTTTTCCAAGTGGGAACATCCTACCCTTAAAATCCAATTTTCATTTAGCTTGGTTCGGCTTCAGAATATGGATTTTGCATCAAAACAGTTGCTAAGTAGAACTTCTCAAAGTGTGCCATATTACTTTTGCAGGTGATATCAACTGAGTGGTGCAGTTGACGCTCCTGAACGACAGGATGCCTTCCACAGGGACCTGGACAAGCTCAAGGAGTGATCCCATGGGAACCTCATGAGGCCAAGTGCAAGGTGCTGCACCTGGGTCAGGGCAATCCCCAGTATCAATCCAGGCTGGGGGATGAAGGGATTGAGAGCAGCCCTGCTGAAAAGGAAATGCGAGTGCTGGTGGGTGTGAGGCTGGACATGAACTTCAATCTGAAAGAGATTTAGATTTGATCTAAGGCAGAAATTTTTTGTGAAGGTAGGCACTGGAACAAGTTGCTCAGAGAAGTTGTGGCTGCCCCATCACTGGAGTGTTCAAGGCCAGGTTGGATGGGGATCTGAACCACCTGGTCTAGTGAGAGATGAGGAGTGACAAACCCATTGTGAGGGGTTTGGAACCATATGGTCTTTAAGANTAAGAATTCCGTTATAGAAAAAAGCTTCGATTTACTTGGGTAAAAGAACAAATAAAAGAATATCAATATGTTGTAGTTCTTGTTTCAGGACTTGAGGTAAAATTTTAATTAATTTGCAGGTCTCACTCCAGGACTACTTTTTCATTTTAAGTTAGACAATCACTGAGCAAAAAATGCCATCAATCATTCCAGAAGGGGATGCTGGTTAAGTCTCACTTCTTTGTTTTTTGGGGTTTTTTTCCCAGGGAATGATCTGAACCCTGCCATTTCTCCTTGTACTTCAATGCCAACTGAGTTAACTTTACGGTCCTTGTTACAAAACTTGCACAAGACAGGAGAAGACTTTCTCTACCCTTCTTCTAACTTGATGGAGAAGTGTTGGGTAAGGGATTTTTTCAAAAGGATGTGTGTTTCAACTCCAGGAACCTCAGATTTAAAGTACTGCTTGGATCCATGCTCTGGCCCAAGGTTGCTACCAGAAAGGTGAGAACCATGTCTCCTCTAGCAATCATTATTCTAAAGAAATAAACTCTCCTTTACAGTTGAAAAATCATGGAAGTTCTGGATCCTCAACAGATGGAGTTACTTCCAGCCTCTTGGCAGGTACCTGGAACTTGGAAAATTGGTGGAATTACAAGTTTTCATATTAGCTAAGATAATTGCATATTCCCTTTCAGCATGTAGAGATACAAGTCTGCGGTTCCTGGCTCATTCTGTGGATTTTAGGGGAAGTTAATAGAGATCAGGTGACTGACTCAGTCCACTCTGAGTATCAAAAGCCACACACACCTTTCCTCCTGTTTTCAGACACATTACCTTAAAAGACTGACCTTTAAAAAACTGTCACTTTTGAAACTGATACCTCAAGAAATGATAAGCATTTCTTTCCTAAAGATGCAGCTCTTTTACCATGTGTAGTTCTCTTCATACAAGAAGGAGCATTTAGGAGGCTAAAGTTTGGCAAATGTCTCGTGCCAATGGAGTCTGGTTTTTATTTTCTCTTTCTCCTAATTTTGGGTGCAACTTTTGTACTTTTCATTCCTAAAAAAATAAGGACGGACCTTTCTTTATAACATAAGACTAGAAGAAACATGAATGTTGAATAGGGACACAAGTCTTTTTGAGGTGTTAAAAAGAGGTAGTTTCCTCATTTTTCTCCATGCCACACTCTTGCTCTTGAGTCTGTATTATTGATAATAACCTGTTCCCCTGTCCAGTTGATATTGCTCAGCGTATAACACAAAAACTACTCTTTTTAAGGACCCAGATTATACAGGGATTATACATTATTTTTCATTAGTATTTCTACTAACAGCTTATTCCTAGCTTTCAGAGCGCTTTCTAATTATGAGCATGAAGCAAAACTCCTTCTATAGAACTTTGACACCCCAAGATCACATGGAATTCAAAATTTGTTGAGAAAAAATTTCTTGGCTTTTTAGTTACATGTATAAGGCCCATTTTTTTTTTTTTGTATTTACTGATCTCCAAAAGAGATTACATTTTGTGTTTATGTAAAGAAGCAGGTTGTTTGTTTCCTGTTTGAGTAACCTTGGTTAACCGAAGCATTCAGTCTCTTGAATCCTCTCAGATGCAAGGGTTACTTCAATAAACAATGTATCTAGTACAGGAAATAGCCAGCATGTGTTTTATAGTGCTGCTGGGACCTAAATTAAAATTTTAGTATACCAAATGTAACTTTAGATTGCACAGCTTCTATATATCATATGTGTAAAAAAAGATATCCTGATAACACTGAGTGGAAATACTTACTACATTTAGCAAAATCAAAGTGTTTTTAAAATGATTCACAGAAAAACCGCATAGTCTGCATACCTTTCTGGGTACTTTAACAAACTACAGGGTGGAACGGGTGACAGGAAAAAGATCACTATGGGTGTCGAAGACATGTCTTCATTAGTTCAAAAGAAATTATGTTTAGTTTTAATTTTGACTATCTTGTGATAGCTAAAAATTCAATATTGGTACAACATTCAGACGTGAAAACTAGTGTGAGCTCATGTGATGCTAAAGAACTATTAAAATATTCTCAATTAAAATGAATTACTTTTGTTCCCCCATGAATTTTAGTGGGATCTTCTGAACTTACTGAATAAATCTACTAACAGCTCAAACAAAATTGAGTTATATTGCTAAGACAGTTGAATATGAATAAGAGATACCTACAGAAAAATTAAGTGTTTCTGTTCCAATTAAAAGGAGAAAACATGCCTGGAAGTAGCTGAATACTAGTAGACAGCTCTATAGGTTTTCTTTTTCTTTTTTTTTTCCCTTTCTAAAATATATACACATAAAGCCATGACCATAAACATAATTTTCTCTCTCCTACTACTCTATTAATTCCATTAGAAAACTGACCTTTTTTGACCTTGTGAGGAAAAATAACACACCAAATAATTGCATACGTGCACCTCTTTTTTAATTGTCTTTGTTGCAACTAGCTCCTAAAAGCCAGCTACAACCCTCCAGCAGCCACAGAACCCCCAGATCCTACTCTGGAAGTATTTATATAACAGGAAGATGCAGCATCACACTTAACCCTTTTGTCATGTGGTATTGCCAAGCCAGGAAAAGCAGCTCATTCTTCTATTCTAACGTAATGAAATATTCTCAGTTTTCCTGTGTTCACTTGTGGTCCCACATCTGTTTCTTCACTTTAATCATGAGCTTTATCATCCAGTGAAAAAATTCAGCAGATCTGAAGATATTTTACAATGGAACACAACTCTTTTTAAAAGACTGGAGGATGAAAATTAGCTGAAAACAAGCTACTGCTAGGAAATCAGTAGTTATGCATTACAGAAGACTTGTCCTCTACGTTTATTTTTCCCTCATGAATGACTGCAACAGGATAAAGAAATTAGCATAATATATATCAATGTTTTGCCACGCTGGTGGGTGAATAAAACACTTCTTACAATTTCTATTTTTTTAAATTTTTCAGTACCTAAAAACTTATTAGCTATATCAGTAATATAAATGTCTGGCTAGGGAAGGAAGCAAGCTGCATGCTCAGTACTTGTTTGGAATAATATCTTCTCTCTCTAGACTGAAATGGCCTCAACATGTCCTCCTTACTTATTATGGTTGTTTTGATTATTTTCTGATTCTTGACATAATATTCCTAAAACTTGACGAGACAGAGCTTTAGAAAAGAACATAGGATTTCCAAGAGTTAACTGGGTGAACTTGGTCAGTCCCTTGGTCAAACAGATTAATTTGATTAGTCTGTTTCAGTGACTTTTTGACTTAGAGTCTTCTGCATTTGGTTCATGCTTTATTTCATTTTCTTTTACTGGAGAGCCCTTTGGAATGTTTGTCATGAAAAGAGCTACATTAATATTTATGTATTGATAGTGTTATGGCTTTTCAAGCCTATTTTTCATTTCACGGGTTTTAAGAGCCACAAAATTTACTGACTACACAGAAAATATAGTATAATGGACTTTCCGAAATGCCCCGAATGAGATAAAATACATGAATTATTAATCCCATGGTTGTCAGTGCTGTCTTGCCTATAGACAAAATTTTCTGTGCCAATCCAAGATTTTTTTCTACTGTGCAAAGTTTGTGATGAATACACTTTACGCCTCTTGTCTGTAAGTGAGCATATGTTCTTAGTTACATTCTAAAAATAGTTTTATGAATTCTACCCGCACAGTGTAGTCATCAGGATAAACTTTGAACCTCCAAAAACTGCAGGGAATATGCAGCGAGATATTCACATAGGACTGTGTTTCCTACAGGCCATGTTAGTAGGCATCCTTCATCACAGAAAAGCAGAAGCAACTTCAGATTCTGAATGAGACAAGGAGATTGTACTTTAGGGATGTCTTGACTCAGTTTATTCCCCACTCTTTTTTTTTGTTTCCATTACCTGCTGATTCCCCATTTTCTTTTTTTTTTTCCTTTGGTGGATATTCTGCCATCTGAGCTAAACAGCAAAGTTATAAGCTGTGAGTCTCATTTATCACACCATGGGAGGGAAGCTGTCAGAATCTGTAAATCTGCAGCAGAGCACGTAATACAGACTAATGAAAACAAATGGAGCTCGAGGTAAAGACTACTCACAAATCTTAACTCATCCAGCTGTTTTAAAAATCGTGAATATTGAAACTCCCAGAATCTTAGATAGCCTTTTTAAGGTAGTGGCCAGATTCAATTGAACCAGATGGAGAATGCATCAGGTCTGGACTCTTGCCCTTACTTCTGATTTGCATCAGTTGTCAAGTTAGTATGAACCGTGATAATTTTTCCTATTAGAAACAGAACTCTAAACATTAATGTTCCACATTTAAGAGAGGCCTGGAAGGTGGTGAGTAACTTTATTTTTCCACTCATTCAACTGCAGTCAATCATATCCTTATTCTCATGCATAAGGGTCCCCTGTTTCTTCACCTCTGCCCACTGTCCTACTGCATCATGGAACATCTTTCAGAAATGCTGTACCCTTAAAAGCCCTGATATCCCTCTGCTGTATTTTTATGACTGACTAAGCTATAAGATACCTAGCATCCTCATGAATTCTTCTGCAGACGCAGAAAACAGATCAGCACTTGATATTTTTCCCACCTTCAGTCAAAACCACTGGTAATTCTTATTGATAACTCCTACTGAACACCAACCCTCAACTGGGAAAAACTAGTGTCATTAAGTACAAAGAAGTCTTTATTTGAAGACAGCCTGCAGCTGTACACAAGCCATCCATCCATCCATCTGAACCTGCATTATATCATCTATCACCACAGTCTGAATTTATTGACCTTCAGAGCATGGAGCAAGTTCCATCTGCTAACTCAAGTGATTGCCAAAGTTATGCAGGGATGTGTGTGTTGGCAAGTATCTATTTATATTTTAATGTCTAACCATTCTCTCAGAATTTGTTAGGTAAGTGCATTTTAAAAATCAATCAATAAATAAATATCTCAGGCTCACTTCAAGGGCAGAATGTTTACCTCCCTCCAAGTCATAGTTATGACAATACTGCAGAAAACCCCAGACAAACAGCAAAAAGTAGTACAGCAGTGTAGGAAACCTGAGAACAATAACTGTACAAATACTGTGCTGTTCGATTCTGTTTTAACTGAAAACTAGTATAAGAAAGTCTGTAAAACTGAAAGAATCTTCAGGTAATTTGTATACTTAAAATAAACAATGTCTCTAATTGAAGCTTGCACAGAATTACATAGGTGGGTGGGAAAATGAACTTTATTTTGCTGTTTTCCACTGTTATGCTGTTTTGCTTTTTTTCACACCCAAAGCTGGAAGGCAGTTACAATCTGGTTTTCAAGGCTTCCTTTCACCATAATGGGAATTTTATTCCTTCTAGCAGAAAAAAAGAAAAAAATTTTATTCCTTCTAGCTATTTAAGTCATTGAACTACTATTTACCAATTTTTTTGTGTGAAGACTATTTATGGGGGGAAAAATTTTAAAAAAACCAACAACCCAGACCTCAAACTACTCAGCTTTGAGATATAGATGTTTCGACTACATGTAGAGCATGTGCAAGAGATTACAGCTGGTGATCATTCGTGTTTTATAATGCACTTCAAAAATTGTAGTGTGTTACTCTTTTGTAGGGGGTTTTCCCACTGGATTACTGGAGGATGAATGGAATGTACATTTTGTGGAGAGAAATAAACAACAGATACCTGGCTACAGAGAATAGTAGTTGGGGTTTTTTTGGTTTGTTTGGTTTTGGGTTTTTTTTTTATGAAAGGTGTAAGAATCATTACCTTTCACTCTGACTCATTCTTCCTAGGCCAAACAAGAAATATGAAGAAAAGCATTGATACTTTACCACAAAAGAAGTGTATTTTTAGCAGTCTCATGCAAGCCACAAACCCTTAGTCCAGATTCTGAAGTGCTTTATAGGTTAATTTGGTGCTTATCTTCCCAATTAAAGGTAAAAGACAAGTCTCGTAAAATACCCTGGGTCTGTGCAATGGTACTAAAGCACATTCCCAGAAATCCCCATTTAAAAACAATATTTTGACTTTTGACTGTGAAGTAGTTTTCAGGGAATGCATGTTGGTTTCTTTTTTATTTCTTTTTTCAGCATTCAGAAAATTTGTAATGTCTTCTGAAGCTGATTAATACAGGACTTTGTTGAGTAAAAGAGATGACCTCTCTATCTCTCATTTTTCTGCTAAGTTTTTATGAACTTCCTAATTGATATTACTAGCAACATTTTTATGGAAGTTAGTTGTTAAGTTGTGGTGACATTTTTATTCTTTCCCCTTGAACACTCCCTAGAAATATAGCTCAAGCTCTTACATTGGTATTTCAGTGACTTGCTTGCAAATGAATTCATTTCCTCTCATTTTCCCAAGACTTTGAAAGCTCCAGTATGCTCATTCCCTGGACTGGCAGGACAGTCCATGCAGCTCTTTTTCTCAAAATCAAAATCAACTTATTCTTTCTTATGTTTTGGAAAAGGATAAAGAATAATCCCATGTATTAGAAATTAAAACGTTTCATTGTCAGCTAGAGAAGTGTATACAGCAATAATAAATATGCATCACCAATGACACTCTAAAAAAAAAGTGCAAAGTGATTTTTAACAGTATTGATACTAGAAGCACTGTGTAAAGCACTAGTTAGGCCTCAGATATAAAACTTTGCAAAATTCAGTAGAGAGAAAGGTGAGTTAAATTTGTTCTGTGTGCAAGCAGAGATACATGATGTGAATGGAGATTATCCTACAAACTGATATAAAACAAGTATAGTGTCTTTCAGACTAGTAAAACACAGACCAAAAGAATATGAACATTGGCCCATCAGAAACACATGTGAATAAAAACATATTTAAGCCAAATCATGCAGCTGGAATGAGATCTAAGGGGTTTTAAATTATTATGAGCATGTTTTGGCAGAGAATTTGGCGGCTTTGAACGATCATAGCCATAAAGTCTAGAAAGCTTTGAAACAGGGGTAATTGCAGGGAAAAAGTGGGAAGTTGATGCAGTTTGTCAGGGGATCCTTGTGGGGGTACCCCGGAGTGGTGCAGGAGGCAGATGGCCTCCACTGCCTGGGACATCTCCTAAGGTCTTGTGTTCCCTCATCACTCGTGTGCAGACCCTGTAGGGGAAGGGGAAAGGGGAAGGGCAAGGTCAAGGGCAAGGGCAAGGGCAAGGGAGAAGAGGAGAGAGGAGGTAGGGAAGGAAGAGGAGGGCACACTGGGTGTATTACAGGAGGGGAACCTCTGTTCGCAGCTTTAGGAGATTTTCAGATTTCAAAATACGCTTGCAGGATGTTTAATATTAGCAGAATACCTATGAGAAACTTATGCTTCCTCGGCAATCTGTTTCATATCAATTTCTAATCCAAGCGGGTCTGACCCCAAATTTCCTTAACTGACCAAAATTCCGATGCCCTTCTTACAATTCCTTTGTCTGAATTACATTACACTGATTCTACAGCTACATTTTTACTTCTGGTAAAAACAAAAAAAACCCAGGATTTAAACTTTAAAGTCTTGAACACAATGCTTTTGTTCAAGAGCTTGAAAATCTAGTATGAAAAAGAGAGAGTTTTGTCCCAATTGTTTCTCCTGCAATGTCAGATTTGAATCGGTATATAACTGCATTTGGACTTCATATAATTTTGCTGTGCTCAGTTAGTTTTCCTGTGTAAATTTACAGAAACACCACTCTACACAGCACACACCAAGGTTTTATTAAGGGTGCCATTTATGAACAGTCTTTTATATTCCTGTGTGGTGTCAGCGTCAGCTTACAAACATCTGACAGCAATTCACAACATCCTAGAAAATGATGGGTACAGTATCTGCAAAGAAGGAAATTTTATTTGGGAGACTGTTTCTCTAAGCTGCTTTTGTTATTTTCTGTGAAACCATGATTCAGGAAACTGTTTAAGCCTGATTTCTTGTCAGGTTCAGATCCTTGCTTTCATGCCGCGTGGTGCTGCTGACTCCTTGCACTACTGCCCATTCCGGCTTTCTTATCACAGCTGTCTTTAGGTCTGTTCCAGCAGCATTAGATTCAGCAGAGTTGACTTCAGTCTCCTCTACATTTATTAACCATCTTGGTGATAAACACTGTTAATGAAGAAAGACTACCAAGACTTTATACAACGTTAAAATGTGTTTTAATTTTTAGTCTTTTCTTGATGATTTAATATATATTATTATTCTAAATAAATAAAATCTTCACTTTCTGATCTTTACCACAAATGCTGAACTGTACAATTTCAACCTCACTTGGAGTGCTGAGGGGCAGCATTTGGTTGTGGGAGATGTGACTTCGGGGGGCAGGGGGGGAGTAAGAGGGAATAACTGGAAAAAGAAATTAAGTTGGGAAGTAAACAAAAAAATTGGGAGAAATAGCACACTTAGTAGCTGAAAAGCAGAGGAGACTGTCAAGATGGTCAGAGGGATGGAACACCTCTCCTGTGAGGAAAGGCTCAGAGAATTGGAATTACTCATCCTGGAAAAGAGAAGGCTTTGGCAGGATCCAGTTGCAGCCTTCTAGTAACTAAAAGGAGCTACAAGAAAGATGGAGAGGGACTTTTGGCAAGACCATGTAGTGACAGGACAAGGGGGAATGGATTCAAACTGAAAGGTGGCAGGGTTAGATTTGATAATAGGAAAAAAACTCTTTACCGTGAGACTGTTGAAGCCCTGAAACAAGTTGTCCAGAGAAGTCTGGATGCCCCATCCCCGGAAATTTTCAAGATCAGGCTGCTCCTTTCACCTTGCCTGTCAGTGGCAGGGGGATTGGAGCTAGATCTTTAGAGTTCTCTCCAACTCAAACCACTCTATGATTCCATGATACTGTGACACAGAACAGGATTGCAAAGGGATGATCAGGATAAAAAAGAAATGGAAGCAGTGGAGAAAATATATAGACAGAGATGGGAAACTGTACTGGGAGCTAAAGGTAGCAAAAGCCCATCAGTTGTACACAGAGGTGCATTTGACTTAATTTTTCTTCTATGTCCTTGATCATTTATTATGACATTGCTTTGTAGAAAGAAACTGGAAAATACTGGGATCTCCCATTATTTGCCTACACGAATTCTGCCAAACTCCTATTATTGGGCACCTATAGGGCAGAAAGTGCAGGAGTGCCTCAACACTTTCAGCTTTTGTTTTCCCTTGAGTTGACCCAGAGAGGAATACTTGCTGAGAGATCTAAGCTTCGCCTGAAAGGTAAGATTTTTCTGGGAACACTTTGCTCAGAATACTTTCAGTCATCTGTGAACAGCCTGCACAATACACACCGATAATTTTGCCTTTCTTTTAAAAGTGCTACTTTTCTTTTAATATTAGATGATTAACTTATTATTGCAGGGTAGGCCTGTTACTGCAAGCTGGGATTTGGAGTTCTCATCACCCATTGCTTAGGAGAGTGCCTACAGCTTGAGAGTTTTCAGTGCATTAGAAAAGGCACTTCAGAATTTCAAGCTGACATACTACTTTGAGTGTCAACTGATTTTCCCTGTGTATAAGAGAGGAATTGAGGGGCTGAGGGTCTACCCAAAGAGAATAATATGTGTGGTTACTTGAGTCTACAGTGATGAGAGCTAGATAATTACCACATTCCTTGTAAAGAAAAGTATAGGATGTTATCTTTTCAAACACTTGTTTTTGCCTCTCAGAATTCTTACTCTCTCTGAAGTGTAATAAGCAGATCTCACCAGAGGTTTGTTTCATTGACACGACCAACACTGGAACTTGTTGACCATAGAAACAAGGTTTCACCTCAGTCTCTATATATTACTGCAGCACTAGTTAATGGTTAGACCTTTTATTTCAGGGAAGTGTTCCTTTTATGTGAACTTATAGTTCATATAGTGGTCAAATGCTATCGTTTTTGAAATCTGAGTGTGGTGGAGAGTGATGTGGATAGAGCAAAATGAGGGTTCTGAGTTTTGGAAATACTCATTAGATACTCTAAGAAACCTCTTGGCATCAGCTCTGCTTCAGCCTACTTGAAAATACAACAATATGCAGCAATCTCAGTGAATAGTGAAATCTGCTCTGCTTTCTGGGTAGAACCTTTTGTAATGCACTTCCTGGAAAGCCAGAACACAAATGCAACCGTAGTGCCTACTCTTGGTTGAGTTGGACCATGTACAGCAGAAAGTCTTTTAGGATGGAGGCTAAGATAATTATATGGTGTAATTTTGCTTTTCAAGAACTGCTCTCAGTTGTAGCAAAAATGTCAATAAAGTTTGTTTTCTTTCAAAACAGACTTTTATCTTAGAGGAGCAGATGTACAGAGTTCAGTGTTGGTAGCTGTGACACCGTGGGCCCTGCAGACCTCTGCAGCCTTTGATTCTCTTAAAATCACTGTGTGGCAGATGCTTTTTAAAGAAGCAAAGTGACTGTGTCACTTAGTAGTCTGAAGCTGGTGCCAAGAGTAGTTGTAAGATGATCAGCCAGTGAAACAGCCCTCACTCAAGGTCTGTCCTTCTCATTCAACTGCTGGCTGCTATTTAAGATGATCCTTTCTACTGAATTTCTTATGGAAATCTAAAGAAATATTGAAATATCAAATGTTTTTCTGTGCTGGTGAATGACTATGGGGCATGCTGTGGCATTTTTCCATATTGATATATGTTCAGCTTTTCATTCAATTTCTTTGAAAAAGCAATACTTCTGAACATCCTGTGAAGATTTTTAGGTAAATGCTCCCCACTAGGTATAACTGATCATAAGTAGTCTGACCAAATCTTTATGGTTCTTGACTTTGCCTTTGGGAATTCTCTATAGGAAAAGCTCTCAAAGTAAGGCCAATTGAACTAGATTAGATATTTTATTTTTAGAAAAGCAACTGGCATAATAAACATTTTAATAACAGAGGTATAGACCTCTGCATTATAATCATTCTGAGCAACATAGTTTCTAACTGCATCCTTTCCAAAACGATCTGAGTCAAGACTTCCCAGTATTTCCATTTGCCTCTAAATATCTATTTCTGTCTATATCAATATCTGACTATTTATATACATGTGCACTGATAAGCAAAGACTTGTGCTTCCTCTTGTGCTTAAGGGAACCTTAATTTGACCTCCTCCAATTAAATTATGCTTTCTAATACATGATAACTTAATGTACTGGTACAGGGCTGTATATTTAGCAGATGTAAACTGTAATGGCCACAGTGAATTGCCTCGTCCATCTGTACAAGCTGAGGATGCAAATCATTGCAGTTAGCTGGGTATCACATGCATAGGTATGATGTATGATGAGAGGCCACACTGGAGATCTAATTGTGCCACATGCATTAAACCAGTCATTGGATTTTAAAAAATTTGATTGGGGAAATAATATAGATAAAATGTGTGCTTGCTGGAAACGAAGAAATTAATGTGATTAATTGTATCCAGGGCACTACTGGGGCGTATTACAAATTGTACTTCAAGATTTTGAAACAGGGAAAGTTTATGAAGTGGATGACAATTGCTAAACAACTGCAAACTTTTGTAATGTATCGTCCAATAAATCTGCGTAACAGTGCAGTAGGGAAATAGATTTTTCTGGATGAATTTAATGAATTTCACAAATGCATGTATTCAGACATGCTGTAATACAGAGATATCCCAGGCTGTCTGAAGATGGTGCAAGAGGGAATGTCTTATTTTTTCAATTAAAATAATATGCTTTTACTGTTGTTCTGTTATTTAGCTCAGTAGCATCTAATAAGCATACACAGTACTCCCAGAGCACCTTTTCTTGTTATATTCTGGTTTTTCTCTTCTGCTTCAGTTTATTTAAACAAAATTTCTTCAGCTTGATTTTGTGCCTGTCCACCTGTAACACAACAATACAGCAAACAAAGCACTGTGAAATAATTTAATTTCTTGCAGATGTATGTGTCTGGGGATTTTTTAAGCCTCATCTTCACACAGGCTGTTTTTAGATTTTCTACTAGAATAGTCCATGTTTCTGAGACATGAATGAAAATGAAGGGAGTATCCAGTCAGGGCATTTGGCCAAAATATTTTGTTACTTGAATGAAGCTGATTTGATGCTTTTCAAGACTACTGAATTTCTTCAGATTCCATTGTGTTTAGTTTTCCATGTGCTCCAGTGGAACAACTGGAGCAGTGCTTGCAACCCTGACATAACCAGCCTCCTCTTTGGAAATATATAGTGCTTTGGAAGGTTCATAACCCTAGGTGTGAAGATTAGGGCCAAAAATACTGGGGTGATAGGAATCCAAAAATGAAGTCAGACCCAGATTTACAATAACAAACATATGCATACATATTCCTTGCCTGTGGCAGTCCAGCTTCCAGTAAATAACTGGAGATCTTTTGTCCTAGCTCCCTGCAATTTCTTCCAGTATTTCCTTCCCTAAAGTTAAGTATTTCTCTGAAAGAGTAAGGAAAAGAGAGAACACAGGACACAGAGTGTATATCTGAAATGAAGAGACGATATGGTGTTAAACCAGGTAAAATGGAAGAATATTACAATATGAAGGTACAGGTGGCAATAAAAAACACAAATCATAATATATATGTTTAAAGTTTTATATATGTTTTCTTACTTATATTAGTTAGCTTTTATGTAGTCTCAGTGAAACAGAAGACAATATAGAAGTTATTGATATCCTAGTAGGTTTTTTGCAAGTTTTGAAGCAAATAAACATGGGTTCTGTAGAACCAAATATTAGAAATAAATACTTGAGTTGGGGTTAGTGAGCAGTAGTTATCTAAGAAAAAGTTGGTGGAGGACCCATTCAAACAGAAGAGGGAGTTGTTCCTAGAAGTATACCAAAGGATCTGAAAAAAGGTGTAGCAAATAATGCTGGCCAGGATTCAAGACACTCAACTTGCAATTACAGAATTGATAAGAGACGGGACCTGATTACCTTGTCACCCCACTAGAAACACTATTAGATGAGCCCTCCTGAATTTTCTCACTTTGAGGTGTAACTCAATACCTAATTCTGCACATGCAATTCTTCAGAAGCAGCCTAACTTTCTTAGTAGTAGGGTCCTAAAAACCTGATGTCCATACAATGAAAACAAGATGTGGCCAGCATTGTAACACTGACCATTCTGTAAATTCCACCACTGGTTAAAAGCAAAATTGTGAAACCATGTTGGAAAGAAGCATCTGTAACTGTTATGAGGATTTCCTGTCATTAAAAAGTTGTTGCATTTTTCATACCATCATCATTGAAGGGATGTCTCCAAAACTGTTTGCAAAGGCATGTAATGTTTCTTACTTAAACTACTGTACAGACTTCAAAGCCCATCTGCTGATTGGATATTGCTTAGTTTCAGCCAGTGGTGTTAATAATTGTCCTTAAATAATTGCTTTTTCTCAAAAGAGCTCCTTTTTGGATTAGGCTCACACAGATTTGCGAGGTTCAGATTCTGGACACAGTATTAAGTCAGAGTGTTGGCCTGGAACTGTTCCCCCTGTCTCCCTTCTTCTGCATGCTGGCCCAGGGAGGGAATTAGGAGTAGGAGCCATTTCAGACCGTCTGAAACTGCTAACTTCATGGTTATTGTATTCCATTGCAGAACGTGCTGCCTGCAGTGTCTGGAAGAGAAGTGAGAGTCATTACTCATTGCTAAAGAGTTTCACTATGATTTGTAGCATTAAATCATTATGGGGTGCCTAAAAGCAGATAGCAAAGATTTTTGTTAAATAGGCAAAGAACTTTGAATAAAATATCCTCCGTTTATTATCTTCTTAAATTTTTTGTCAAAATGCAGTAATGCAAATGAGAAGCTGCAATTCCACTGAGTATTTGTCCCATTTTTGGTGCATACATTTACTGGATTGGAGCAGTATTTAAAAAAATAACTCACACACACACACAAAACCATACAGATGAATTCACGGAATGTGAAAGAGCATGAGAAATTCCCATTGGAACCATTCCCATTACACTGCATAAATAAAAGAGAAGTTTTGGGGTGTGCTTCCCCTCCTCTATTTTTCAGAGAATGCTAAGTGTGGGGTATGAACCATTGCTGAGGCAGTCAGCAGTACCTCTTCTTTCCTGATTTCTGCCTTGTTTCCCCTTTGTACCCACCAGCTTTCTCCGTCTTCCCTCACTCTGCCACAAAAGATTTCCAGCAGAGAGCAGCTGGTGCCTCGTTTTGGCTGCTTTCCCCAATCGCTGGGGGCTTTCACCAGAAATCAATGGCTGCTTATTTTCCCCAGTACTGTGTTTTTTATGTGTGGACTGACATGGTCTCAACCATGCTGACCCATTCTGCTGAGCTATTTCCATTCAGACGTGCCTCTTTATAAATAGCGGAAATTAGATGAGGGCCAGTGTCAAACTGCTTGTCACATCTTGTTTTCAATCTGTTGAAATCAGGTTTATAGTGTCCTATTCAGAAGCCTAGTCTGCTTTTGAATGCACACAATGCATTTCAGGCGTTCCATCAGGCGATAAATGCAGAACTTCACATTGCTATTAAAAAATAATCATAATGATTAGTCTTTTGAATTTTCTGAAGTAACTTATTTGCTTGGAATTTGTTATCTTAATTGCACTACATCACTTGCTCACAGGTATTCATCTCTATAAGATGTAAACTCCCTCCTAGCTGATCTGTCAGTGTAGCAGCTGTGCCATATAAATTCTCCCATTGATTTAGCAGTAATGAATGAAAGAGTAAGTGAATGAATGAATAATCAGAGGATTGCTAGAATGGATGCACTAAACCTGAGAAACTTGTACTCTCTTCAGCTTCCAGGAACCTCTGTCAAATATAGTTTTGTTTTATGTCTCCACCTAATGAGCAACCATGCAAGAATCTCAGAGAGGATGAATATGTCTGCAGTAACACTAAGAGTTACGTGTTATTTCAAAAACAAGAAGAAATTTTTCAAAAGTGCCTTAAAACCTTAAACTTAATGGAAAGATATGGTTTTCATGACATTTCAGGACTTTTCTTCTGCAATTTAGCAATATATTTTTGGTATAACACTAAGTTATCTATGCATGAAAGAAAACTTTGTCACAACCTTTAGAACAAACAATCATTTTAGTTCAACTAATTTGAAAGTCTTCACGTTTGCCAAGGATTTTATCCTTGAGGAGTGAAAATGACTTGGGTGTTTGATGAAATTCGGTTGCCAAATAATAAAACTATTGAAATAACATATGCAAATGCACACTATGTGATTTTCCACCAATTTTTAACAATATGAAGAGGTTTAGAGCTCCAGATAGAAGCACGACTCTCTACATGCTCTGAAGCAGCTGCTGTCATGTTCTTGTGAGAACTTACAAAGGGTTAGCCTAAGAATACTTATTTGAATCTCAGTATGTGTTTATTCAAATGAACAGCCAGCCACAATTTTTCCTTTTCTTTGAAATGAGAAAAAATCAAATGAGGGTGTCGAAACTCCACAGAACCTCACTGCAGTAGTGCAAGAGAGATTAACAAAAGCCCCCCAAATGTTCTGTAGCACACAGCATGCAAAACTGCTGAAAACTCCCTGTTGAATTCCAATATTCAGTAACTGTCAAGGTCTTAGGCCTAATTGCAAGGAATGAAGCTGTCTCTGTGTCAATGTCAATGAGGGGCTTCATCCACTAAGTGGGCTCCAGCAATTAACACCAGGAACTGTGCTCTTGGATGCAGATCTTGGAGATTTTTGTCTATGGGGACATTAGCAAGGATAGAGATTTCCTCTAAACCAAATTATTATTCCCTGCTCTTGAGCCTATTGTCTTTGTTTTGGGTGCATAGACACTGCAGGAGTGGCACAGTTCAGCAATCTGTTTCCCTTCTTTCCCTAAAGCAACTGCTTTTGTGAGTCTGAAAGCTACAGAGAAAAGATTGGTAGGGAAAGATGCATTCTCCAGTCTTAACACACTGGCAGGATGATCATTAAATATGACTTGGACTATCTGGTGGGTAAAACCTAAGCTAGAAAATAGAAATAAATAGCACACTTCTCAGAGGAGGTGATATACAATTTCTTAAGTGTCTTCTGGTATCAGTTGTTATCTTATTTCTCAAGTCTCTTGAAACAGTGCTATGCCCAAACTCTATTAATCAGTGGTCTGACGTTTAGCAAAGTTTTTCTCACACTTCCCACGTATGACATTTTGAATTGTGGCCTGAATCCATCAAGTTCAGTCCATTATTTCAAGTTAACTAGATGAAAAGTCAAGTAGTCACATATCACATCTTTCAAATACAAGGATATTTTTGTTCAGAGCTCTAGAGCTCTCCATTTCAAGCAAAATAGTTTTCATTGAGGTTTAAAAAGCTCTTTTTATCTTTGCACCTTAAAAAATGCATTTTTTTGGTCATGTATCAAGAGAGATATGTCAAAGTCACTGCAGGTCTGCAGAAAGGTATATGGGAAAGATTTTTAGGGTCCTATTTCTTAACCGGCCTGTGGAATATGGAATCTCGAGCTCTCATTCTCAAAGACTGACATTAGAGGTTGAATTTTACACACCAAAAGTAGCTTTTAAAAGTCCACTTGAAAAAAACATGTTTCCCTTTTTTAAGAGTTTATCTTCATTATTTCTTTGTAAAGCTATGGTTTCACTTTTTCCAAATGTTTCCAAAACATGAGGGTGTCTAGATTTTTGTTCTAAGAAAACCCTGATAAGGCTATGGCTACATTCAGTGATTTTTACAAAATCTCTTATTAATATTATTTTTATTATCAAGGTGAAAAAACCCCAGACCAATTAAGCAAGGTTTTATTTCCCTCCTAGGTGTCCTTCAGGATAAGGCAGAAAGAATTCTGACTGAGAGCAGAGGAGAGGAGTAAGAAGAAAAGAATATTTGGACAGAGTAGGAACAGGACCTGAGACAAAGAACTGAGATGCCAACTACATTATATCATCTTTTCATTTTGGCAGAAAGTTTACATAGAAAAATCTTGGAAGAAATAGGGATAGCTGTCGAATACTGCTGGAGATTACTTTTTTTTCCTTTTATTTTTCTGAATTAAGAAGGTGAATTGTGATCACAGACTTATGGGAGAAACTAGAGAAAAAAGTTGCCTGGAGTTATTTGCTGCTTTTACAAGAGAAAAGAAAAGCTAAGTTTGTCTAAGGCAAAATTATTCTTTTCAAAATTTTAATTTGTTCGTATGATTTGGATATGTAATTATTATTTTTCAACACTGAATTTTTCTGCTGACTATTTAAAAATGTCCTTTTGTGTTCTCTATGTAAATCAGAAAATGCAGAAAATTCCAGTGCAAGAATCTTCCATCATTTTGGCACTTCCAAAGAGCCAATTTATTCTAATTTCCACTTCAAATTTTTTCAGTGATGCCAAAACTGAATTTTCACCATGGGAAGTTTGAACAGATTAGTGAGGTTTGAAAGGCACATTAACTCATTAGACATATTTACACCCTTCTTGCATTTAAAGTCCAACCAGAACTTGCTCTGTCTTAAGAGAAGCCAACTAAATGCATTTGCCAGCATGCAGAATGCCTTATACAGGGAAAGGAACAGCTTGTCCCTTCCTCCAAGACAGTAACATCTCACACGTGGTGAAGGATAAACCCATTCATAATGAATGGGGCCACAGCATGAAATGTTGATTCCTCCATTTTATGATCTCTATGATTGCCAGCCAGAGTGTACACAGCTAATAAAATGAGTGAAAAAATATTTCTCACATGCTTACACACAGAGATTTCAGGCACAGAGTATTTTCATAAGCAAGAGGTATTCAGGATAACTACTGGGCATTTAAAGCAGCGAATGGTTTGGACAACTGCAAAGGAGAAGAGAAAGAACCAGTGTAGAGACCAAATCTGTAAGTATAGACTGTAAATGAAACATAAGGAGCTCTGTGTGTTGCAGTTTGGAGCAATAACTTGTTCCTGGAAAATACTGCTGTCTAGTGTTTTTATACGGCATACCTGCTTGGTCTTTTTAGCACTGATTTATTACAGTCAGAAAAATGAAACTATTTTACTATATTCAGATACAGTTTAGCAGTTCCAGAGGGTGCTGTACACACACTTTTACCCCAAACAATACATCAAAAAGGCACTTCAAACACAAAAGGAAATTGAGTGATGAGAAGTGTATCAAACCAAAATAATTGGCCCTGAAGATCACAATTTAAAAGCACATGGCAAATGCCCTCAGGTAAAAACAGCACAGAGCTCTTTCTCTCCATGAAGAACCATCAGCAGCGATACGATTTCCAGAACACTGAACAGAAAATGTTTGTACGCTATTTCCTATCATTGTTTTCAGAAAGTAGGAGATACAGAAACTAGAGTGTTATGTTTATGATCTCTTAGTAATGAATTACCAGTGTGCATAGAACCATTAATTTATCCTCCAGCCACTTAAATGTGATCTTGGAGTAAGTTACAGGGCAGTTAATAATATGCCTCAAGCAAAGTATTACAGCTATAGGCTGCATTTTAAGGCAACCAACCTCTTCCATCCATACATATGTTAATAACAGCAACTACCCAATCTACAGCACCTTGCTTCCCAGAGGTATGGGACTTCCAGTACATCTGGACTGGAATTTTAAAGAAATTGTGCATATGCTGCATCCTTATGTATATTTTGTGATTGGAAATCACAATTCATCACAATTAAAGTCTGTTTTGACACTGTAATAGGATAGCATAGGTGCTGCAGATCTACATGCTAGAAGGTCTGGTTATATTACACAGAATGCATACGTAATATTCTTTATGATTTCACTTTAGTACAACTTCATTTATAATGCTGAAAACACTTTTCCTGGAATAGAAACCATATTTTTTAACTCATAAGCATAAGAACTTGTCCTTATGCTCAGTTTCTGTAGATGTCCTAAAGGCTAAAGATATGTTTCCTACTTCAACCAAATGCTCATAATCTTTAAAAGTCATCTGCTTGTATTTAGACTAGTTGGGTTTTTTTAAGGACTTTAAATCCATTATGAAGGTTATTAGAAAGAGTAGAGCAAAATACTCACTGAGCATGCATGAGAAATTTTGGGAAAGTTTGTAGGATTCAGCAAGGGTCTGATTCTTATTTGGAGTTTCTTCATAGAATATAAATAATCTTCCTCATTCCTATCATACCACATGCACAAAGGACTGACAGAGCAGCAGCACAGGGGGATGCTAAAACATCAAATATCCTGTTTTTTTAATATTTGTGAAGAGACATCATATTCCAAGGGAGAATGGATTTTGTAAAAAATAAAAAGCACAAAACCAAAACCAAACCGACCAGCCAAATAAGCCCAAAACTGAATATATATACATTTTTAAGACTGGCCTTGAAATGTCTAAATTTCAACATCCAACATTCGATCTTTTTTTTCATTCAGAGGAGAATCTTCGAATGATGTGTCATTCAAAAGTTTTGACAGTGAATGGAATTTCTACGGTCCTTGTAGCAGCTGTTGAGTGATAAATTATGAAGATAGTGCCCAATTATTTATGTGCTGACTCTGGTTGCTCCTCTGCCGTGAAGTGGAAGTATGGTTACTGAGGTTAGTGGGACTCCTTAAGCCAGAAGAATTCCATGTGACTAACAAAGGTGATAAATAAGCATAGTTCAGATGGTTTGTATTGGTGTTTCTGTAAGAGGTGCATGTGACAGGACTTCTTTAAGACCCCTGGAACAGCTGCACTCTTGGGCTTGTATTAACGTTGAGTTAAGAAGTCTTTCATCAGTAATCATCTGTGTTGTCACTCTTTTTGATATTTCAGATTGTTACCTTTTCTTCTGGAATAAAGAAAAAATCCAGGATCCTGTAGTGATACCTAATGTAAAAATATATTATATATATATATAATAAATATATGTATTATATGTATGTATTATATATATGTATAATACCTAATGTAAAAATACCTGGTTATTACTATTGAGATAAAGGATTTAAATTATTTGGGAATGTCCTTTCTAGCCAGTGGTGATTTCTGGTTTAAAGACTAAGCCTACATTATCACAAGCTTGGGCACATATCTGTTTTCCTGCAATAATAATCTGAAAGATTAAGTCCCTTAACTGTAAACTAAATAGTCTGACTTTAGCATTGAAATTTATTTCTCTGACTGTCCCATGATAAGGGCTGGTTCTTGATTCAGTGGCACTTAAAACAATCACTTATGTGATTGATGAGCAATCCTTTAGGGGCTCTCAACTTGTTGAAGATAAGACTTTAACACTGTACTCTGTTCTGTATTACACCTGGGTGCCTGCAAACTCATGTACATAGTATACCACACTGTGCTCCTGTTCCAGAGATATCCACTGCTAAAATATTCTGGGTTTCTGTTTTGGGAGTTTTTTTCCCATTTCTGTCTGACAACATCATGACACTGTGTTTTATCTGCTTGCCCCAAACTTCCTGCCTTCTCTTTTCAGTAATTACACAAGCTTGTAGCACAACCACAGTCCATTTCATTGGTCCCATGAATACACTGTAATTTACCCTTCATTTTTTAAATAAAAAAAGTGCAACTCACACATATCACCAGTACAGAAAAATCATCAGTCTTAACAGGAAGGGAGAACCTCTGCAGAAGCCTGTCTGCCTGTGAAATGCTTATCACACAAGCCAAGCTTAGTGTGTCATAGTTGGTAACACACAGTCAGTGCCTTGGTGTGGGATTAGTGCTTGTTTGCAATAATGGCAGCATAATGCAAACAGAGTAAACCCTGTTATTTCACATACAACCTTTACTTCACGTGCACATATATTTCATACACAGCAGTATGCTATGTTTGGTACCCTGCTGATGAGCGCTCCATTAAGCTGCAAAAAAAATTCCAGTGAGTTATATTGTTTGGACAACAGAATTTATTGACCCGTCTTTTCAGGCACTGGTTACACTTTGAAAAAAAGCTGGTTGGTGCAGTTACTTTGCCATCTGTGGCAGCAATAAGCAAATACGAGATTGATGGTCATGATTCTTACTGACATCTTTTATCCTGGTATCTAATAACAGCTGACAAAGAGGCACCTGCATATGTTCCTTGAATTCCTGAAAGGTTACAGACTCAAAGGCAGCGAAAACAAAAGCCCACCATGCAAGGCGATTTTGAAGTGCAAATTTTATTTACATGAACTAAGTATTGCAGAAACCATAACAAGACCTACATCTAAAAACATTATCAGTAGCAATACCACCAGGGTTTCTGTTCCTAATGAGTCCAGTCGTATCAAAGCCCTGCTAAAGATGAGAAATGAAACACCATCATGTATTTTTCTTTAGTAGAATTCCTTTGGGTCCTATTCCTATACTATTTGTCAAAACAGCACTTTTCAGCAGCTCCTCTGAGGAAAACAGAATTCCATTTCAGTTCACAAAGTTAGTGTGATATTGTTGAACCAGACTGGGGCAGATGGGAGGGTGGGGGATGGGGAGGAAGAACAAAAAACAAGCAAAACCCATCAGCCAAACAAAAGAGAAGAATAATGGCTTTGATATTTTGCAGTCCATTAATATTTTCTTGGAAAACAGATCAAAAATTTCCTCAGTAACTTTCATGGGGCAGAAAACGGCAGAAAGTTTCTGTAACATATCAAAATAAGTTTTTGTAAATACACCTACTTCTTTGAATGGTAATTTGGACACTGGGATGAAAATACATCTCTTCTGTCTCTTCTCTATTGACCTAGCTTTCTTTATCTACTTTTTTTTCTTAAAGGGTTCTTAATTTTTTTTTTGAAGGAGCAATTCTTCCGTATGGACTTACTATTATGTTTATTTCTCAGCTTGCCTGTTAAAATAAAATTGTGGATTCACAAAGAGCAAGTCCTGCCTGATCAGCCTAGCGGCTTTGTATGATGGAATGATTCCATCAGTGGGTAAGGGAAGGGCTACAGGTGTCATTTATCTGGACTTCTGTGAAGCCTTTGACATGGTCCCCCACAACGTCCTTCTCTCCAAATTGATCAGAGATGGATTTGATGGGCAGAATGTTAGGTGGATAAGGAATTTATTGGATGGTCACATCCAGAGGGTGGCGGCCAATGGCTCAGAGTCATGATGGACATCAGTGAGAAGTGGTGCCACCAGGGGTCCACACTGGGACTATCAGTGACATACAAAGTAGTATCAAGTGCACCTGCAGCAAATGTGCAAATGACACCAAGCTGAGTGGTGCAGTGATATTGCTGAAGGACAGGATGCCTTCCAGAGGGACCTGGACAAGCTCAAGGAGTGAGCCCATGGGAACCTCATGAGGCCAAGTGCAAGGTGCTGCGCCTGGGTCAGGGCAACCCCCAGTATCAATCCAGGCTGGGGGATGAAGGGATTGAGAGCAGCCCTGCTGAAAAGGACATGCGAGTGCTGGTGGGTGAGAGGCTGGACATGACCCAGCACTGTGGACTCCCAGCCCAGAAAGCCAGATGTGTCCTGGGCTGCACCTAAAGCAGCATGGCCAGCAGGGGAGGGAGGGGATTCTGCCCCTCTGCTCTGCTCTGGTGAGACCCCACCTGGAACACTGCATCCAGCTCTGGGGTCCCAACACTGGCAGGACATTGACCCACTGTCCAGAGGAGGGACAAAAAAATTATCAGAGCTATGGAACTCCTTTCCTATGAGAAAAGACTGACAATATGAGGATTGTTCAGGCTGGGGAAGACAAGGCTCCAGAGTGACATTATAGCAGACTTCCAGTATCTGAAAGGAGTCTACAGAAGAGCCAGAGAGGGATTTTTGTATAAAATCTTATTGTTACTGAACATGAAGAAAATGTTTTTAAGCTGAAAGGGAGTAGGTTTAGATTGGATAGGAGGAAATTTTTTATGTGAGGTTTTGAAACACTGGTGTGGGCTCTGCCCAGAGAAATGTTGGGTGTGCCCTCCCTGGAAGTGTTCTAGCCAGGCTGGATGGGATTTTGAGTAACCTGGTCTAGTGCAAGATGTCCTTGTTCACAGCAGCAGGGCTGGAACTAGATGATCTATAGGATTCCTTCCAACCCAAAACATTCTATGATAGTATGATATCCATGAGAATATCAGCTCTGCCTTGGGCTTTTACCTCAGGATTTCTCCTCTAATTTACAAGTACTATGGATGTTACACAAGAATGTTTGCAATAGCAAACTGCAGGTGAGAAGGAAAGTTATCAATTGTACAAATCCCTGGTCTTAACACTTTAAGCTATAAAGTACAAGTTGAAAGGAGGGGTTTTGTTCTCCTATGTGTTTTCCCCTATGCAGTTTATCTTTCCAGTATTAAACAATTACGTTAGCTAGAAATGTAAGGAAATAAAGTTTTAAACATCTTTTAATGAGATCCCATATGGGTGGAATCATCTCCCTTGACTCTAGACATCCACATTTGAACTATTTGCTTAGATTCCCCTAAGGGAAATGGAAATAAATAAACCTTTCTAAAGAGTGATTTATCTTAGCTATTTCAGGCACCAATTTATTAAGATGAAATAAATTGTATTCTAGAGATACAAATTTTACTCCATTGACTGTAAATGGTATCTAGATTATTAACCTAGAAATCTAGACTTTTAATGCAGAAAAAAATCATACATCTGAAGTTAGAGGGGATGAATCCCACCTATTTCAGACCTATTTTAGGTCTATAAACACTTTTGGCAGCTCAGTTTAAGAAAAATACGACTGCTAGGTGCAATGCATCTCTTTTAAGACAAACATAGCACCACTGATACCTTTTTGTTCTCACTTAATCTATGTAGCTGTCAACCACAGGTAACAAGTTTCTACTTATGGGTAATGTTTGTAATTCAGATATATCACAGAATCTGTGCCAAGACTGAAAAGTCATACAGGGTTACATCGGACATTTTAACACGAGACACTGTGAGGCTGAGGTTTACCAATATCAACACAGGTGACAATGTGAAAATAATCTTCTGTTGTGGCTTCTGACTTTTTATTACATCCAAAATAAATGACAATACCTAAGGTGGCAAAAATGTGACTGAGGAGATAAATAAAAATCTCTTTTAGGAACAAACTACATGATGGAGCAAAAAGGTTAGGATCAGATGCATAGATTCAAATCCTAGCATGAGAATTCTAGAAGATATCGGACTGGAGATCTGCCCTTGATCATGCCACTTGCTGACATGAACAAATTGGAATTGTGTCAGAAATAGTATGTGCCAAGTTGATTGTGAGGGATTGAGAAGGATGCACAGAAAGACACTTCTCATTACAGTGTTAGCCTTGTATGTCATTGTAGTGGTTTTGTTCACATCTTCTAACTTTTTGTGAGATAAGAATTAGAAGAAGGGCAATAGCAGGCTCAAACTTTAAAGAATATAAAGAAGTTTATTACTAACAGAATTAAAAGTAAAAAGAGATAATAAGAAATTAAAGCAAAAACCTCCTTTTCTCCCTCCAGTACCTCCCACTTTACTCAATTTGCACAAAGGATAACAACATATGATCTCGGTCAGATGCAGTCTTAAAAGTCCCTTTCATATTTGAGGGAAAAGAGGTCTTTTATGCTTTCCATGGTTTCCAAACTGGTACCAGCAAACAGAGAATCCCACCTGAAGAAAAATAATCTGCTGCTGTGTAACATCTCTCTCTCTCTTGAATATTGCAGTCTTTCCACACTGCCAT
>VXBT01005710.1:0-42010 GCA_013400235.1 Oriolus oriolus | reverse complement strand
TTTCTCTCTGACCTTGAGGCCTCCATGTTTGAGGAGCTGACCTTCTTCTCGGGCTTTTATGTTGGAGAAAAGCCTCGTTTCCTTCATGCTGCTAGCTGGTTCGATTTCTCTGGGTATCGGCTCCCGCCAAGGTCTGCACGGGGCTGCGGGAAGGGGGAGGGGAGCGGTGCCTCCCGGGGAGCTCACCAGCTCTTTAAAGAAGAAGTCTCTCCAGGTGGTCTCAGCCATGCAGCAGTTTCGGTGTCTCTTGGCTGCCTGCGGTTCTGAGGGGGGTCGTCCAGCAGTGCCTCGGCACCAGGGAGGGGGTGCAGGGGGGCCCGGCCGGCCTGACCCACCACGCCTCCAGTGAAAAAGTCAGAAGAGAAGCCCGAATTTCCCGCGCCTGTGCTGCTTTTTATATGCAAAATCGCGGAAAGTGATTGGCCCAGAACTTTGTCACTCAACTCAGGTACAAACTACGACAGTCATGTTTGGGAATGGTCAAATGTCTCTTCATGGGGAAAACACTTCATGTTTGGAAAAACTGACATCCTAACAAGCTACATCTGGAAAACAACTTGGGATCACAGCAATAAAATACCAAATTGAGACAGAGCACATTCAGTCACTGAGAAAATATCCCTCTATGAGAAATGATTTAAGCTAGTAATTCTTGAAAATTTAAAGTGTTTGCCTTGATAGACAATGGGATATTTCTCACTGCAGCTTTTTCATATTCTGTAGATTATTTCAGTAAAACAAGAGACAATAAATTTGTGGTCTGTAAGCTGAAAATTAAAACCAGATACACATGTTCAAGCCATCTGCTGAACGCTGTTTTTCAAGACTGAGGCTGAGCATATGGGTTCTAGGGGTGAAAATGCCACTGAAGTGAGTACATGGATGTAGTCTCCAGTTTACAATGCAGCTTATAGGAACCACTGATAACTTTTTTCCTAAGCACAAAAAGGTACATTATGATCAAAAGGCACTTGATTTAGACTAAGAAAAAAGGTAAATTTGTAGTCAAGGTCATTTCACAGGCACTAGGACAACACTGAAGAAGCTGAGTAAGGGAGGGTTGCCTTGCTATCTGAGTGCCTTGAAAGATGCTGCTCAGCTGGCAAGTGCTCAAGGTCTGCAGGGAGTATGGGTGAGTGTGCAAGCACCCCTTTAGTGTAACTCCACTCCTGTGCTTCCTGAGATAGCCATGCAGCACCACTGCAGTGGGAAGACAGGAGTATGGCTACACTCCATCTTGTTACTTAAAGTGTTTTTCTTCCCTGGAGGTTTTAATCTCTCCTTCACGATTCCTAGTTTACAATGGTGTTAGCTATCATAACTTAAGTCTATTCTGGCAGTACTCCAGAGAGCAAACACAGAAATGCATGAAAGAAGATGTGTTTCATGTGCCAGCAGAATTTTGCTTCCACTGAACAAGTGCAGTGGCTGGGAGTCCTTTCTGAGCTGGAAGTTTGCCACAGAAAAGATTTCTACAAAACCCTCTGTCTTGAATAAATGCAGGGATTTTGTTCCATGACATTCAGCACCTTAAATGAAATGCAAAACGACAATACCTGTGCTGTAGAGCACCAGTACCTGAGGCACATGGAACACAAATACATAAACAACTGAAGGACAGACTCACCTTCTTCCTATATAACTACATGTATTACAATTATTTGTTATGACTAAATCAATATAATTATCATAGCACTTAGACACCATTCTTAGAAATGTTAGTAAACAGAATCTTTGTCATTGCTTTTAAATAAAAGAGACATTCTGTGAACATGTTTCATAGATGTTTTAATAGCATAAAACTGCATTAGCAAAATGGTTCCTTAGAAGCCTTGTAGCTCTGATTGTCATGCATGTGAATGTGCAGTAATTTATGAAAGAAAAGTAACTGAGGTGTTATATATTCATAACACTGAGCATAAGTAAAATGTACCTTCTTCATTCAGTCCGCAGTATCATCTGCCCAATTATACACAGAATGATACAGATCCAAGGCTATTGGGGTTGTTCTTTGGGTTTTCCTTTTGGATTGCACACATGGCCTCCAAAGGAATAGTTCAGATACACAGAAAAGCAGAAGTAGAAGATGAATGTGTCTTTACAAATGGATGATGTGAATCTGCTTGTAGATAGGGCCAGGGACTTGTAGATAGGGAAGTAATAGGAGAAACTATCAGCTTCAGAAAATGTTACTGATTGACACGGACTGCTGCTCGGCCAGTGTCATGCTACATTCCTGAACATCGAGAAGATGATCAAAGACTTAATAGAGCTATGTTATACAAAGAGGGAGGTGCATATTAAGAGAGACATGGAGTAGGTGAATTGGGAAGTCTGTACCTTCCAAGTACCTTAGCCAATGGGGAAAGGGAGATGGTGATGCAGCTGGAAAATTAGGATAAAAAGGAGGCTGCATCCTCCAATAATTCGAGAGACCCCATGGGCAAATGGCCCATGGCCTCTCCCTTTGTTTATGCTTAAAATTACAGGACACCGCTGTCTCCGTTTTGTACATAAACTTCTGGTGACATGAATTTTTCCACACAGAGGAGTCCAGAGGAGGGTGTCAGAAACTGGAAAAGACTGATGTCTCGAGACATTTGGGATGCATGTGTATGGGGGAGGGGAGCAAGTCAGGCCTTGCTGTGCAAGGCATTGCCCTGTTCCTACACCACCCTTCAGCCCAGAGCCAAAGCATCCCCACCCCACAGTGTCTGTCAGTCATGGCACACCAGAAGCTCCCCCAGTCTTGCTTAACCCAGCTCCTGAGTGGCTGAATGACTGAAAGTCACACCTGGCAGAAGGGTTCATGGAGGCCCAAGGGCTCAAAAGGCTGACCACAAGGGGATCATTCCCTCTTGGAGTTTATCCATGTTGGAACCCAGGAGTTGGTAGCTATATGTGTGTTTTTCTATATCCTTTCTCTCTTTCCTCTTTCCTTCTTCTAATTCTCTTTTCATGAAACATTTTGGGTAATTTAACATCAAATGTGTTTAAAGTTTGCTAAGTTTAATGGGTTAAGTTAATGCTGTGCTAAGTGTTTTGCATTAATTGGATGCTGTATTAAATCCTTTGACAAGTTCCTTGACTTTCTATATTTCTATACTATAAACTTTTGTGTAGTTTTGACCTCTTGAGAACATTTGGTCAGTATTTCTCCCACGTACTTAATCCAGAGTAAGGGAACCTCAATACATCCCATGTGTTTACATGTGTTGGGGTGTTACAGAGTGTCACAAAGGTGATTAGAGGGATAGAGCACCTCTCCTGTGAAGACAGACTGAGAGAGAACTGGGGTTGTTCAGCCTGGTGACCTTATTGTGGCTTTTTGGTACCTAAAGAGGGCCTACTGGAAGGAGTGAGAGGAACTTTTTGCAAGGGTATATAGCGACAGGACAGGGAGAACTGTCTTCAAACTGAAAGAGTGTAGGTTTAGATTAGATATTACGAAGATATTCTGTACTCTGAGGGTGGCAAGGCACAGCAGCAGGTTGGAGAATTTGTGGATACACCATCCCTGGAAGCCTTCCAGGCCAGGTTGGGTGGGTTTTAAGCAGTCTGCTCTAGTGGAAGATGTTCCTGGCTATGGGCAGTAGGGCTGGAACTAGAACTTTAAGGACCCTTCCAACCCAAACTTTTATATGATTTGTTGCTTAAGACTGCTTAAGATATCTTCAGATAAGCTTATCTTCAGATAAGCATCTGGGCATTGGGACTCTCAGGTAATACTTCACATTTTTCTTTTTTACTCTAAGACACATAATCACTGTTTAGAAAGGAAAATTGAGGGTTTGATGTCAATATGAATCTCCAGAACAGGAAGGCAGTAATCCATTTCTGAATGTATCAGGAATAAGTAAAAGGTGACCGAGAGTCATGAAACAAAAGAGATAAACATCTTTTTTTTCTGGTCCATTAATAAAAATTGATCCAATTTATTGTGTTATGTGATGGATTATCTCATTATGCCTTTGGCTTTAATTCAGAAGTCTCCTCAAAGAAAAGGCAGACTTGAATTCGAATGGAGTTTACAGTAGATCATACTTGAAAATCATGGCCCTCTTGTGTACTCTGTTCCTTCTGTCCATTAATCTGTGTGCCCAAAGTGGAACAGCACCAAAATAGATGAAGACAACCTCATCTGAGAATAGTTTGGTAATTAGGTTACTCTTTTTGGAAATCTGAAGCTTGGTTTCTTTTTCCTGCTGTACATGTAGTTGAATGAGGCTGACCTAAGATGTTTACCAACTCTGTGTCTAAGCAGTGTTAAGTGCTTGGGAATTGGGTATGATCTAAGACTACTGCAATATAAAACTTCATAAATAAGATTGATACCAGACTGATAGGATACTGGAGATGCTGTTGCCATCCAATGGTTTTTCATATGCATGCAGTAGCTGTGTTACTCTGGACCTTTTGCTTCAAGTCCAAGAAAGAGAAGAGCCAATTCGCTTCATGTTGCATATCTAGCCTCAGGCAGGTCTGCAGGCTCACTCTGTAAGCAAGGGAAGTTATCTGTGGAATGGAGATCAAAGTTTTGAGTGCTGTGATTCTGTCACTTCTAGGCTTGAATACTTTCCTTTTTTTCCTTAGATCTTGTTCAGATATCATATACGTGCAGAAGATCTACCATTATGGACTACAGTCACTTTCAGGGGATGCCTAGAAACCACCAGTCATAGACACCTACCTACAAGTGGCACAACTGTCTTGGGAAATGTCTGCCTTCCTCTATCTGTAGAAGGGATGTCTAACTGATTTTGAGAGATCTAACCTATGTGAAATGAACCCTATACTCATTATTGCTTAAAGATAGGATTGAGAGGCCTAAAATGGCATTTGGTGCTCACGTCTTGAACGACTTACCTAAAAACACAGAAGAAGTAATGGAAGAGAGGTTTACAATAGAAAGCAGTCATTGGAACTAATCTAGAGACAATTTGATGGCCATTCTACTGAAACATAACATATGGTTTTTATAAAAGCTCACTCACTTGCCTTGAGATGCCATCCTTAAAAAGGATAATAATGTCTTAGTGACATTATTATTAGTTTAATAAGCTCTTAATTGAATTATTACATTAGTGAAATTAAAATTCGCATCTATCTATTGAACATCTGGAAAATAATCAACCTATATATATATTTAATAGTTTATATTTAATGCACTTGCCCTTTCCTCTTGTAATTTCTAGCCAGTAGTAATGACATTTCACTGACACCTTTAAAAGTGCTTGGTAATCTCCTCTGAAGGAAGAGTAAGAACTAAGTTGTCATAGCTAAGGGACCAATCAAAGGCCTGCACTCGGGAAGATAAAACAGTTCTGATGTATTGATTTTTATTTTTTATTATTTCTGCTGTTTGCACATGCCTTTGATTTGATTTCTGCTGAAACTGAATCCTGAAGACTCTTGGAGAGAGAGCTTACAGAATAAACAATGATTCAGCAAAGTAATATTACTGACCAGGAGTTTGTAAAGTTTGCAGAAGATTAAGAACTCACAAACTGTTCAATACCTATGGTAGAAAATGGACATCACTTGCCAGAATCTGGCTAAACTCAGATTTGCATTCAAACTTTGATTTTACTGCTTTATTTTCACTGTTTCCAGAAATATTTTCCTGTATTTGTGACAGACTTTAACAGCGGCAATAGAGCCTGGCCCTGCTACATACCTATTTTTAAAAATGGTCCTTCTGCTGTTTCTAGGATTCCTACAGCATTTCAACAAAGCCCCACACCATGCACTCAAAATGGTGCTTTCTCAGTTGTTTCTTTCCCACTTTATGTGAAATCTGAAATTAATTAACTGAAAAATGTGCCATGCTATCACAAATTTTTATTGGATTCCTCTTACACATTTAAGTGCTGTAATAATTCAGAGTGTTTGGACATCACAAACTTATTATACAAACGGCAGTTTGATTTTTACTGGTACAGTAGCTTGTGCCTGAAGACCACCCCTGGAGAGGCCTCAAGTGGCTTTACACTCCAGTGGACTCATTGTAAAAGTAACAAAATAGGATGAAGGATGGCGTTCGGCAGGGGAGCGGGGAGGGAGGAAGTGGTACTCAATGCTAGCAGTAAGTTTGACAGTACTGAACAATTGGAACAGCCTTGTACTAAATCAAAATGCAACCCGACTTTTCCTGAATTCGAAAGTACAGACAGAAGAAAGAAAGCAAGCAGGGAAGATTAAAAAAGAGAAAAAAGTGTTTTGACTGAAACATAATTACCTTCTATTTCTGTAGATCACATGACCAAGCTTTCTCTGGTGTGCTCTTTCCTGTAGATTTTAAACCTCAGTGCATGATTAGGTTTATTAAATATATATATATATAAAAAGCCCCCGCCACACAAAAGAATGGTATCCATGTGCCAGCCCAGCTGTACCCCAGTAGTTTCAGAGATATGAATCCCTCCTTCTCCAGCACCCACTATCCTATGCACTCTCCATCTTCCTTTCTCTGGTTTTAATCATCCTTCAAAGGCTGCAGGAACAGTATGGTACACTGCTTTCTGGCACCCAGTATTGACCAATGCACTCATCTGCTGTGCATCATTTCTACCTTCATGTATATGCTTAATTTTCCCCTTAGAGCTCAGTACCCCAAATTTTTTTCGTTTGTATTTTAAGATTGGCAGTATGTCTCTGAATCTAGTTTCTTTAGGTAAAACAGTTCTAAATACCCTTGCATTTTCTAATTTTCATGACACTGAAATAATGAAATGCAAGCTTTGAATGATGCAGTTATGGTGAGGCAGTTTGTCAGTTGCACGAGTTTCCACTCAAATCAGTTTGGTAAACTTTAGATTTTTTTCCCTTGTTTTATTAGTCTTGCCATTTTCTTAGCTCTATTTTTGGAGCAAAATCACGGCTTTTCTGTTCCATCAGGATATTGTTTACTCTAATTTACTCCTTAAATTCTCTGAATTCTCGTTCTTTCCCTGGCTCAAGTTCCTATTGCACATAAATAAGGTTTCTCAGGAAACCAGTGGTCATATGTGATATTTCAGATTCACTCTTCATGCTCCCCATAGGCATTGTCATGAGACTACAATCCTTGTTACATGGTTTGAATTGTCACTTGTTAAAAAACAATCCAAACCAATACTGGTTCTAAAAGCATAAAGAAGTATTGTAGTACTACATTTTTAGGTGGGAAAATTGCACTGAGAATGGTTTGGTATGAGTCTTTCTGATGAAGAAAGCATTTTAAAGATACCTCAGGAATATTTAGTGGAATAATTCCATTCTTTAATGGTATCTTTAAGCTTTAATAGGTCCTAGCTTATCATTCAAAATATCTTAGGCTTCTCAAGATTAGCTACAGAAGACAACAATAGCCATCTCAAAAATGTTCAATTTTTTGTATCTATAATGAAACATTATAATATCATTTATGTATTATAGATACATTAAAGATGTCATTGTTATTAGGAAACCCCCAAAGACATAATTTCATCATAGAGGACAGACAGGGGTTAGAATGCAAGGAGAAATAATAAATATCCCAGTCTTGCATAATGTTCTTCAAAAGAGCAAAGCACAACACTGGACGGTGCAACCTAGCTTTCAAATATTACAGGGTAGTGTATTATGGGATATAGAAGACGTTTCAGTGCAAAGCAGGGGGGTTTTTTTTAGCTAAGAAAACACTTTTTCATATCACAGGAAAGAGCTGTTTTCATGATAGAGATGGTTAACAAATCTGCCCAACCTCAGGGAAGGTCATACCACATAAGTGGACTGTTCCCCATACAGTCATTTTTCCTGTTTATATCCTATCTTCTTCTAATGAAACAGCCATTCTGCAATTTTTATTGTATTTGATAGAAATCAAGCATGTTTTCTGTTTCATACTTATAAACTATTTCTGAATGCATGATTCTGCTTCTTTGGAGTTCTCTGGTGAAGGTCAATAACATGTTAAAGTGATTTGAGATCCAAAGATCATTAATGAGATTTTTTTTCCCATTGCAAATATAAATTTGTTTTGACAGTGAGTTGTTGTGTTCCTCATTGGATTCTTTATTTTGCAGACTATGGAGCCCGTGGTCAAAGTGTTCAGTTGTGGTTTCCTAGCCTGAAAAGCAGAGGGTAAGTGGAAACATATGGTTTCCTGGGCTGTCTAGCCGAATGTCAGAAAAAAGGATACTGAAAAACAGTGTCTAAGAGATCCTCCTGCAGGAGTCTAAAATATAGCCCTTCTGGGGCAGCCACCATTGAAAGGGATATTTTCTCCATGGGCTACTTGGCTAGAATTGTGACAGCACCCAGAAGAAGAGCACAGTGATGACTGAAGCTGGTGATACTTTAAGACTCCATGAATTTTGTTTATCAGAGTGTACAGAGCACTTTCTTAAGAAAGCAGCACCTTTTTATCCAGCTTTGCCAGTGAAACTGGAGTATGACTTTTACTCTGTCTCAGTTAATTGCATTCCTACAACTCTTCCAGTAAGGAAAAGTGTTCTCTTACTATGCACCTCTGCGAGTTGAGAGCATTGTCCTAACTTACACTGCAAACCTTTCCCACAGATTGTAATGCAATTGAATTACCTCTGTGTAACTTCTTCATTTTTTAATCAGCTCCAACAGGATTTAAGAAATTTCACTATTACACAAATATTTCCTTGATATGTTACTAACGTTTTCCACTCTTACTGAGTATGCCTGTTATCAAAATCTTGTTGCATATTTGCTTATTTTTTGCTAAAGTCCCTCACCACTGTTCACAGTGTTCTGTCTACACCAAGCCTTATCAAAGTCAATACAAATCTTTTTATGTATTACTCTACATGAAACAACCAGAATCTAGGCTGTCAGCTAAAATGTCCAGGGTGGTGGGGACCTGTAATTTTGTCCCCTCATATTATAGAATGTTTGAATATCTCCTCTCTGACATTACAGAAAGGGCAAAGCTATTTAATAATCACCATTTCAACCAGTTTACATTTGAAGTCCTGGTTTTAGTTTCCCTATAATTTAGCCTTGGATGATTGTTTCAACAAGTGAATTTCAAATGCAAAGTGCTATATGACAATTAGCCTGGTAACAAAGGTTGTCTCTGTCTGCATGGTAATGAACAGTTCTTTTCCAAGACATGCCAAAATAATCAGAAGAGATTAACGAGGTTCTATGTCAACCAAGCATTGGACATTCTGCTGTATTTTAAAAAAGAAGGTCTTGGTGGCAGTGGATCATTATTCAATTTGAAACAATATTATTGAAATAATATGTATTGTGCATGCAATGAATTGCACTGCAGAAATGTATTGCAGAAAAATACTCTACTTGAGACGAATCAGTGAAATAGCCTGTGTGAATAAATATTAAAAGATATTTTTATGACAAGACAACGGACAGTGGATTACTTTAACTGAGACTGAGGTAAAGACTGCTACAGAGGAGATGCACTCCTCCAGAAGGACACTGCAGTGCAAAGTCCCATCTTTGTATTCACAGACTCTAAGTTCTCTACAAACTCAGGCAAAAATGACTCCTTGGACTTTTCACCACGCTCCTCACAAGAAGCGGTGAAAACTTCACTCTGAATTCTGAAAGACTACCCTCAGAGAAAAGAAAAAGATGCAAAACCTTTACCAGCTTGTGAAATATCTTTAGTCTAACTGAACACAGACTTAAATCTGAGATGTCTAACTAGCCTTAAAAGAGAGATCAGTTTTTGTTGAAGTGTGCTTATGGTAATAACCCTTTGCAGAGCCTTGCTCTGATCCTGTAACACTTTACTTTACAGTGAAATATAGCCATTTTCTTGTTGTTGGTGGTGTCTATCTTCTAATTTCATTTATACCCCAGGTAATTAGATGTGGCTTTCAACTGTGCTTGAGTAAATTCTTCTTCAGAGCAGAGAATGATGTCTGACTTTAGGCAAGATGAAAGAAACAAATTTTATCAAAGGCAGAAGATTCACACTTGCATTCCCATGTCATGCAGTAAGATACTGTCCTCAGGCATAAGTGTTAGATAGTAAAAGTATAAGGATCAGTAAGATTTTGTCATGCTGCAAATGAGAAATACGACTTATCTAATGGCTATGCACTTGTGTTCTTTGCAAGTAACGCATGTATTGCATGTCTGTCGGAACACCTTCAGTGAAGTGACAGAGGCTGGGCTGTTTGGGCACTCTTTCCACACTGCTGCTCTAGTTTTTCACAAGTAATAAGCTGTTGCCTGAGTTTTGAATGACTTATTACTGTAGTTCAGGATTTAATTGCCCTGTGTGAGCTTCAACATTTGTGTTGTGCAGAGCTGTTATAGCACTTTGTAGGGATCCTTGTTTCTGGTATCTGAAATATCCATAGCATTGTTTTGGCTTGACCTACTCTTTTTGGGGATTAAGTGGCAATATACCACTATTTTATCACATAATTCAATTGAAAAAAACAATATCACGTTATCTTAATAGTCATAATCAACTTCCAGCATCACAAAGTATCACCCAGGAGAATGGTTAAAAACTGTACAAGACACAAGCAAAATTTCTATAATGCCTCTATTGTTGCCTTTCTCTGGTCTTAAAATTAAAAGTCAGACATGCTTAAAAGGGGAAGAAGGGTTTTTTATCTCGGTACGTATTTAAGGATCCTTAGGTGTGCTGAAATGCACATCGAAATGCACTTTGAAAATGCACATACACGATGAATCGCGTATACAATTATAGGCCTTGTAAATTAGCATATCTATCTAAGATTTCCCAATGAGAGGCTGGAGTGAACTCTGCCTCCCGAGGAGCCTTCCCTCTGGATGGGCCCATCTTAGTTTACAGAATGTGTTCTGGAGAGGACCTTGATGTCTGGGACTTTCTGACCCCCCCAACTGCGAGGCTTCCAGGATGTTTGGTCTCTGAATAGAATATTGGATTTAAATTAAGTTATTAAACTTAAGGAATTACAAGTGTGTGGGCTAAAAGCACTAGGAGTACATAAAAGCTATATAAAAGGGTATATAAAAGGGGTATAAAAGAAAAGGCAAAAATCATCATGGCATCACTATAATTAGTGGTGCCATCTGTCCATATATATCTAAAGGTACAAAAGAACAATTGTTTGGGGTTTTTTAAGTGGGGAATTCTGTATTACTGCAAGAGATGTCAGATCACTTTCTTCATTGTTGTGTACCTTCCTTTAGCCATATTTATACTTATGTGGTTTTGTTGTATTTAAAAGTCTACATATAATTGTCAGAAGTGACAATTATACAAGCTCCTGACAGTGCTTCCAGTTTACATGCAATGTCTTTTAAAGAAGAGATGAATGTGTCTTAAGCAGTTTTACAGACAGAGGAGGTTCAGGGATTTTAAAACACGAAGCACACTTAATATGAGACACATCAACTTCATAAACTGTGTAGGACATGGAAAAGTCCATAGGCTTAATGTTTTGGAAGGTTTTGCCTCTAAATAAAAATATTTGATTATATAGCACAACAAAACATGAAATGGGTAATGATTTGGATGGTGAAGTGAAAGTCCCCTTGGGGCCTTAATAAAGGGGAGGGTTGGAAATAAAAACTTAGTCATCCATGAAATGTATATCTAAATTCACTTCCTGGGGAAAAATATCATCCCTTTTTCCAAAGTCCTCCTTTTTTAAATACAAGATTTTGGTTACCATCAGAAAAAATACATTAAAATTTCTAGTACTTAAAATCTTAATGCTTATATGTGTATGCTTAATATCTATATTATTGTTTCACAACCAGCATGTCCAGTAACAAAAGAGAGGCACCACAGATATTACATTGGCAAGAGTCAAAGAGTTTTGAACTGATTAGGTTTTGATTTGCAGTACTATGAAATAGGAAAATTTTTTTAAGGTTTATGGCATTTTCAGAGTTTTTGAAAAATGTTGCTCTGCTAGGTCCCACACCACATGGAACTATGGGGACTCCACAGTTCCTTTGATTGCTAATGAAGTGGGTGTGTGAGCATGTGCTTTTTCAAGCACTGATTTATTGGTAGTTTGTGTGGTAAGGGACACTTGGTAGGTAAGGAAGTGATGGTTCAATTTTTCTGTCTTGTCTGACTAATGTGTCATACAAATCATAGATTTTCTGACTGTCATATACGGACCATTATTTGCTTTGCAAAGCTGTCAGGAAATTCTTGCTGTACAGCTACTCACAAACAGAAACCATAGAAAATCCCACAGTGCTTCTTTTGTGGCTAGATTCAAATATGATCTGAAATGACGCAATGATCAGCCTCACAAATTCTCATTTAGCTGGTTACTTGATCACCCAGTGGAAGCCACACCTCCGTATTATGTACCTTCGGATTTTGAACTACTCACAAGGAGACTTCTGTAGCTAAGAAATAAGCCAGAAGAAGCCAGAACACAGGGTAGAGAAGAGAGCAAACTTAGCTAATTAATTAACATCACTGAGATGTTTATGATCAAGTTTTGCTAGTCCAGATTTGCTGCCATTCTGGGGACACACCTATTTGAGGGATTTATTTTCATCAAACAAATGTACAGAGATAGAATTATTTAGAGAGAGCAAGTTACCCAAGAAGTCTTACAAAAGGCAAAAATACAGGAGATGGTGTCAGCTGTTTCTCTTACATGGCCATCACTGATAAACTGGGGACCATCCTGTCCCTTTGATAACTCCCTCTCACTCTGCAAGATACTTTATGTCGTTTCTACACTCACCATGTGTGAGAACTGGATGGTTCTCGCAGACTGTGTCTTGTGGAGTACGTGTTTTCTGGGATCTGGCCTGCTTAGAGAACCTTGGTCTGTGTCACCAGCCTGCACCTTTGACATCCAAGCTTATGTGGTCCTCACTGAGACCAGTTACGCTAAGAAAACACTAATTTTTGCAAACAGTCAGAGCTTTCAGATGAAAAAATTGTGATATAATTCCCCTCATGTTGCCACTGAGAGTGTTCATCAGTAGCTACAGCATTTGATTCAGCAGTGATCTGGAAATAGATAAGGAAAGTGTCAAATATATTTCCTCTTGAGCTTATCACATGATTGAATTAAGAAAAGGGGAAGCTCTAACTATATGGCTTTTTGTTTGTTCTAAAGGTACCTGTCATAGAATCACAAGAATAACCTCTTAAGTTTATACTCATTTTTAAACTTCACGGTGAATTTTATTAGTTCAGCTTTTTCAACATTAGCATTTGTTTCTAAAGGCCTTTCAAGCACTTGGATTTCATCAGAAAGTTTTGGTATTTTAAACTGTATCATTAAATAATTCTTCCTGAGAACTGCTTCACAGGCTTATGAGAATCTCCAAAGTGAGAGTTTGGAGTTTATATTCATTGCAATCAATTATGACATATCTAGTTGATTTGTGAAAGTGATAATTAACATGGTCCCACTTAATTAAATCAATAGTATCATGTAATTAAAATAACATGATATGCAAATATTCTCAGTAGCAATTTCATGCATAATCTGCAGGCTTTGAATTATTTGGTAGAACCTATCCTTAGCAGTAGAATACAAAATAAACCAAAGGATGTGGTACGTTTATTATCAAATGCTGATTGCAGGGAAACATGTACTCACATGGTGTGTTAGTTTACAAACTCACTCCAGAAGCTGCTTTCTACATTCAGGACATTTGAATGTAGCCTGCTGTACTAACCATATATTATCATGAAGGTCATGGGTAACAGCACAGAGGGGAGTGGTACTTTATCCCCAGAACAACAGTGTCAACAGTTCACAAAATTTTATGAAGGTAGCAGAATTTTAAAATAAGGTATTATAAAACAGTAATTTCAGAAAAACATTTGAATATCTTTGAAATAATCTGGTTTATCTGGAAAAGAAGAGGTCATACATGGATGTCTTAGTTCTGTGGCCTAGCCTGTAGCAGGTATGGTCTTGTGTCTGTGACAAAGTAATGCAACTGATTTGAAAATGGCCAAGGCTGCAGTCAGTGGCAAGAAGGTGACTGTTTGGTATCACAGTAGTAAACATAAATGAAGGGCATTAAAGAATATCAACAAGGTTCCCCTGCCCCATTAACAGAGTTGGGCCTTCTGAATAATCTTGTTAGTTATAGTAGTAAACAGCTGTAGAAAAGAAAATACATTATTGAAATTAGTGAGTTAAGACAGAGTTTTAAAATGGTGTAACAAAACTTAAAATGTTAAGGTCATGTTCTGCTGTTACATCAAGAGATATTGTGACTTTATATAACATAATTTGATGAACATTATTTTAAAAACCCTTCTTAGATGGCCAGTTTCAAAATCAGCAGCGTTTGTGGACTGTAGTCAGATCCACAGTCATTACACAGCACAGACATCAAATTATTAAAAAAGAACTCATCAGGAGAAAATAATTTATATTTCTAATCAACTCACAATGACTAATATACTGACTATAATTTTTTTTCTTGTAATGTTCTCTTCAGATCATTTTATTGCTTTTTTAAAGTACAAGTAGCATCTGTTTTATGTATTGTAATGATATTTTTATGTTTCAGCAGCTTGTTTTTCATACTTGCCATAATTTAATTTAATGTTGTGATCAACCTTTCTTCCTATATACTGTGATGTCACCCTGCATGCTGCACATTTCCTTTGTATTTACATGACACCATTAGGAACCAGAGAGGAGCCTTTTCAGTCGCAGAGTACAATCCGAACAGTCCCACAGGATATGGGGCTTTCTGCTCTCTGCAGTGTAACTTATCATGTCAAGCCTGAAATTGATTTGTCAGAGCTGTCACTGGTGGTATTAGGTGGTTTTAATTTCACTCTAGGGTTTAGGCACTATTTTCTGATGGTAATAAAGTTAAACCTGTCATTTCAACAAGCCATATAAAGGTTGAATCAGGTATTGCTTGTGTTGTAACACACAAACTAACCTGGCCATTATTGTTGTTACAACTGCTCATGACATGAAAAGCAAAGAGGAAATCTGTACTCCCACTTCTTCATTAATGTATACAATCCAAAAAGTTTCCCCCTCATATTTCCTTTCAATCTGTAGAAAGCATTTTCATAAACAATTTTGATTAGAAAAGTGGAATTAAATTGCAGTGAGTTTATTAAACTGTATCCATATTACACTTGCTTACAATTCAGGGCTGTATCACGTTTTGACACTATCTCAATTGCATGCAAGAGAATTGTCAGTTAAATACAATCACATTAGTAAAGACATGGACTTCCAACCTTCCATTCTTTTTTAACACTAATTTTATATATTTTATTGAAAGGACTCCAAATTTGCATAACTGTGCTGATTTTCCTATTTTTTTCCCCCCATCTGGCTAAATTAGCAATAACAATAGTGGCCATAACTGATTTGATTACTTTGGTGCTAGAAAAGGTACCATGTTATGTTTCTTCCCTAAGGGATGAGAGGAATAGAATGGTTTAGACCAGAATCTAAGCTAACACTACTAATTACAGCTGTCTTGCTCTCAAGGGTTGCTTCTTGCATGGCATGTGGTAAGCAGAAGGAGACTTCTTCCTACATTGTTCCACGATGTTGCTGTTTAAAAAAGTCTTCTATTTTTCACCTGTTTCTTGTAAAGAAGGTAATGCTCTTCACAGCAAGTTATCAAAAGGTTCTCATACAGTGTTGCCTGTACATGACGTGAAAGAAGCTTTCCACAGAAAGGACAACCATGATAATTTCAAGTGGAGTTTTGTGTACTTAAACAGCAAATGACATGAATCCAAATTGTGAAAAGTATTACTCTTGAAAGTAAAGTTGTTTTGCGTTTTTTTTTTTAATCTCTTTCTCTTTGTTTCTCATAGAGACTTCTAAAAAGAGAGTTAAAGCTCTAAACAGTCACATTGAGAGTATTTGAGCATGAGTAGTTGCAGCCTACTAGAGAACAGTATCTCTGTTCTCTTTGCAGTTGTATGCCTCATGGGATCCCATATGGAATATGAAATGTGCTTCCTCATATTTAACCACAAATACAAACATAATTGTTACCCTTTCCAAAGGTGGTCAAGACATAAGCGCACACACACAATTTATAACATGGATCAGTACTATTTTTTTAAAGACTGTGAATGCCAGGAAGCTGTGGTTGCCTTTGAAGATTCTGATGTGCTTTGAGAGAGGAAAATTTGAATTGAGATGGGATGGAGCTGGGATGGTAAGCATAAAGTTACTTGAGTATGTGCAATGTAGCGTCTGAGGTTTCTCATGATCCAGTGTGTGCTATATAAATAGCTGTGCTGTGTCTTCTACGGTGGGTCAGTGGAAAATCAACTGCAGCCTACTAGTTTGCAGTAACTCATTACCAGAGGGTAGTGGCAATGATTTCTCAAGTCCTCAGCAGAGGATGATGACTTGAACAGTGACCTGTGAATATGATTCCAATGGGATCTTCCAGCAGCTTGCATGTCCCACTTTACTGCTCTTTGAAGTCAGAAAAAGCATTAAATAAGGGCAGAAACAGATAGCATCTCCTTATCTCTCATAAGAGATAGAAGCAGCTTATATCCAGAGCCACTAAGCTGAATTAAAACACTGAGAAGATGGTATCACTTTAAATGTGATTTGTTTGGTGATACAACATCCAGTAAAACTGTGACAGGAAAAGATACTATGGCCTTATTAGAGTACAAGTTATGGGTGGAAAATTCAAACAGATCGCTATACTGCTGTGTGACAATAGAAAAAAGAAAGACCTTTCTAGATATTTAGTTTAAAACTTAATTGTTTAAATGGAATAAATTTCTATATGAAATATAGCTGATAAAACATAATTGGAGACCTGCTTAAGATTGTCCTTGAGAAAGATATCAGAAAATCAAAAAATGAATATTTTTGTGTTTATTTTTTATGTTTCCTTAAGGAACTTTCAAACATCGACAGAAACCAATTTTTCAGAAAATGTTCATTTTTGAAGGAAACTCCTTTGACACAGTAATTTCAGTTAAATTGCAAGTAGTAAGTGTCTCAGCAGCATAGGTGTATCCAGATGGTTAAAAATGCAGCACTTTAGAGGCTGGTGACATTTGGATGCTTTTGGTAAATATAATGAGTATGACAGAGCAAAAAATTTTGAATTAGAATTTTTGTCTTCATGAAATCATTTCTTGCTTTGATTCAAAAGAGTGGGTTAGAGTCTTTTGGATTCTTTTTAGAACAAAATTTCTGCTTAGAGACTTTTAATTTTTAGGTCATAAATTAACTTTCCCTACATTATTATCCACCCTAAAGTAAAACACTACAAAAGAGTATATGTGCATTGCAGAGTTTGCTCAAGATGTATCGCCTCAGAAGGCAATGGAAACAGCAATAAATATGGATGTGCAGGGTATTGAGGACCTCCCTATTGAGTCTCCCTTGGAGACTGCAATTTCACCCCAGCTCAGGTCAGACTCCTTGGACTGTACAGTGGCCGGGTGCATCTCTAGCTTTAGTTTTTCTACAGAGAGCCCAGTGCGTTCACTCTGAGACCACACTGCAATGCGAGCCCAAATTCTCTAAGCAGGGAGGATGCATGTGGTTACTTCAATAGTGCTCTCCTGATTCAAAATAAAACACTAATGCAGAGAGATGTTCATTTCCATATTAAGCTGCAAGTGACACACGGGTAGAGCCAGTATTTGAGTTCTGGTTATTGTTCTGACATGAACTTTTTATCTATAAGCTGTATTTATATTCAGAGATCAGTGTTTCTGCTTAACAAAGACATTTTGCATACTCCTTATTATTTACATATTCAATGAATCATTTATATTGTGCCCTTTACTCTGGCATATGGGTTTATCACCAAAACCCCAAATATTAATATTTAATTGCCCATACTGGGGAGTAGAACTAATTATTTTCCCTATTATCTAGAGGAAAGTTCTTAGAAAAATATAGACAATGAAGCATGACAGAAAAATGAAATGTCCTGCATTTTCTGAGTCCATTTGGTTCATGGAGAACCTGTGTTCAAATGTTTTGCCTACTGTTATTTTTTTTCTGTACTACGTAAATACATAATAACTGCATGCTAAAAGAAATGCTTTGCATAAATGGAAGAAAGTTTCAGAAGCCACCATTTTGTGCTCAATTTCCTTCTGCTGAGAAATTGTCCTTTTACAGGTGAGTTCTACTGACAAAATAAAGACTGCTGAATTCATGGTGGAACGATGTACCTTGCAGTGACGGGTCAGATTGGCTGTCTCTTGTCCTGTGTTCCCTCTGTGTCTGGTTATTTACCTCCAGTCTGTGTTTCATGACTGTCCCAGTGAGCAGAAATAATTCCTTTTACACTTCTGATCCACAAGCTGTGCTAAGGAAAACTTCTAAAATACTAGAGCCAGAAAAGACTAGAGTTGTTACTGTCTGTTGTATCAACAACCCCAATTTTAAAATCTTTTCTTTTCCTCTGAGATAATTTGCATGGAAGTTAGTCATCTCACTGTTTTGCAAGCTTTCCTCTCCCTTTTGAAATAGGAACAAGGAGGTACAAATTTGAAATGAAACCTCATTTGTAAATCTGCCGATTTCATATGTTTAAATTAGATAATTCATTTCAGCATAAATGCATGGGTGATTTTAAACTTTGTGTATGAAATACACTTGATATGGAAAATATTTCAGTTTCTGCTGCCATTTGGGTATGATGAAGGTTAGCACATACAGTATGTAAAATCTGAATCCCTCTCAGGGAGATCCTTATTTGAATTGTAGATGAGAAATTTCTAAAAGTATAATTAGCTTTGCTTGATACCTTTTTCTCCTCATTTTGTGAAGAAATATCACCCACAAACAAGGAAAGAAAAAAAGACGTTTTCTCTTGCCTGCTAAGCAGCTGGGAAGCATTGTCATGTTCTGTGGTTCATACCTCGACTCTAATTCAGCAAATCCCAAGTGGGTTCTGAGTTTGGAGTGTTGTAACAGACCATGCAATAAAAAGAAATCATTTAGTAACACCTTCTTTAATGGTAGCTGACAATAGTGCTCCAGGAATGCACTCTCTCAAAAGAAAGTGATTTCTAAACATGTCGGGGTTTTCTCCAATTTGAAAGGGAATCAGAATGCATCTTTCAGCAGTTGTCCCCTAATTCTAGTCATTTGTGATTCCTTGTCTCATTTGTGTTTGCCTTGAAAGGGATCTTGAAAATTTATTAAGAGGATAAAAAGAGATTGCATAGAAAATGTGGAAATATTCTCAGTGGTCCTCTGAACCACAATTAAATAAAAGGCAGAATTTAAACAGGACACAAACATGAATTCCAGCTGCTGATGACAATGAGTCCTTTTTATGTTTAAAAAAGAATTAATATTTTTTGATAATTAAAATAATATTAACTTTGTGTTTCTAACAATAAATTATAGAAGTTGATTTGATATCCACATAGCCTTCCTTTTGAAGTACTGATGTTAAAAAAAAAAAAAGTTGGAATCAATAATCAGGATCTCACCTATCAGAAGAAAAAAAGTGAAATAGAAATGTATCACCTCATATTGCCGGTGTGTTGTGGGTTGACCCTGGTTGGGTGCCAGGTGCCCACTCAGTCGCTCCATCAATCCCTTTCCCACTGGGACAGGGGAGAGAATAGGATGGAGGAAAAAACCAGCAGGGTGAGATAAGGCAGTTTTATTACAGCAAAAAAGAAACAAGCAGAGATCTGCACATGCAAGAGCTAAAGAGAGAAAGAAATCAGTCTCTACTTCCCATCAGCAGCAATGTTTGGACACTTCCTTGGGAAGCAGGGCTTCAGCACGTGTAACAGTTCCTCCTCCCTTCCTTAGATTACATATCTGAGCTGACGTCATATGCTATGGAATATCCCCTTTGGCTGATTTGGGTCAGCTGGCCTGCTTGTGTCCCCTCCCAGGATCTTGCCCACTCCCATCCCCTTTGGTGGGGGAAGGAATGTCAGAGGGACAGCACTGCTCGGCAATAGCCAAAACACTGCTCTGTTATCAACCCCCGTCCAGCTACCAATGCAAAGCACAGCACGGTAAGAGCTGTGAGCTTCACCTCAGTCAGACCCAATACACTGTGTAGTTTTTTGGGGTTTATCAATTTATTTTTATTCAACAGATATTCTACCTTTTTCTTCAATGGATGTTACTTCTCATTTGTTAAGACAAAAAAGGGTATTTTAAAAAAAGAAAAAGAAGGAGTGAAAAAGAATTCTTAGAATCCCTTCGATCATTTTATTCCTCCACTTATATTGCTTAGCTCTCAGGAGTTATGCTCTGAAGAAAATGCTCACAACTGTTTGTGCCTCACCACACTTTCAGGACAATTTTGGCACATTTAGGCTCTTTCTACTGACCTATAATTTTGTTTTCATATATTTAACTTCACAGGTTGGACACCTTTGAAGTGATCCTTGAACCTGTGTTTAAATTACAAACCTTAGGTGCTTTAAATCTGCATTCAAAGCTAAAGCAGTCTAAAAGACAGCAGCTGGCAAGAAGGTAATTTTGCCTTGTGGCTTGCCAAGCAATCTGGACAGCAGCAGCACACTCTGAGGGGTAGAATTGCTGCTTCTGTAACAACACAGACAGGTTGGCTCTCGTCTTGTTGATCGGTTTAGTAGGCTGAGTTCATGCTTCTTTGTCTGTATCTTTCTGTATTTAGTTGACAGACTCTTTGACAGTGTGTTTTCTCTGGAAGACGAGTGAAAAATGTATCACTTCACAGGTTTGAGCAAATAGTCTTTTCCCTACCAATACATAAAACCTGTATTTGATTAGTGTTATTACAGTATTGTGAAAAGTCAGGGTGAAAGTGAGAACTCTGATTTGCCCCTTTTGCTCAAGTACTCTAATTGTTTTTCCCTTTCTCTCTTACCCGTATATTCCTAGCCCCCTTTCTCCAGCTACATGACTTTTTTGCAATACCTTATGGCTTCTGCAGAAACACTCTTTCAGAAAACCATTTAAACTCACATCTTTGAGTTCCTTTAGCATTTTCAAAATCTCTCTGAAGATGAGAAGTGAGATTTATAAGCCAGTCGGCTTTTCTTCTAAAGCTGCTTTTTTGATTCTGGCCTTTTTTCCCGTTTCCTTATCCTCTTCCTTTTCTCCTTCCATACACTCTGACAAGACCCTGTAGTCCAAACTTTCCTTCCTTCCCATCTCCCATGTATTAAAGCATTTTTGTTTGGTTGGTTTCTGGTGTTGAACTCCTGGATCTTACCACACTGAAATTAACTGTCCTGTGAAAATTTAGCAGAGCATGAGGAATCTCGGGGTTTGCACCACAACAAGGACACATTGTGACTCTGACGCAGTGGCAAGGAGGGCTTTTTCAGGAACGCTGAGAAAGCCAGAATGGTCATGTGGAGAGAGCATATTTTTCTCCCCTGAAGGGCCAATCTGAGGCAGCAGTTGGCAAAGTCCAGCACTAGTCGTGGGTGATGCACAGCATTTTCATAGGATCCATTCGAGCTAGGCTTATTGAATTCCTTAAACTCTCCAGAGGTAATAAAGTACTGAGGTACTTATCCATCCAAGAACGTCTAGTTATTTGCCATGTTGGTGTGGTTTTGTTACACATTCACTACCATCTATTTGAAATGTACTGAGCAATCAATTTAAACTTGTTATTGTCACTGGGGCTTGAAAATTTAATAAGCAATTACCAGAGTCCATTCCTTTGTTTTTAATTTTTACTAAGATGTTGTTCAATTTCAGACCTTAAAGCAATCATGCTCTCCAGATTATTGAATTGAATGAGTCCATAAGTCAGACCAGCTCTTAACAGTATTTTTCTTTGCTGAGTTATTTGGCTGAATGGTACAGCATCTTCTTGTGGAACGAGCGAAAAGGAAATGCAAATCTGAAGTTAGATCATAAATATAAAGCACTGCAATACCTATCAAATCAGTGAGAGCAGACCACAAGACTGTCTTCCTATTTTTTGTCATTGTACTGCTCTGCTTTTTGTCAGCATGTATGGGGAAAAAACCATCCCCTCCTACAATTTTTAAATGCATAAAATGCAATTTTCTGTATAGTTTCATATGTCCCTCATTGATCTTACAAGAGAATATCCTGAGAATCCAGGACCGCATAACTGAATTATTTTGGTTTCCTTTTCCATTTCCTCTTCCAATTTTTTAACAAAGCACTTTCTTTCTCCAGTGTCTTTTTTTAAATTTAATTCTTAATGAAGTAAAAAATGTTGCTTGATTTGTTTTCTTTCATCAAGAGGACCAGCAAAATATTCCAAAATATGTACAAATTATTTTTTAAATTACTAAAATGTCACTTAGAGACATTTAGGCTAATGTTTTAAAAAGGCAATTACACTCTCATTCTTGTTATACCTACTTCCATATTGCTCTGAAAGGCAATGGTTTTCATGGGATTGTCTTCAATGACGCAATACCCATGACGCTGGAAATACAAAAGGTTGAAGTAAACCCTTCACAAATAGTGGTGAAGCTGCAGAGAGACCAGAATTCCTATTCTGGAAGTCAGTCAACCCTCTGAGAAGGGAGGGCTTGAACAACAGAATTCTGAAAATATCAAAAGTTTTCTCATGTTTTCCTTAATATTTTGCAAAAGCTGATCTTAGATTTCAGCAGGTGAACAAATTCTTCATGTATTTTCTTGAAAATTGCATCTTATATTAAAGGGAGAAGAAGAAATAGTTTTTAAGAGTTGTGCAAAGTAATTAATGTGAAAATATTCAAAATGTCTTAGAAAGTGTTCAGTGGAATAAAAGTACATTTTCAAACAGGACATTATTGCATTCAGATGCAATTGATTTATTTTTCCCTCTATATTTCCATTCTAACACAGAAACAAAACTGAATAAATTGTGACTCTGGCAACACTGTAAGCATATCCCATCTTGGGGACCAGTGCTTGTCCTTACTAACTAGAATTCACAGTAATACTAGGAACAGTCTTGCCATCTTGTACATTCCTAATTTTCTTTTAAGAATATCCTATGTGATACAGTCAGCTTTTGCCTAATTCTCGTGTTTCTTCCTAGAAAAAAATCAGATTTATTTTCAGCTATAAGAAAAGCCCGTAGGCATAATCTGTGTAGGTATCACCAATAGGGGTTTTGTGTTTTGATTTCTTTTTTGTTTGTTTTGTTTTTGTTCTTGTTCTTGTTGTTGGGTGGCTGGTTGGGTTTTTTGTTTGTTTTAGGATTTTGGGGGTTTTTTTGTTTTGGTTTTTTAGTTTGTTTGTTTGTTTGTTTGTTTGTTTGGCTGGTTTTGTTTGCGGGTTTTTTTGAGGTGGTGTGATTTTTTGGGGGGGGAGCTGATCTTGGGAACAGAAAGGGCTAGTTTAAATCAGGATAACACACATAATGCTTTGCATGAAGCATCTTTGTATAGTTCTGGCCGAAGTCCTCCTTTTGGAATTATTTTAAAGCCAGGTGATTCTCTGTTTGAATTCCTTCACTTGCAGTGCTTTTTCCTAACTTTTCCTGATGGAAAACATGAGGATTCAAGTGCAACTCAAAACAGTGCAACATGATGGCAAAACAATCATGCAGAGAAGTAGCAGAAATGTCAGGATTTGCTATGATCAGAATAGGACCAGTCTCATCTTTATTTTGTATTTATTTATCCTCTGTTTCCTGAAAACAAAATGATACTGAAAAAGTAAATGAGTAAGCTAGGAAAGTTGTCATTAGGGGATGCATTCCTAATATAAATAGGTGTCCATTTATGAGTACAACATAAATTAGAGTTTGCTCTGTTATCTGTATTTATTTTCAGGCATTATCCTTTCATTTACAGAAGTTCACTTGTCTATACTCTGGGGTCAGGTGACTGTGAATTAAATGAGATGTTTTTGTTCTCAGCGAAATGGCAAACATCCACTTGAAAAATTCACTTACAATCCAGAAAAGCACTCTTTAGAGTGGTGACCTTTGTTAAAACAGGCAAATTTCTCACCTATCACACAAACTGCCTTACACTGCACATGGGCTATGTGGAAATGCAACTATCCAATTAATTTCAACATCTAACAGTCAAATTCTGTGTTTTCTAAATACAGAAAATGCTTTCAAATTTAAAGTTCTTAGGCTTTTGAATCTCAGTCTCCTAAAAATCCACCTTATAATGTAAATGCTTTTTAAGTTAAAAAAAAACCATAAAGTACCATAATTTTAACAAATTAAATATAATCAATCAAAAGCATAGAAGGGGAAATGTGTTCATAGAAGAGGAAATATCTTAAATATCAAATAGAATTTCAAAATAGAAGTACAACACTATATGTCTCTTGTACTTTTTCTGGGTCATGTCTAAAAACCTTTCTCAATGGCAGCTTTTGTTTGCAGTACTTTGCTTTGTATCTTGTTCATTTCTATTGTGTCTCTCAAGAGAGACTTGAAGAAATACGCAATGGAGATGTATGAGGAACACGCCTTCACATTTTCCATTGTCTGATTCGTTTTGTTTGGGTTTTCCTGTGGAGTGGGCAGATTGAGGAGAAACTACGAAGCAGCATTTACAGAAAACCCTAGGGAAAGTAAAGCTTCTGATGTGCAAGCATTACACTCCCTTGAAAGACTAACCTGTCATTTTCATTCAAAGTTTATTTATTTTTCTTTAATTCCTGATTTGTAATTTCAAGTAAATGAAATACAGTTCTGCTTTGCTGACCTTTCTCATAGCCATGCTTCAGTTTCTGACTCATGATACACAGCTGAATGTAAACAGTTAGATGGATGGGTTTCGTTACCTTATAATTAATAAAAGGTTGAATTTTCTATCTCCAGAAGAAAATAAGTCAACTGGGAAGCAGCATTTATGGCATGGGAAGAACACAGAAATCATTTACCCAGTGCTCATGAGTGCAAATGTGTTCGGTCAGGTGTGAATACACACAGGCATTTGTTAATAAATGATAATTTTTAAAAAGCTTTCATGGTCTTGCAGGGTTCATTCAAATTTTTTTATTCCTTCTGCAAAAGTCAGAACCCACCTAGACTACAGATGATGGAGGTTAATTTACTCTTGTGCTAGCTTGCTGTTAAATTTCTAAAAATGTCTCCTTCAGATGCATTTTGTGGACTAAACTTGAGTATTTGTTATTCAGAAGATTTGGCTTCAAATAAAAATCAAGAATTTTTCTCCTCAAGTTTAGTTTAATTTTATAAAGATAGCATGTATGCAAATTAAACTAATTTCCCCGGCTCCATACTTATGTAATTCATATCCACCACCTAACTGCTGGAAGCAAATCAGCCTTTTGGATATAGTATCTGCTACCTGAGAACCTAAATTTTTGAAATAGAGAAACATGTTTACTCTTCCACCTTGAATAATAAGTTCCTGAAAGTACATGTTGCAATTGCCTTTCGCATGTTGCATGAGGTAGTCTTTGCATACTTTCAGTATCTGCTTTTGCATCTTGGTGTCACTTACTTGGGACTCTTTAAGATGCAGTTGCTAAATGTAACATTTCTGGAAAGAAACTAATCATCACTTTGGAAAATATCATAGGTAAGAGTATGTTCACTGTTGGGAGAAGGATATACAGCTTCCTAACAAGGGAAAGAGCAGGGGCTGGCACTGATCTCTCCTCTGTGGTGACCAGTGACAGGACCTAAGGGAATGGCCTGACATTGTGCCAGGGGAGGTTCAGGTTGGCTATTAAGAAAATTTTGCTCACCCAGAGGGTGTCTGGGCACTGGAACAGGCTCCCCAGGGAAGTGGTCACGGCACCAAGCCCGACAGAGATCAAGGAGCATTTAGACAACACTCTCATGGCACATGGTGTGATATTTGGAGTTGTTCTGTGCAGGAACAAAAGCTGGACTTTGGTGATCCTTGTGGGTCCCTTCCAACTCAGAATACTCTATGATTCTGTGATAAAAAGAAAAAAGTGTGTCTTCCTTTTCTCAGCACTGAAAAATCACGAAAGGACAAAAAAAAAAATTAGATTTTTCCCTGTAAATATCAAAATATGAAAATAATTCCATAATTCACGCATCATATCTCTGCTCATTATGTGTCCATTCATGTTTCTGATTTCAGTCTAACTTCCATGTTTTACTTGCTGTTGTATTAATCCATCTTAATATTTTCTGTAGCTCATTTGGTTTTTTCTTCAGAGGACATGATCCATTTATTATTTCTTCTCTAAATACTTGTCTTTAACTTTTGTATCTGAAACATCACTCTGCCTTTCCCTACCTTTTCCCTTACTTGCTGACTTTCCTTCTTTCTTTTTTTTTTACTCCATATGGCTGTGCTTCCTTGTAAGTAGCATGAGATTTTCTCAAGCACAGGAAGACTTTCACACCTTTGCATTGATTATGGTATGTAAGAATTTTTTCCTGACACTTTTTGTTCTAATGGCAAAAGTTTTTACATTTGTTTCTATATCTTCCTCCCTCACTCTGCTGAGCTCAGGACACTTTGTTTCTTAGCCTGTTAATCAGTGATTTGCAGGGGGACAGAGGTACTAAACAGTTCTGTGCTGAACACAAAAAATATTTTCTTCTTTTGGCTTTTCTTCCCCCACCTCACGCTTCAGCAGTTTGCAGTCATATGCTGAAAGTACTCCTGGTACTTGCAGTGTGCCCAGCTTTGCCTGTTTTACCCTTCTGTCCCTTTGTGGCATCTGTGCCAAGAGAAAACCTTTTCCCCTTTGCTTGAACTTTGTATCTCCTCTAGATTTGCTCACACTTTTCATCTTGGATTTAAATCTTTTGAAATAGACATCTTCCGAAGGGTTGGAAAGGTTTAGCGTAATATATTCTATTTCACAGAACAGTAGAGAAATGTAAATCTCCCTTTTCCTGATGCTAACATATTACGTGGGTTTAGGATCTACTTTTATAGCTTAACTGTCATTCAGAGTAAAACCAAGAGTAGTGCAAGGAGATGTTTCAAAAGACATGTCTTGTATCCCCACCTTCTAAAAAGGCAGTAAGAGGCAGCTCTTCTCGTCTGTCCACAGACCTGAAAACACCATTGTTGTCTACGCAATAGCATTAGATGATAACATTAAAAATTAGTTGGACAAGGTGTGATTGATTGTACCACCTGAATGAACCGATACATTGCACAATACTTTCAGATAGAAAGTCAGTGATATTTCAAAATAACATCAGGACGTGCATTGTATATCACAGAGACCTAAAGTTCATTCACTTAATAGAGTTGCAGAAATATGGTAACAACCATTAACAGCATTGTTGATTCTGTGGATAGCAGCTTAGAGACCCCTACTATTTCCCATTTAAATAAATTAGAAAACTGCTGGAAAATTTATTACTATCTGCTGGGTATGACTCTGCACAAGAGGTTGGATTACCACTGCCTTCTTCTTCGTTTGTAGTGTTTGAGAAAGCATGTTTTTATTTCAGTTACTTTCATAACACAGGAGAAAAAACCATTAAGATCTCCATCTAGAAAAAGGTCGTTCGGCTTGCTGATAAGAAGATTTTTTGGGTTTTTTTAAGATTGCCTTTGAAGTCCAACACTGCTTATGCAAAATTGCTTTGGCTGTTGTCCAGTATGCCATTTATTTGGGTCTGCAATAACAAGAGTTACATTAATTTACATTAACATACCATGAAGGACATGACTTTCGTATGTGTCATTTTTTTCTGTCAACTCCTCCTGGAGTTCTAGAGATCTCAAAGATAACACATATAAAATTGCCCATCAAGTATCAGAGGATGCTCAGTGAGGGCAATAGCTCAGATATCCTGAGGCATTCAGGTCTACCTGACACTGAAGTACCCTTACCACTCACTACACGTGTTTTTTTCTGTGTGGATCCTCCGGTGCGTAATAGTAGGTGAGCTTGTAAAATCAGTACAGGAAAAAAATCCAGAAGGCACCACTGCCAAGTGTTTCCCTGATGCACAATCAGTTTAGGGACTGTGGAATCCAATGGGAATTGAGATCCTTCCAGGGAACTGCAGTACAAGACCAGATAAGCAACAGTTCATGCGCAGCAGCACAGGCAAACAAAAGTTACGCTAGGCTGTCCTAAATAAAATCTTTGTACCTTGATCAAACTCTGAAATTCCACAGCACATTTTCAAAGCAAAAGTCAATGTATTTTTATTTTTATTTTGCAANAAATGACAAAAGCTAGGACATCACGGAAACCAGTGACCAGCTGTGTTTGCCAGATAACCTGGGGAGTGTTCTGTCTGCCCATCTCCTTCCCAGTGGCTGTGAGCTCAGCATGCAGCTCCTTTGGCAAGCCTGCTACCCCCTACTAAAACAGTTATTTATTCCTAACAGGGTAATGTGATTAGGTGACCAGGCCCAGACACTGTGAGCAACTGCAGCGTGATGGGTTCTGCAGGAAAGCATGAACAAATGAGGACTTTGTGTTACATCTGTTATAATAACTACACAGTGTCCTAATCACAACAGAAAGTATAAGTACTATACAGGATAAGAAACTCCATGGTAATTAAAAGGAATTAAAATCATACAATCTGAGAAAAACTTATGTTAGAGGGGATATTGAGATATCACTGAGTTCATCTTTGCAATGAGGCTGAGGCTGACCTCAAAGTTTTGGATCATTCCGTGTTATTTTAAAGTTAAAATTAGCTTGATGAAAGAGGTGACAACAACAGTGAGGCTGGTAGGAATGGAAATCTTTCTTATGAAAGAACACCAGAAGAAAGTAACAGTAGGGTAGCAGGTATAAAAGCACTCTGCAGTGGTGCTGAAAGAGCAGCAGCTGTCAGATTTGTGTGTAATTCATTACTGACCTCTTTCTCAGATCTTCTCAACAATACAGATACTTGAGGCTTTTGTTGCTTCTTTTTTCTTTCACAGGTACAGACTTTGTTGTTGCCTGGATTTAGTTTTCTGACATACTAACAGTAAAATGCATTGTCAAGAGTGGTGTCTCACAAATGGAACTCATCTTCCTCAGCTCTGCGACTTCTTGTTACGGAAGACTGGTGGTGAAACCCAATAGTCACCATTCAGAAAAAAACGTCTGAATTCCATTCAGAACACAGAGTGATTAACACAGTTCAGTTACCATATCTCTTGAGCTAGGGCTTGTATTAAGGAATCAAATTGCTCACCAGCCTCCTCTCCTTTACCTGATTTGGCCCTGAGTCTATTTGTGTCTTCCCAATAGCTAAGGCACTATTGCTGACATAAAGTCCTTTATTTATGATGGCTTTGCAGGAGTAACTCAAATTTTATAATAAAACAATTTTAATATATAAAATTTTACGAAGAAGATTAAAAACTTGCATTTTCTGCACTGAATGAGCAGAGCTCAGGATATTTTTTAGGAAAAACATTCTCATTCAAAGATTTAGATTGGAATATGATAGGGATTATGTATTTTTAACAAACCTATTTTTAAATAATATAAAAGAGGAGAGGTGCCTATAATGCTTCTAGGCAAAGAATATGGAAAATTCTACCTGGTAAAGAGGCACATAGTCTCTCTGGTTTTCCTATCAAATATTTCCATAGGTGGGAATGTTGTAATGTACCTGGGTAGGATTAGCACTCGGGAGTTCGCCCAAGTTTTTTTCTTCAGGGCATTTGGTTAATACTTCTGGAAAACAGAATATAAATCAATGATACTCAGTGATATGTGTGTAGCTTTGCAGACTGGCATAACATAGACAATCATTGCCAAGATATCACTTTAGAATCTCAGAAATACCCCTTGGCTTGGACCAAATGTGCTTTAAGATATTTTCAGTCAATAGCTTTTTTCTATGGCGTGCAGTTCTCATCCTATTCTTCTGAAGTTTTAATTTTAACCTAAAATTCCTTTGAAATTGTCCAATTCAGAAGAAAAGTCCAATATTCTGTTCTTCACCCTCCTTACTTACTTGAGCTTCGTATAGATTTTAACATGCTGTTTCACTCTGAGAAGTAGCTCTCTCAAAATAATTGTGTTGCTTAGATTTTCTCATCCACATTCCAATACATTGCTTTACTTCAGTGACCAAAAAAAAAACCAAAAACGTTCTTAATCCCCTCAAGAGGTTCCCTCATGCTGAGAAAGTTATCTAGCTTTTATTTTTAGGTCCTAGTTATCATCAGCAACACTGGTAGTGTGGAACCAGAAAGGCGTGTCAAGCTCCTCTGCGACACTACGCCCTTCTCTTTCATCCTGGTGTCTGGACATTAAGGGTTCATGAACACAGCGAGAGGGAAGAGGGCCAGTGCCTAGGAGCTCAGAGACCCTGGCAGCTGCCCTGGTGAGCTGGGAACAAGAAGCAATACTCATTGTTCATTTGGAGGCTACCCCATACACACATGAACTCAGTTACCAGCTGTCATCTGTGTATATATGTACATATGTACGTATGTAGGGGTCTTGTTATTTTTGCCTAAAAAAAGTCAATATTTATCATGTATGATCAATTAACATTTGGTTCACACTCACCTTAAATACTATTGGAATGTTCATATATATTGTCAAACTCTTTGACAGAGACGTATCTCTATTTTTCTAGAGATTTCCTCTGTTTTACAAAATGTAAACTGCATCTTTTCTTTTAAAAACCATTTTTAGTCCTCTCTACCCAACCTTCTTTTTCACCCCAAGCTGTAGGTCTGACTCATCATGATGCCAACATCTTGCTAAATTTAGTGTTGCTTATGTCTTTTATATTCCATTTTCCTCAGGAGGAAATCCCTTCAAACTGTCACAAAGCCACAGTATGATCAGCCTTTAAGTTTGTGTTTTCTTTTCCATGGTGTTCATGCAAAATTTGATGACAGGGTGCTACTACAAGGGCAGTCAGATCGACCAACATTACTTGCCCTGTTTCCTAGTGCTCTCCCATCTATTCTACATCCACATGCTACCTTTATCTTTACTTAATCTGCAAGATGCCTGTGTCAGAGAGCATCTTTATTCTTTCTGTGTAACATCTGTCCTGGTGATTTCATAGTCTCTGACGAAGGAGATTGGGTGTTGCAACAAGGTTCATATTTCTGCAATAAGTGAATATTGGGAAGATAAAATGCATATATTACAATGTATAGCAGTAAAACTTTATTAATAAAAGATAATAATTAAAATTTAATTTTCTTAATTATTTTTTTTTAATAAAATGTTCTAGAAATTTCCAGCTAGCACTTTCTTTGGTATTAATTTATTTTGGTGGTTGCTCCATTGTTTTTACAAAGACATATCTTCAAATGGAGCCATTATTATGGGATGAGAAATGCTGCATCCATTATAACAGAATGGCAAAACTGGTTTCGGGCTCCACAGGTGCAGAGAAAAATAACACCAATAAAAATCTATTTTTTAAAAAGATGCTTTATCTTTGGTACAGTCCTTTGACTGTAGCTAGACATTATGTAGGATGTTTTTTCAAGACTGCTCCATTTCCAGCCACCAAACACCTCCAGTAATGCTGGGGAATGTAAAGAGGAAAAAAGGAAATCCAGATCCAGGTTTCTTTTAACCTGGTCTTACACACACCTGCTCTGTAGCCTCCCAAGAAGAGTTACCAGCACTTTGTAAAAGAGTTACACAAAGGGTCTGGACTCTGGCTCAGCGACAGATTTTTCAATGGAAAGTAATAATGCTTGCACGGAAGCAGATTCTTTATATGAAACATGACTTCTTTAATCTTTTCCTTCTTCATATTTTGGGTGTTTAAGATGGAGAGTTTTGGTGTCAGGATACTTTTAATATGTGGACAAGACACAGCTGGGAGAGATGAGATTTGATTACTTGTTTCTGTAAGCATTTCTTATTCTAAAAGTCTGAAGTGTACTGTGGCCTGTAGTCACAAAATTAATCTACAGACTACTGACACACCCTTAGCCCCCCAAGCTCCTGATGAAGACCCAGAACTAGAAAGGGGGTTGACCACTACCATGAATTGGGAAAGCAAAGATAGAGAGTGCTCATGTCCTTAGACACAAAACTATCTCAATCTTCCATGTATACTTTGCAGGACTGTGTTTCCTATTATACTCTGAAAACTATTGTAAGCTAAGATAGTGTAAAGTGATTGAATTAAAGAGTTTTACTTAAGTTTTCTGAAATTGCTGAAGGACTACACTACTGCTGAAAACAGCTGTAGCTGGAAGTATTTGTTTAATATGAGTAACAATCCTGGACAGGAGTGAATGAGACTGCTGTTACAGAACTAAGTCACTAGACCAAGAACTTCATTCTCTACAGACATTTAGATCTGTAAGCTTTATGTAATGCTTCATGTTTACTCTGGGAGTGGTGATACACAGGAACAGGGCGCCCAGAGAAGCTGTGGATACCCCATCCCAGGCAGTGTTCAAAGCCAGGCTCTGAGCAATTTGGTCTGGTGGGAGGTGTCCCTGCCCATTGCAGGGGGGTTAGAACTAGATGATTTTTAAGGTCTTTTCCAGCTCAGTCTATTCTATGATTCCATGATTCTGTGTCTCAAGGCTCTGACTTCATCACAGAGATCCAAAGACCCACAGCTTTTAGTTCTACATGCATTTAGTTTAGCAGATGTAAACAAAATTGTAGCTGAAGGGTTTGTCATGCCCTTAAAGAGACTGCAGTGCAAACTGAATTGTATAGAGGGTCATAGTAAGGTTTTTCAAGCTTACTTGCCCAATTAGGTCTTCCTTCTCAAGAGGATTAAATAGCTGAGAATGTTAGGAAGCCTAATTAGACCAGAAGGTCCAACTCTCCCTCTGAAAATGAATAAAAATAAACCCCATAGAAATTATTTTCATCCAGTCCCTCTATCAGTGAGAAAAAGGCAATAATAAAGCCTTTTCTTATGCAAACTTCTTTTGAGGTTTCATAATTTATTTTATTTTGTAACGAACATTTGATTTTATCACTGTTTGGTCACTTCTGCTCACATTGAGCTTTGAATTCCCATTAAGTTTTCCAGCTTTTAGATAATTGGGTAAAAATTATTCTCCTTTCTTTTAAAACCGGGCATGACCAGCAGCTGGCTATTATCTTTAGTTGAATTTACTTGAATTGAAGAATAAAAGATAATTTTTTTTCCCATTAGCTTTTAGCAGAATAGAAAGCTCAAGATCAAAGCATGCAAAAACTTGACAAACTTTAAAAATCAAATAGGCTTTCAGCATCAGAATTTGAAAATTTATTATCATTATTTAAACAAAAAAAAATGGTGGAATGGTCCCAAAGTTATATCTAACAGTTTCCAAATTTTAGCCATAAACTCTGCTGCTACGAGGGGAAAATTCCTCCTAATACTACCTTTTCAATAACACCACTAGCACATTCACACAGGGTATTTATAAGATTTACTCAAATTTTCTGTAGCAAAACAAAGCCCTATCATTTGATGTACAGAATTTTCCAAGTAGGAAATTTCAAACTATGCTCTCTTCAATATCTGCAAGTGCTCACAAAACTCTCTTGTAGACTAAGCATACATTTAAACAAGCCTGGCTCTGAATTTCTGCCTCCAAAACATTATTTCACACCTCGTAAGAATTCAGTTTGCATCCAAGCTGAGCAGTAGGCACAGAATAGAGATGCTGATGCTGCAATGTAGTTTTATGAAAGCACCAAATCACAAACAGTGAAAGAAGCAAATAGAGTGCTAGAAATTATTGAAAAAGGGCTACAGAAGGGAAAGCACTATTCTGCCAGTGCATAAATTAATTATAAAACTACATTTTGAATGCTTTCACTTCTGTTATATAATTTTTGAGATGTCAGAATAGAAATTGAGGAAAGTGAAGAGAAGGGTATCAGATATGATCAAAGTTAAAGAATAATAATGATAGAAGGAATAACTGTTAGACCTGTACTCTGCAGCCTGGGAAAGAGATGGGTAGGAAGGAATAGAACAAAAATCAATAAAAATTATGAGTAGAATGAAAAAGCATAAGGTGTTATTTTTCCCTCTCTTTTACAATAGAAGGCCTGGGGGGCAAGAAGGGAAGTCAGCTGAAAAAAATGAAAGGAGATAGTTCTTCAGAGAGGTCCTCAGGATGTTTTATATGTTCAGACTTTATGCAGGCTCAAAAGGACCTGAGAAAATTAAGAAAACTCTTAAGGACTATTTAAAAGCAGGACTTGTAACTCAGAAAACTTTCAGTCAGAGTTTCTCCCTGTGGAGATACACAAGGATCATCTGCTGTATTGTACTCTGAGATGACATTATGGTCACGGGTAAACTTTGCCCTCGCTCAGCAGGGTTACTTAACTGTATTATTTACACTGTGTGTCTAAATGCGTACAGGCAAAAAATGGGCTCTAAGGGTATAAATGCATTTTGTTACTTTTTCAAGTGTACTTTGGAATGTTACCCCATTTAGTAGATTTTCATCTACAAAACAAAACAAAATAAAACAAAAAAAACCAAAAAAAAAATCCCTAACCCAACAGAAACATGTTTTCGCGTTGCACTTTACCATACCCCTTCCAGTACTGAAATCAATTAATCATTTGTGTTAAATAGCATATTTCTACGAGCAATGGTTTTATTTGATGCAGATATTTTAGACTCTGAAACAGTCAAATTCTCTCTCTCTGAAAAAAAGTAGATAGATAATATGAGGCAGTAATAGAAAAACAGTTTGCAGGTTTTAACTGTCAAATTGTCTATCACTAAATTATTTCAAGATCCTTATGGGATTGTGGACTTGCATTTGATATTTTTGTCTGGAAACACCAGTCTCACACACACGCACACACACATACAGACATGCTCCCCCAAGATCACTGCAAGACGTAGAGCATTTACCAATATAACCAGATATAACTTTCCTCAGTTGTGTTATCATTTAAAATGCACTCATTGTATGTGTATTCTTTGGATTTTCCCTTTAACTTAGGGCCAGATGGTGCCAGTGGGAGCTTGTAATGTGAATCTGTTCTCACAAATAAGGAACTTTTGAAGACATTGCCCTTCAGTGAACTGCTGTAATATCAAAGGCTACTGAAGCTTTCTTTTACAGAGGCAAGGCTTGGTTTGCTGATATTGAATGGGGTGAGAACACAGATTTCTTTTTTCCAGGTCTGAACATAAAGATGGTAGTGATTATCACCAGCTTCTGCATAGAACAACACAGCAGTGCAAGGCTTATTGTGTGTGACACAGACCACCATGAGTATTGACACCATTTCACTCAACTTCTCTCCATTTAAGCTGTTTTTTTTTATCCTTTGGAAGCTCAACATATAAAATACGTAGTACAAAAGCATGCAAATTCAGCAAACGAGTTATAGTCAACTTTTTGTCTGGTTTCTTCTATTCTAGCTTCTGTTCTGACTTGCTTAGTAACACTAGCAAGAAGCTGGTATTTCAAAATGGAGAAATGAACTATTGTTTTCAATAGGTGCAATAGTTACTGCTTCAGACAAATATCATCATTAAAACTATGCTTTAGCACCTTTGCACAGTGAACAAAAGGAGCTTCCAACACTCAGTGGTACATAGTGGGGAAACTAGAACCATGGCAATCATCCCAAAAGAAGATTTCTCAGGGATCCAACATAACAAACTTAATAAATTTCATTTTATCTTGAGTCAAGAATACTCTGCCTAGCAGAACTGAAAAGGAGATTTTAGCTCTGTGAGACAGCTGATATTCAGATGTTTTACTTTCTCTAGCAAAGAAAATCTAAGTTTCAAAACATTCCAGAGAATGAACGTTTTCAGGAAAGGTCAGTTAAGCAATGAAAGTATTTTTCACTCTGAAACTCTTCAGATATATTTTGTATCCACCTAAGGCAGCATCACAGCTTACAGGAAAAGCAACACAGCTCTCTCACACTTTAAAAATTTGACTTCTCAGCTGCCAGGGACATGTACTTTAGCTAGGAGCATTCCTCTGTGGATAAACTCTCTGGGATATATCATGAGAAATATAGTCTAGCCAAGCTGAAGCAGTGTGATGTACCCATACTGCACTACTTCAGTGAGGCTCTAAGCCTGCTTAGTAGAAAGCAAAATGAACTCAAATCATCCAGACTGAAATCTGTTGAAGTAGATAGACATAATCAGGAAAAACAAGTTTCACAACAGAAAACTATTTGACAATATGCTTTGCCACAGACTTCTTGATTGGAAAAACCTGTGTTTTGTTTAAAAAAAAATCTTTACTTAAGATCATATTTTAAATATTGATGAGTATGAGCCAGCACCACTCAAAGACCAATTTCCAAATCTTTACTTATGTTGAGTAACTTTTAAATTACATTCAGTCCTTTTGATCTCACTTGTTTTTGGTATAAAGTTGCACTTCTCATTAAAATGAGCATTGATGTATTGGATCCCAAATTATTCTGCAATATTGAACATAATACTTAGATATATTAAGGCATCCTTTGCAAGGATATAAACATTAGTTAAATATTTTACTTAGTGATGAATGTTTTCAACTGCATTTGTTGGCAAAAAATATTTCCCTTGGAGAACAGCCATTTTTTTTCTGTGTGTGTTGCCTTTGTTTCTTTATTCTTTAGTCTGGTGTTTATAGAAAGTAATCTACACTTACTTCCAAAATTCCCTCTTTCCTAAATTTCAGGTTCTTCAGAAGCCTCACACTTCTTCTATTTTCAATCTTTCATAACTGCAGGGTTTTGAAACTGAAATAACAAATACAATAAAGGGAGAGCTATATTTATCTATTCCTTTTAGTGTTCCATGTACATGTGTTAACAGTGACTTTTATTAAAACTTTTATTGATTCTGGTGTTTAAAATCATTTATCTTTCCCAAAAGTTTCCAAAGTTCTTTCAAATGTCAGGCTTTTGTCAGAGTTAAAGAATAAGCAAGGTTTAGAAATTCCAGGAAAATATCCGTTTTCAAATACAATGCACCCTCATCTACAAAACGAGCCAAATTCTTTTGAAATTGTAGGGTTGGAAAATGTATTTTTGGTATGGTTTCATGCATGCATAGCTCACAGTTCTACTTAATCTTATAAAAAAACCTGACTGGATTTTCATTCATGTTCCTAGAGAGGTAGGGTAATATTATCTTATCATTATTGTTATTGAATACACACTGTCAGCTTTTGGTAAAGGAGGGGATGGTTTGGTCTAATTAACATTTTCTCCACAAGGTGAGAGATTCTCCATATTCTTATACGGGCTCAAATTTACTGAGTCCCAGGCCCTGTTGCTGGGCAATACCACAGAGCAGGTCACAAAACCCACCCATATCAAGGCCGACATTCTTTGTGTACCCAAGTCTGTTGTTGTAGGAAATTGTCTTCTTTCAAAGCTACAAAGGAATCTGGACATGGACACTGTAGTTAGATATTAGGCACCATGTCACAAAACGCTTTAATATGGAATGCATGAAATTTATTTCCTGTCTCAAATTCCCACAGAAATCCATAGACTTTCTTATATAGTCTTCTGATAAGTCTTTCTTCAGTTTTCTGATGTCTTTCTTACCTTTTGCACTCTACTTGAGAAACAGTAGTATTAACATTACTACGGTTTTCCTAGTTAATATGCATGAATTTATTTCAAACTGGCCAGATTTGTTTTCCTCACCTATGTCTCTTCTCAACTGAAAACAAAAGGAGGAGTAGGTCATCTGTGATGTCTATAGCATAATTCTGTTTCACAACACAATAAAGTGCTAGCAGTACTGGAAAAATTTTTGCTTTATGTTAGTTTATTAAGGTAATAGTCATTTTCACCACTGTTGAAAATAGTTGGCATATTGTTTTCTAACTTTTCCTGTTTTATGCTTGTGTGTGCACATGCAAACCCACAAGGAATCATTCCGTTTTACAGCATGTCCACTATAGCAAAGCTGTTAGAAAGAAGAGACAGACTGACTTCCTGCATTTTTTAAGCATTCCTAGTTGCTCTTCCCTTTATTCTAGCTCCAAGCTGCTTTTTTTTTTTTTTTCTGCATTGATACCATTTTCAGTAAATAGTTTGGCAAAAATCAGATGATGTATTCTCATACCAGAATAAGACTCGTGGTAACTTGACCCTAGATGGACATCAGGTACCCACCAAAGCTGCTCCAACCCTCCCCTCCTCAGCTGGGCAGGGGAGAAAAAATGCAATGAAAGACTTAAGACAAGAACAGGTAAATATTACTCACCAGTTATCATCACGGGCAGAACGGACTGGATTAACATTAACGCTGGCTCTGTCAGACACAGGGGAAGCTTCAGGCGGCTCCTCACAGGGGCCACCCCTGCGGCCCCTCCTCAGTCACATCCCTGACCCCCTTGCCACTACCAAAATTTTTCCAAGCCCAACACAGAGGAAGAAAAACTTATTTTAAAGCTGGCTCAGAATGTCATTAAAAAACAATTGTTAAAGATCAGTGTTTTAAAACAGTATGCCCTTAACAATTTGCATCCTTGATAGTGGCCAAGTAGGTCTCTAGATTGCTGATTTTTGTTTTTAAAAAGCCTTGCAGAACACTTAAAATTCTAAGAGACTGGAGGAAGGTTAATATATCAACAACTAAAGAAAGGTAAATGGGATGACCTGGATAATTACTGCCTTGTCAGTATGACATTGATCTAGGCAAAATAATGGAATTACCTCGGTGGGATACAATTAATAAAGAATTGCATGCATAATTAATGCCAATGAACAATTAATACGGAATTTGTGCCTTTCGAACAATTTTGACACTTCTTTTGTTGGTTTTTATTTACTTGGATTTTTAAAGACAGCAGTACTGTTAGAATTTTCTGTAAAATAATTTTCTCTTTGACCTCATTATCTTAGAGTTTCATCAGTGATGTAGAATAAAACACTATCATTATTCCAGCTTTCAGAAAAAAAAAGTGTATTGGAGAATAAGTAAAGAGTATCTTCCATATAATGATCAGAATTTTCTTTTTAAATTCCAAATAGACTGTGTTTCTGTGTAAGCAAGTCTAAAGTCATCTAAGAGGGAATTATATGTAGATGTTCAAGGATAATGACATGTAGATATTACTGTATATATGTGTACAGAGTGCTTAAAAGATTTTAGTTTGAGATTCTGTTAAAAAACCCTTGGAACTGTGGTAAATAAACTACTTACCTTGAGCTCGTAATGTGTGTCAGAGGACTGACAATTTGAGACTGAAGAAACAGTGGGTCTTTCAGTAATAATTGTATTATACATTTTTCCTTTGGTATCTGTTTCTACATAAACTTTATATTTCTATAATATTAGAGAATTCCTTGATGTTCCAATTGAGAAAAAAAAGATGTGGAAAAAAACCTAAATTGTTTCTGAGAGATGAAAATAAATAGTGAATTGGACAGCATAGCTTATAATAGAAGAGTCCTTGAGCTGAAACTGAAAGCTTAGAGGAAATGGTTTGTTCATAATCTAGAATATCAATATGGGAAAGAGGAGCTTCAGAACAGAGTCTTTTCAATAAAGCAGACAAGGAGAAAATAGCATTCACCAGCTAAAACCTGAAGCTGGGGAACATCAGCTCCAAATGAAAAGTACACTTTCACCACTGGTTCTAAATGGCACTTTCTCATAGCAGCAGCAAATTTTCTATCAGTGGAAAACAGAAGTGGAGATTGGCAACTTTGCTAAAAGCTTCGTCTGGTTCAAAGAGGCATTAATTCAGCAGAGTCCTGTTATGTAGGAGAGGAGGCCGAAAAAGATGGCCATAGTGATCTCATTCAGCTTTATTATGCACATATCTGTTAAGTGCATGCAACTTTAATGCTGCCATATAATCTATGCCATCTCTTCACATGCACATTTCTCTTGCTTTGACTAAAGGAAAAGAAATCCAGACCCCGGCACCTACTCTGTTCATGGGTATCTGAAGGCTGGAAGCTTCATGTGCCCTCCTCCCAAACAGTGTTTTTCTCCCTGAGAGCTTTCCCTTTCCTATCCGAGACCATTCAATTTGCCTTAAATTAGACTGATATTCCACATGGTACACAAAATTTATAGGAATGTATGTTTTCCTCTATTTTACTATATCATCCTTTGTAAATGAACTTTCTTAACACTCCTGTTCTGAGTTGGAAAATTACTGGGGAGGTCATGTACAGTCATCATGAATACTGTGAAAAATGGCAAAGTGTATAAGAGTCTCCTGTCCCACTGGTAAAACTGTGTGAGAGGAAAGGATGTAAAAATACAGTGCCAAAAGGTCAAGTTGAAACCATTTTCTACATTATATTCATGTATGTTTTTATCAGCTGAAAACTCATTTTGGGCCCAAAGTTGTTCTCTTTTTAAATTAATAAAAGTCTTTCTGATTGCTTTTAGTAAATTCAGAGGGGAATGATTTACTTAACTGACATAAAATAGTCACTAGATTTAATGATAATAACAGAAGTCTTATGACCCTCAGTTCATGTGATTTCCACATGCCAAGGCTTACAACTGTAGTACTCCAATGTACTACTGCTATCTATTCTTAAGTAGAGCTAATATTGGCCACCTGAACTTCCTTTAAATTTATCTTGCTGAGCAGGTTAACCTACCACTTCATTGTCTAGCTTTTAACTTAACAAAAATAGATGTTATTTCCAGTCCTACAAATATATTTGGAGTGAATCAGCTGATGAGTTGTTACTTTATTTTATTGGGGGCTTGAACAAGTATTTTAGAACACTTCCTATCATGCTGGTTAAATATATTTTATTTAAAAATAGTCATGTATTCATTTTTTGGACTTGCATAAAAAATGTTTAATAGTGATGTATTTTTGAACAAGAGATTTTCAATTATGTATTTACCAACTCTATTTCTCTAAAAATCCTGAGTTACAGAAAAGTCTGTGAATATGAACCTTGTTCTAAATGAATTTTCTTTAAATCTGAATGGAAAAACTGATTGTGATTTCTTCTAACAAAAACAAATGCTGCTATTTTAATTACTCAATCACATCTAGTCTAAATAGAAGCTAATGCTTTTAGCACACATAGGATAATGGTAAATACTGTGAGTCAACGATCCTGCAGAAATCATATATAGCTTCACCCTAATTAGCAGAAACCAATAATAAGAAGAAAACAAAAAATAAAATGTTAGGAGACAGGTTTGCTCTGCCTTAGGGACTTGTGAACCCATAACGTGATATCACCTGATGCCTTCAGAACTACTTCATAAACCCTATGAAAAATTCAGGAGTTAGAATTATCACCACTTTTAAGTATTAGCTGAACAGGCAAGAGAAATCTCTTATGATGCTTATCTATCGAAGATTATATCTAATTACAATTAAAATAAGCAGTGTAAATACACAGACATTTCTTTGCTAGGTCTGGTACTGATCTTTTTACATAGCAGGGCTGGAGTCCAAATTCCTCAGCTTTCAGAAAGGTCAAAAATGCATAAAGTACTATTCCGTACTGTATAGAGAGTACTCATCCATATGTGATGATTCTGTGAATACAAACCCCAGTCAATTGCTAAAATGGATGATAAAGCAAGTCAAGCTTCTCTCCCACTGTAGTACAAGAGTGTCAGAAAGGAAAGTACTAGTTGTCCTAAGAAACAGGTATTGTCTCTTTCATGGTGTGTGCAGTAAGCATGAAAGTTTGAAACCATAACTGGTTTATCATTCGGATGCAGATGTGCTTTGCATATCCTTCAGAATGGAATATCTTCTTGGGCAGAAAATTGGTATGTATACCAAACTAATTGGGGTGCCGCATCAATTGTGGAATGTAACCCAGTGAAGGGTATTGTACAGGCTAAGTGGTACAATTTCTTATGCAAATACTAATTTTTATTTTGATATTAATTAATGGTCTTTGGGAACATAAGAGATGTGTAGGCTGTGTTATTCTAAAACCTAAAATGGGTTTCATATTGTGCAGTCAAATCTTCATGTAACCTGAAACTCTCTCATTTCTGAGTCTTCAGATAGATTAGATCTCTAATTGGACAAGCCCAAACTTAATTTGCTATTGAGAGCAAACATATATTTTAAGAAACCAATAAATATTTTCTCTGTTTCAAGTTTATGGTGCAATGGCTTTCTAGTATATAATTTTATATTGCAAATCTGCAGTACAAAATGGGAAATTAAATGTAAACTTCATTTATAGCAGGTAGAAGCTTGGAATAACAGATATTCACTGGTTAAGCAAAACGAGGAGAAATTCAAGACTGCAAATTAAATATGATGGAGGAACTGTAGTAGTAGTTTTTCCAAGGGAAGAGGGAGGAGGTGTGTATTGGGTCTGACTGA
>VXBT01005709.1:630072-658322 GCA_013400235.1 Oriolus oriolus | reverse complement strand
TAAAGCATGCTGTTAAGGGCATTCTCCAATGCCTCCTGAACACTGACAGTCACAGCAGATCAACCACTTCTCTAGGAAGCTTGCTCCAGAGTTTGACCACTCTCTTGGCAAATAATTGTTTCCTTCCTTATGTTCAGTCTAAGCCTCCCCTGGCACAGCTTTGAACCATTCCCACATGTCCTGTCTCTGGATACCAGGGAGAAGACCAGCAGCCAAAAAGCCAAGAGCCATTTCCTCATCTCCTCAGTGCAGGGGGCTGCTGTTAGGTCTCCCTAAAGCCATCACTGCTCCATGTTGAATAAGCCCAGCTCTCCAGCCTCTCTTCACAGGTCAGGTACTCCATCCACCACCACACTGGTGGCCGTCCTCAACTCACTTCAGTTTACTGATGTTTTTCTTCATTAGAGGGGACAAAACAGGTGCAGTATTCCAGATGTGGTCTAACAAATGCCAAGTAGAAAAAAAATAAGCACTTCCCTGTGTGCTCTGGCTCTGACCCTGTTCCTATAGCCCAGTGTGCTGGTGCCTTCTCTGCCTGCCAGGGTCTCTGTGGTTCTGTGCTCAGCTTTACCACCAGCAGGAAGCGCAGGGCCTTTCCTGCAGAGCTGCTCCCAGGCAGGCAGTGCCTGGCCTCTGATATTGCAGGGGGTCATCCTTCCCAGCAGCAGCAGTCCGCAGTTCTTCTTACAGAGTTTCAGGAGGTTCATGTCAGCCCATATTTCTAGGCTTCTGAGTAGCAAACCTGCCTGAAAAAATAACTGTTCTCCTCTGTTATCATCCATAAAGCTGATCAGATACCGTCTGCCTTCTCTTCCAGATCACTGACAGGCCTGTGTATTGGGTTTGTGTGGCAAGGGTTTGGGAGTGATGGGGTACAGGGGTGGCTTCTGTGAGGAGCTGCTAGGAACTTCCCCCATGTCCCACTGAGCTAATGCCAGCTTGCTCCAAGATGAGCCCACTCCTGGACAAGGCAGAAGAAACTGCTGCACAACAGCAGCTGGAAGAGAGGAGTGAGAATATATGACAGAACAGTCCTGCTGACCCCAAGGTCAGTGCAGGAGTGGGGCAAGAGCTGCTCCAGGCACCAGAGCTGAGATTCCCCTGCAGCTCGTGGTACAGACCATGGTGAGGCAGCTGTGCCTCTACAGCCCATGGGTGTCCATGCTGAACACAACTCATTAATTACTGAGCCTGATGACCCAGAAAGTGGCTCAATCTTATAGATCACCCTGCCAGCCTGTAATATCCCAACTCGGATAGCTGGAAGCAAGTTGTCACAAACAATGTCAAAAGCCTTGCTAAACTCAAGGTAGGTGTCATCACACCTCTCTCTCATGAGCAATTCTGGGCTTTTATTCTTTAAGGAATCAAAATATTTCCTTCAGCCACAGCATGTTTAGCATCCCACATTCCTTTCAGGGTTCTTGCTCTGAGATTAGATTTCCCCCTCAGCCTGTAGCCATGTCATTATTTGATCCTCGGTATAACCTTAATAACTTTATCATTGGCCACGTTTAAAATGTGCCTTGCTGGCTGGAACCCAATTCACTGAAATATCAAGACCGCTGTGTTTCCGTGACCTGCTCTGATATTCTTCCTAGCGTGTTATGTAGTATTTATTATGGAGCTGCCAATCAGGCAAAGAAATGGACGTGCTCGCCTTTTTGTTACTGCTATCATCTGCTCTGGATAAAGCAGCCTTTACAAGGATCACCAGGAGCTACATTTTAATGAGGTTTTGCTTTAGTTTATCCAGAAGCACATCAGTAGCATCACTGAACCTGAATACAACACAGACTGGAGAGTTTCTACTAAATATGTTGTTAATTCTTTCTGCTAACAGCCTCTCTGCTGGCAGTAGTACCTATTCATATTTTTCTACCTTGTGCTCTACCCAAAAGTCATGATCTGAGTGACCTTACTTCTCTCCTACTCCTACAGTTTTGTTTTGTTCACTGTGAAAGCAGAAGAGGAGACATTTTCTTTGACTGTAAAAAAAGCAGAGATATTCTGTCTTAAAGAAACATTTACAGGCAGGATGCTAAAGACAAGTCCTGTCTTTTGTTTCTCATTTCCAATTTAACTGTATGATTTTTATTTTTTTTAATATTGTTGACACTGACTAATGATAGCAGTAGCTTTTTCATCCCAAAAAAAATTTCCAGGGAGACATGTGAGCTGCTAAAACAGAATTCATCATCCTCCAAACTTGGATATTAGGTCAAGAAGTATCACTTAATAACCTTTTACATCAAATCAAATAAGGAAGTCATGAAAAGATGTAATTTCAAGAGCAGAACCTATACTTGTTCATCTGAATCACATTTATAATGCACAAGAAAAAAAAAGGTTCCTGTTTAATTTCCCATGAATGTCTTTATCTTCAGCTTTATGAGATTTCTGTTTGTTCTGGTTTAGTCTGGGTGGTGTGGGCTGACCCTGGCTGGGCCTAAGTGCCCACCAAAGCTGCTCTGTCACATTCACAGCATTTGTCTTCCCGAGTCACCATCACATGTGATGGAGTCCTGCTCCCCTGGAGATGGCTGAACACCTGCCTGCCCATGAGAAGTGGTGAATGAATTCCTTGTTTTGCTCTACTTGCATGTGAGGCCTTTGCTTTACCTATTAAATTGTCTTTATCCCAGTCCACAAGTTTTCATCCTTTTACCCTTCCAATTCTCTCCCACATCCTACCAGTGGGGAATGAGCAAGGGCTGGATGGGGGTTAGCTGCCTGCCAGGGTTAAACCATGACACTTTTCAGTGATTTCAATTCCATTCTAGTGTTTTCTCTAAATCCCACCAAGAACTTTTGTGTCTGGAACAAAATAACGAATTTTTACTTTCCCACTATGACACCGCTGGGGCACAGGAACTGCTCCCTTCCCTCTCAACAAAATAAAATAAAACCAGAGCACAGAACAGTTTCCAATTCAAAGATATGTCTGAACTTTCTCCATTTTCACATAAAATGCCCGAGTGTATGGCTTCACTAATTTAATTCCCATTTGCTTTGCTGTAATATACCCTTTGTAAATGTTAGAAGTCCATCTGCTTGTTTTTCCATCAGAGCCTTGGCGTAGTTCCAGCTGCAGATGTGGCAGCTCCAGTGCAAAATGAGCAACACTTTAAACAGTCTTATTTCCAGACAAAATGTGAAAGCTTTTTCCCTTAAAGGGAAAAAAATATATATCCCAAATCAGTATTTTGTTAACAGGTCCATAAATAAGAGCACTAAACAGGGCAGACCCATAGGAAATGGGCCAAAAACATGAGCCTGGGAGCCTTCTTAGATGGATGTCCTGCTCTCAGTAACTTACAGAATCACATTCCTCCCCCTCTAATTCCAGAGTTATTTTGATGAGGACAAAACTAAGACTAAACTTCAGATGTGAAGGATGACCCCAACAGTGTGTGTCTGTAGGGGATGGTTTTAGTCATATTTTGCTGCATGAATGAGCAAACCTCACAACCTCCACCCCCATTCTGTGGGGGGGTAAAATCCTATTTTGCTGAAATCAAATCATTAACGGATCGTTTCAGAGAACGATGATGTCATTTACAGGACTGTAATACGTGCACATACTCAAACTCCTTGTAAAATCAAGCAACTTGAATTTTTTTGGTAGTTGTGCTTTAGAAACCACTGATGCTGGGGAAAGGAAGGATCCATGCTGTGCAAGGTGCTGAGCACAGCTCTGATCTTCCCAAAGCTTTTTTTTCCTTCAGGTGGAGCTCCACCAACACAAAGCCTCTTCCCTCAGCCGCCTGGGATGCCATGAAGATGCAGCTGACAATCCAGGTCTGAGCTGCATACCTCAGGGGCTGGTCTCCTTTAAGATGGTATGAATCAGGAAATAACTCTTTGCGATCAGTAAAGCCTCACTGATACACAACTTGAGTCACAAGAACCCCAGAATACACAGATACGACTGTTCAGCCATAATTACAGCCACAAAAGCCCCTGGCCCCACTACACTTGACCTCTCTGACAAGACAGGATCATGTTCTACCTTCCATCTCTCTCCCATCTCTGCCAAGCAAGCCACACAAGTGCAAAATCCTTTTCGGGTGAATGCAGGGTCCTGTGCAGTGCTCTCTCTGCAAAAACCATGGCACGGGGCAGCAGAACAGGAACAAAATAGATCTCACGGGGAGAAGACAGCAGTTTCATTGGGAGAGCGTGGTACCTCTGTGATGTTCTGGTGCAAGTAACACTCCTGGAGAGAAGTAGGAACAGAACAGCACTGGTCTGCCCTAGGGACAGAGTCTTCACTGCTGCAGTACTGCTCACTTGGCTGAGAGAAAGCTGGAAAAAATGCTGTGCACTCCAAAATGATGTACTAATCCAGAGCACTGTGTAAAGCGGTCTAGGAAACATTAAGGAAAGCAATTTCACCTGGACTTAAACCCTTCCCTCCACACAGTATTTACAGTCCTCACTTGCTCTGTGTTGTGTGTTGGTTTCACGTCTCCAGCTGTTACTCCATGCTTTGTGGAAGCCTGCTTCCCTCCAAAGCTCTGCTTACAGATCTTTTCCAGAATAGCAGCTAAAGCTAATTCTTGTTGTGCACCTCAGGAGAGATATTTTCCCAAGACTGTTTTTAAGACTATTCTGGTCTTTCACATCTACCTCTACCTCCTTCATCTCTCACTCATCTGGGAAGCCCCACTGCTAACTGTCTAGAGGTTCAGCCACGTTCCTCAGGCCAGTCCCAAAGAACCATCCCTGATAACACAGCTTTCTCAGCAACACCCACCTGTCCTTCTCTATTCAATCTGGGCTAGTTAAAAGTAAAATCTCTGCAGCTGTCCTCCCAAATAGTAGCCCCTTCTACATGGAAAACACTCAGCTCCTCCACAGCAGAGACTGACCCAAAGGTGCCCTTTCCAGAAGCTATCAGGTGTTTCAGCTCCATCAGCTGGCTTTATTGGCCACTGAGGGCCTTATAGACCCTCAACACAGTGTATTTTTTTATGCTTTTATGACCTCTTATAAATAAGACAGTGGTCCCTTTCTATTGTTTTAGGATGGCTTCCTGCCTGGTAAAGATCAGGGAACAAACTGGGTTGTGTAACTTGCAGCTTCTAGAGATCGTTGGAAGGACAGGACAGGAATACCTAAGGCAGAGACTGCTTCAGCTCTGCCTTGAATAGAAAATGGACTTAAATTCTGGCAGCATACACAAGCATCACTTTTCAAATATAAAAATCCTCCCACTAGATACTGAAAATTGGACAAAGGCCAGCAGTGTTAAACAGAAGACAGCGCTTGCTCTGCCCTCAAAGAAGATCTGATTTGGAAGAAGTGGAGTACAGTCCTGATAAACCTCCCTTACTGCATCTGGAGATGCAATATATCAGCAGGCTGAGTGGGAGCAGGCAGGAGAAACAGCACCTAAAAGAGCCACTAGATACTGTGGTCAGGACCACGCAGCTGAAGATCAGACATTCAATCTGGAAACAGCAATAGGGAAGAAAAGCAAGGGAGCACAGTGAGAGGTGATGGGCTATCAGAGTTAATAAAAAGAAGTCTTTTGACAAAGCAGGGGGACTTCTACCAACTGCAGATTAAAGCCCACCTTGCTGCTCTGAAGAGATGAAGCTGGTTAACTTGACGTACATTCCAGCTGTAACATGCACAAGCACAGCACACAGACAACATGCCAGGCAGAGAGTTTGACTAGGCAGAAATGTATTTTTGTTGCTTCCCTTACTGAAATATTGCTGGAAAAGGATATTATAAATATATCCATGCAGAAAAAAAAATAATATTTTCATATATGCTGCATTAGCGATATTTTTTCCTTGAAGAAAATCCTTACCTACAAAGAAATAATTAACCATAGCAAGGGGAAAAAGGTGTGCTTCTGGTTTTATACTTGACACATGCTAAATTGAAAGACAACAGAGAGCTGAGTTGAAAGTCAGATGTGTTCTGAGCACATTCTGGAGTCTAAAGTGAAGAGGAATGGAGACCAGCATAGGAAATAAATGGGGTTTTTCAGAGGTAAAGGTGGAAGGCAGGAAGTAACCTGGTGGAGAAGTTTAAGATCAGCTTCATTGCCAAAGCTTTCCTGTGAAAAAGACCAGACAGATACAGAGGTCTGGATGAACCCCATGGATGTCAAAGGAGAAAAAGCACCCTTTGAAGAAAAAAGAAAGATGTGGCATCTACCTCAACAGTATGAATAAACTCTTCAGGCCCAAACTCGTCCCACACGAGGCATCCTTGAGGATTATGTTTCATTTGGGACCCTTTCAATACTCTCCCTCAGAATATTCTGTGATTTTCCCCCAAAATGCAGTGCCAGCCAAGCAGACGATGAAAGAAGTAGATAGATGCAGGAGGACTCAGTGGGTCCTATGTTTCCAGACATACACATCCCCCAGTGAGCCCTAAGCCAGACTGCATCTTCTTCCTTCTGATAGTCATTTCACTATTTCATCATCACTTTTCCCTCCATCTTCCCTTACTCACAGCCTGGAAAAGTACCATTTTTGTGGGGTTTTTCCCCCATGTTTCCTTACACGTTGATACAATCATATTGTTCACTTTTTTTCCTTCTTCATCCCTTCAGAGGTTTCCAGAACAGTTCTGCTCGACACTGTTAGGCTGCATTGTGCAAAGATCTTTGTTTCCGCACTGATGAAGGGAAACAGTGGTGCTGTGACTGCAGAATACACTGTAAAACAGAAAAGTCCATTAAACCCTATTTAAGAAAGTCAGAAAAGTAGAGCACAAGCCCCTCCTTAGGTCTACAACAGCCCCTGGGATTTTATGATCCACTGAAAATGAAAACAAACCCTCTCGTTTTGAATACAGGATTTATGGTCTTTCCTTGCTTACCTCAGGGGAAGTTTGTGTCAGAATACAAATCTGAGCCTATCTTTCCCCGAGACCCATCTCCCCCTGGACCACTTTTCTTTAATGACTTACCCAAGGAAGAGTTTTTCATGTACATGGCTGTTGATTCCCCTGCCTTACCTGGGTTCTGCCAGATAAAAAATGAAACATTTAACAGCAGACATGGCAATAATTTAGACATGGCTGGGATTTATTTTAAAACAGAACTATCTCTTTGTTAAACATCACTTTGAAATCCTCAGTCCTTTTTTTTTTGGTTTTTTTTTTGCTGTAAGTTTTACCTACCGTGCATTTTTAACAACTTGAAGTTGCTGTCTTTTTTAGCATATATAATTTAGGTAACATGGGATAGCTTTGTTTTAACCAAACACCCACCCAGACTATTGATACACCAGGTTTCAGATAAATCAAATTTAAACTAGGCAACTTTAAAAAAAAAATCCCAACAAAAACTGTCCTATTTTTTAACAGTGATTTTCCCCTGTATTATTCAGGACATAAATTCAATAAAATCTGTATGAAGCCAAAATGTGATAAGTGGGGTGATGCAACACTTTTGTAACAACTAAGTGTATGCTAACTATACTTAAACACAAACAATTTTCTGCTGGGAAACTACATTTTTTAGGGCAGTTATAATTCTCTAAGCTTTCATTCAGAATAAATGTTAGGGACAATATCACAGTAAATGCCTGAATAAATAAGCACAACTAGCACTAAAATATGAATATTATTCAGTCTAATTTCCTTTGATTTTGACATAACAAATTTTGAAAGTCACAAAGAAGATCACAGTTGTGTGTCACCTGATTGCATCTAATATAAATCTAGATAAAAGGTTGTATCATTTTTAATACATCAACTTACTTAGAATGCTTTTTGGCTGCTGACACATCAGCTAGATTGCAATGATCAATAAAAGCAAAGAAAATGCTGAGATATTAGAATCTTTATAATTCCCCTAGTCAATTTTTCACACAGTACTTAGTACCCAAGTTTTATGTCTAAACTTGCCTAGCTAAAAATGAAATTCATATGATAATGAAATGTCAAATAAGTCTTGAGCTAGAGATCTAGATATTTAAAGTATCTGATTTCATTAGGAAGCCACTTCTTAAAGGTATAAGGAATGATCAGATGCTCTACTCCTCTTCTGTCAGCGTTCAAACAGAAGTGTATTTGTTTAACTAGAATTTAGCTCCCTCCTCATAAATCACTCTCCAAGAGCACTAACACCTCATTACCGATTTACACTTACACATTACATTATCCTGTAATGAAGATGAAGCCTATTAGAACAGACAGTTCACTGCGAGTTCAGATGCTGAAGAAAAACAGTGATGGGTTGCCTCGAAGGAGGGAAAAAAACCTGGTTTGCAGATGTTAGGCTTGTTGATTTGGCATCCTGCAAGAGATGGGCAAATTTGGATCAGAAAAATTCTCTAATAAACCTCTAGTTTCAGCCTGGAACCTGCCTGGCATGCAAACTGTGTTAAAACTGTCACATGTTGCCAGAGGGAAAATTTGCATTTCTGTACCTGAGAGTGGTAAATCAAATCAGAAAGACACATCTTTACCCCACTAGGTACATGAAACACCTCAACAAATTTTATATAATTATAATTATTTTAGACACTGGAGCAAAAAAATAAGGATGAGGTAGTTTTGTTCAAAATAAGAAAGGTGCTGGTAAAGCACGTAACCCCACAACACTCTGGTTTCCAGCACAGAATGCATAAAACATTTCACAACACCTATGCAGCAACAATGGCAAATACTGCTACAAAAATGTAAGTTCAGTGACAACAACAATGTAGAGAACAACTGACACATCCAGGGAATTGTAACCAGACACTTGCAGCTTACAGGAGTCCCTTCAGCCATTAACAGTGAGAATGAGAACATGAACTGAGATATAGTTTCAATCCAAATATGAAACTATAAGAAAAGGAAAGTCTCATAAGTATTGATGCCTTAGGTTTAGCTTTTATATTTTACAGATTCTGTATTCTCTGTATTTCTAGTGTGTAACTCTGAACTGTCTTGCCTCCTGTCAGCTGCTGCTCTCTCATGCTAAGACAGACATAACAAAGCCTCTCCAGGCTTGCTCTTCAAGGACACCCAGACCATCCTAGGCCCAAAATGTGTAAACCAGCATCTTGAGAAGGCGGGGGCAAGCTGGGGGGCGGTTACATTGTTAGCTAAAGTTTAATTGGCAAATTTATGCTGATATGCAAATGGACCAAACCTATAACAGTGTGAAGAACTTGTGACTTGTGGTCCATCTTGGGTGTAGCCTTTGGCCTGCCCAGGTGTACCTTTGAAGGCCTTTTTTTAAATAAATGTCACCTTTATTCCCTTATCCTGTCTAGTCTCTGTTTCCAGGTTGGCCTTTTAAGGCATCAGTATGATGGTGTGGGAGCCCGTTTAGACTATTACCTTACAACTGGAAGTTATAGAAATTACTGAGCTGAGTGGGCTTTGCTTTGCATTGTCACCTCAGGCTGCAGCCAGGGTGGCACTGATGTGTCCTAAATGCAAACATGTTCAGAATACTGCTGACAATTAAATGGACGTCTCATAACCTCACATCTAGTATTTTCTCTGGGTGTTCTCCAATACAACTTTCTTCAAATTCCTGCAAGCTGACATCACTGTTATAATCACAGAATCCTGTTAATGCCAAAGTCCCAAAACATTTCAGATAAATAGCTGATGAGGAATTATGAAGTCTGAGCTCGGAGGTTCTGCTGCAGTTCTGTGTGCTGGTGTCATAACCCACAATGACGTATTTTTTTCTTTTTTTTTCTTTTAATAATCACATCCAAGCAATCACAGCAGGTCATTTGATTCATTACCTACATTCTTCCAGAAAGAAGAATATTCAAAGTAAAGTCCCTAATTTTAGGCAATCACCTTCTGATATGTTAGTCAGTCTCTGGTGCCTTCATGGAACAGTGCATTTATAAGTCCTACATGATACATGGGAAAACAAATCCTCTTACAAAACTGACTGAAAAACACACAAACCCTCCCGTGTCCAAAACCAAGTGAATTATGCATAGCATAATGCCTTTCCTTAGGCTAAAATATTTTCATTGCAAACACACAGATTATGATAGCAATGCTGACCACATAAAATGTCATCTAATTTTAGCATCAAGAAACCAGTGTGCATGTTATAAAATGGTCACACTTCATCTACTGGTTTTTGCTAATAGTCATGGAAGGTTTTGCTTTGCCTATCAAAATAGAGTTTGCATTTAGTGAGAAAAGTAATTCTTTCACCTGGAAGGTAATTTGATAACCAGTAACCCACAAGAAATAGAAAGATCTTAAGAGTTTAAAAATTCTAAAGTAATTAGGATTCTTTCATTTAGAGAACTTATTCTTTGCCCCCAGCAAACAGAATTGAAACTTCATTCACTTTTCAGCTAATTAGAAATCATCACAGAGCTTCTTACTAATATGATGCTCTTTCTTTTGGATTCTTTGTATATCCATCCTAATTAGCACTGGCACACAAAAGCACAGAAACAATTGACATAGCCACTAAGGAATTTTCAGCCCAGCTTGGTGGAAGACAGGCATTTCCCTAGCATATACTTTTCCAGGGAGGACAGATGCAGACATCCATTCTGGATGTGGGTCTCCTATGATTTCCAGACCTCCTCGTTGCAGAAAAGTGTTTGGCATTACACAAACTGGCTGACTGTCCGTGGTCTATCATCTGCTCCCAACAGGGTTAATACCACAGAGATAGGAAAGAAAAAGGTAAAAAAATTTTTTAAAAGCCAGTCTTTATTATTGCACCTTGCTCCAGTTGTGTATGGATCAAAGTGGATAAACATGCAGGCTGTGACACCATTTGTTCACAGGCAGTGCAAACACTACTGATATGGCACCGTCTGATCTGCAGCATTCCATCTGCCAGCTGCAAGAACGAAAAAGGGAGAGCAATTAAGAATATTAATCAGGGCTTGAAGTGCTGCATGATTCATGATTCACATGGAGAAAGACCAAGATATACCAAAAGATAATGTGTTTACTTAAAATAAAATAGAAGCATGATTTCTTCAGTCCTGCATATTTAATGCACTACATTTTTTTTCCCCTGACTGCACTGAACTTTTCCCCAGATCTCTTGCACTCACTTTGAATAGTCAAGCACTTAGCTCGATCTATCTCAGCCTAATTCAAGCTGCTGATTACTGATTATTTAGAAGCACTGAGTTAACATTAGAGTATCAGCAGCTAGATTATTTCCCTGGTGATCTTCATTCTGGTATTTAATAATGTCATTTCATCCATTCCAATTAGACTTCGCTACTAACCACAAAAAAAAAAAAAAGGAAAAATTTCTATTAGATATCTTGGTAAATGTACAAAGTATAACTGAGATTTTAATCCTTGCTGTGAAATTGCTTGGGAATATTAGCAAAAACAATCTACAAGTTTCATACAGAAAAATATCTTTTCTGTAAGCAGAGGTGTTTCTAGAAAGAATTTTAGCTTCTGCTGAGGAGTTATCTCCCCATGGATAAGTGAGGAATGACACTGTAAAGATACTTAAAGTGCTTAAGGATGCAGATTGGTGCCCACTGGGATTTCATAAATCCTTAACAGAAATAGAAACCACAGTTTAAAATAGAAGGAAATAAAACATCTATTCAGAAATCCACCCAAGAAAACCAGCCTTCTGTTTGTAAAAAAGCCCCAGAAACAAAATCTTTTTTATTGCTGCCTGCCAGGCTATATGGCCTTCTTGCTTAGACTGGAATTTGGGATGCAACAGGCACCACGAAAGCAGGGCTCTTCTGCACATGAGGACCACATCCCTAAGCTGGACAAAAGAAAGGTTCAGCGCAATCTGTCCTGGCCAGCAGTCTGCCTCCAGTTCAGCACAGTCCCTTGTACATATCAGGAAACTGGAGGAAGTATTTCCTGTGGATAACAAACCCAGGACACTCATGGAGGTTATCTGCTGCTCCTCAGAAAGCCGACCTCCAGAGAAAAGCTGCAACATCCACAGCTAGGGAACCAAAACTAGCTCAAACTGACTAGGGTACTTACTGCAGCTATTCCACTTTAAGATCAGATTCCCGAGTCGAAGGTCCACATTGTTTTGATTCAGTCTCTTCTCCAGAACTAAGCAGGGCTCAAGATTTTAAAACATCAGATATTTAAGGAAGTCTCAGCTTGGAGCATAAAAACGACAAAAATTATTTTATGCATTTTTTAAGGTAGGGCTTTCTTGGTTTTTTTTTCCCCTGGATTTTAGGTCACACAACAGTTTGCACCTGTCAGGACAAATTAAGACAATGATGTATGCAATTTTCACATTAAAAAAAATCCTAGCTTTGAAGTAGGCAAAAAAGAGCATTTAATAAGTAAAAGAACCTCAGATAGAGGCCTTTAGAAAGATTAACCTATGAAGAGTGCTAGCAAGCTCTGCAGTAGAAGCTTGACAACCCTAGGCTGCCTTTGAAAACCATCCAAACAGAGGCTTTAGATGATTTGGAATCATTTAAAGAAGGTCTGCATGCCATCTTTAGCAATAAAATAAGAACCACGGCACTTGATATCTTCTGTCATTAAAAGCTGGAGTATAACATTAAGCAGGTTGAAAGCAGATGGCACACTAAAATTGAATGTGTAGGTGAAAAAAAAAAAAAAAGTAGGGCTAGCTGGAGAAAAGCACACAGAATTACAACCTTTTGTGAGCAGACAACATGCCAGTGGGAAAAAACTACAGAAATACAGAGAGTACAGTACGCATTTGTATGTGCCAGTTTCAAAAATGATCAGAGCTTTTGCAAGAACGCATGAAGTTTAACTCTACAAAATGCAAGGGACAGGCTGGGTATGATGACTGCCTTATTCAAGCTTTCCTGTTAGGAGGGGTTGAGCACCTGGATGGCCTGTTCTTTGCTCAAAGAAAGAAAACCTACATCAAAGCAACGTTTCTCTCTTTTACTGAAATACACATATAAAGGACAACTCTTTGGAAAAGTTCAATAAAGACTGAGCAAGTAACAAACTTGGTACTAAAATTCTTCAGTGCTGGACTATCTGAAAACAAATCTTCATTTTAACTTCTCTGGTCACATTTTGCTTGCTGCACTTCCCACCACTGCCTTTCTCATAGCCTCCAATATAGGTCTGCATTAACCCCTTCTTCAAGTACAGTAGAAGATCTCAGAAGTTAAATCATTGCATGTGCTCGGCAAAAAGCTGTGTCCAAATGGTTGACCTTCATCTTCTGTCCTTCAGCAGTCACAAACTTCTGTCTTCAGCACAAGTAGTGTCCAGAGTTTTCATCGTTTAAAACCATAGGGCTGAGCACATTGAAGTAAAAATCCTGAATGAATATTTAGAACAAACTTCTGCTCTGAAACACTTAGGAGGCACCTCAGAGAAATGTCAATACCTGTCCCACAGAGTGATCCCCTGGGGTTGAAGGGATCGTTTCTGTTCATGCCACGTGGTCTAGAGCAAGTAATCCAGAACAGCTTGTACTATCTGAAATCTAAAATCTGTCTGTCATGTAAATTTAGGCATCACGTTCTCCAGTTTGGAAAGTCCCACATGGTATTCAGTACCTCCCACAGAGAAATCTCCATTTCTGTACCCATATATATGCACACGGAGTAACTCGGGCATAATGCTGCAACTGAAAGCATAATCTACCTTAATTGCTGAGCACAGAACGATGGGCAACAAACCCTCATTTAGGAATTTAATCTTAGTAGGTCCTTATATTTTGAATGCCTTTATTTTCTTATTTCCCTACAGCTGTTTTGGGTTTTTCTCTTAAAGAGGTTGCAGAAGTGCAAGGGGATACAAATCTAACAAGCTTCGATTAGAGGAGAATATCCTGACTTCCCAGCTGCAGCCAGGCACCTGAATGGTAGTCTGAGATAGAAGGAATTTCATATGCCACTATCAGGATCTTGTCTGTCAGTAGCTTTCATAGTGCTGTCAGATTAGAGTCCCCCTCATTAACTGTCAGCCACTATCTGGTTTTCAGTGGAAGAGAGAAGGAGTGAATAATAATCCTCATATATACTGGATGGCCTGTAGGAGAAAAATGTCACTTAATGATATTTGTACAGCAGATAATACCAGGCAAAACAAAGAGCAGGAATGATTTTTTTTTTCCTTTTTTTCCTTTTTCTTTTTTTTTCTCCAGAACTCCCAGAAGAAATGTTTGTTACTCTTCTCTCTGAAATTGGCTTTGCAGGTGACTTGGAGGTTTTATTTCAGAAATTACTCATAGATCACTGAAGGGATAAAAGAGTCCCTTTTGCAGTCCCAAGCACGCTAGAATATCTTCCTTTGCACTTTGTGACTGACAGCAGCTTTCTTTCATCCTCAGGCAATGGACAAATTAAAAGACAATCCTGGTCCTTGTGTTTTCCCTCCAATCACCGCGCACAGGCTTGTTCTCAGCTGTGTCAGACTTTGCCATTACTGCACCTCAGTTGCTTTTCTCTAGATGGAGTGAGGAGAAAAAAAAATTGTCTAAAGGGTTTTGTCTTTAAGGGATGATTTTCTTTCCCTCAAGATAGTACTGAGCCCCATCTGGCAAACTTGGAACTTAGTGTATCCTTTGCACCCTGGCAGAAGCACAAGATACCCCCAGCCCTTCAGGAACAGGTGTTTCCTCCTTCCAGGTTTTATTTCCCCCATGGAATTCTTGTGTTCCTCTGCCTCAGAAAATAACGAGAAATATAAAATTAAAATTTAAAGAAAATTACAAAAGAGTAGAAGCAAACTGAATAGGCACAACATCTTTAAAACAGTACACAGACAGCATCTATCACTGAATATTTCAATGATCTTATCTCTTAGGATAGCTGAGAAGGCTTAGAGATTTCCACCTCTCCTCTCCACTCAGCATATGGACAGCTCTAATACTCACGAAAAAGACGTGCAAAGGCCACAGCCAACATAATGGCTTTCTAAAATCACCTTCACTGGTTCTACTTAGCCTGGCAGCAGAGATCAAGAAGACAGCTGGGAAGGATAAGAGCAGGAGCCTGAGTCTCAAGAGAAGTCACTACGTTCCTAAATCAGAGCTTAAGACGATTCCAGTAAAAGATTCAAGGAATAAAGTTAGACAAACAATCAGCTTCAGGGGCAAATTCTGTGCTGAATCTTTCTTCATCATTCTTGCCAGCAAAGTAACTGGTACTGTGCCTGCTATGGTCTGAAAAGGCCGTGCTATTTTGTACACAGAGTCCAGTTTTCATACGGGTAGCAGCTTTTTTGCTTTGTCTGTATTCAAAGGCTTTGCAAAAACAGGTGTTGCTATATACCTTTACAAGTCAGGCCTTAAATGTAAGCTCTTTTAGCCAACTGTCTCAAGATAATATGAAATAGATTTTTTCTTTTCCTTTTTCTTTTCTTAGCTTGGGCAGCATTTATTCTTCTTTCCCTCAGCAGTGCTGTCTGAAACATCTTGTTCATCCTTGTTTTGATCTCCATGTGAAATCTGCACAAGACACACATGCTCCCAAATCACAGCAGAAATCAGCTGTGTTTATGCAAGAGCAGGGAGAACATGAGCCACATCACTGGCATTTCTTACAATCAGCTTCACTCACCTCCTTGGCTCTCATACATGCACACAGCTCTAGGCTATATCACAGAAAGCCTAACCATGGCCACCTAATGAAACAGGGGGTAAAAACCTGTCATGACACTTTTCAAGGCTGTAGAAAATTTCTTAAATTACTAGGAAACAGGCTTAGAGTAAGGGAAGGGGGAAAAAACCCTCCAAACCGTAATATCTTCAGCCTTAGATTACATGGGAAAACAGCCTAACGGACCTCAAACTAAGAGGAAAAAAATGGAAAATACAGATCAAGTCACATGAGATGTCTACCCTGTAGCTCACTACCTTGCACATTGCCCACTTGTTATATTGCAGTGTGCTCAAAAAAAGAGAAACAGCGGGAAGTCCGACAGTCAGGAACTGTGGCTATGACAGACAAAACCAACGCTGTACATGCTTGGGATTATTTCTAAAGCTGTTGGTTACATCACACTCCTGGTGTTGGACCAGCCTAAGTGCCATGGGGCTGTGAATGCAGGGATTAAAGATAGCCGTGGAGGTGGTTCATCCACAAAGGACCAAGCAAGCCCACCATGGCGCTTTTTCCTGGACAAGAAAGGCAATAGCTGACCTGAGGATTTTGTCACAAGACAGACATCTGGCAGCTTGTCACCTGAAACAGACCTGACCTTGGAGTCAATCCACTACAGAAACAGTTTCATGGTTTTCAGTTAGTTCTGTAGATCTGTTGTTAAACGTAGTAATCCCTTTTTAATACTATTGTAATACATTCCTGCCATGTCTGTACTTCCACATTTCTCTATTGTTGAAAGCCATTAACTGGCAAACAACAAAGCATTATATAACTTCTCCTATCAGTCTTTGAAAACAGCTCTGTGCCTTTCTCTGAAACTTTATACATAAGGTTCATGGGTACCACGAGAGAAGGGAACATCTTTCTCACTGAGCAGCATGGGCCTGGGTAGGTAACACCATGTCCCGCTAAGAAGACAAGTTTTCCACTGATAAGTATTGGCCAGTGATGGGCAAAAGGTAAACTGGAGCCTTGTGGAACCTGGAGGCCCTCCTTTGAGTTTGCAACAGTTATCTGAACCATTTTTCTTCCCTTCAGCAGGAAGGAGAATGTCATCTATTAATATAACCTCGATGGAGGCAAGACCAGCCCCCAGTAATGCACACAGGCAGGAAGAGGCACTCACTTGGGCAGCATTCACATACTTCAGCATGAGAAGATCCTCTGGACCATAAATAGACTCTTAACTGCCATAAATGCTCAGCCAGAGAGATTGTGAGGGAAAATTCCTTGAACTCCCTCCAATCGAGATACTATCTTGAGTTCATTGTAGAAAAAAAACTAATTCAGTCTTCATGCCTTGAGAAAATAGAAGCTTAGCACCTTTGACCACTGATAATCTTCCAGAAAAAAATTCTGGAGACTTTAAGGAATCTAAAATACATCAAACTGAGGAGCAATTCTGAGGGCACTGAAAGACAGATTTATTTGTCAGAGTAAGTTTTAGAACATTTAAAATTTAAACAGCATTTTTTCCCATAGTAGTTGTAAGATGAACAAATCAGGGGCTCAAGATAAAATAGTATCTTGGAAAACAAGGTCTGTTCTTATTAAGAGTCAGCAACTGTGACTATCAAGTTATCCAAATTTAAAAATACAATTGTAAAGATGTGTTACTTCAGCCTTTGAGAAGTCAAAAACAAAAAAATAAAGGGCTATTGTAGAAATGTTAATGGATAACAGCATTCACAAAAACAGGAGTGCTGTAAATCAAGTGACACATCATAAATCTAAGAAGACAATTTATGAAAGCCTTGCTAAAAAATCAGTGTGTCATTCCTTTTGTTTCAATGTCACCATTACCCTGCAAATATAGAACACTTAGAGATAATATTTTCAGCAAAAAAAAAAAATTGTGGCCTCAGAACATTGCTATGAAAAGATGACAGATTGGATAGAATTAGGTTAAGGGGAAAAATAAACTCTGGAGGGCAAAACCTATGCAAGCTTGTAATAAAAACATGCAAGTGTCACGAATTGCACTAGGGCTGAACCCTCACTTCAGAATATCAGTGGTGCTACAACTGAATGTCATGCTTTTGCGTCAGCCCAAAGAAGAGATTTCTCTCATTTTACACTTTAGTTTCATTCTAGTAAAAGAAAATAGCACAGGCCTCGATTGAACCCACTTTGGGAGTGTGGATTTCAGAGAAACCTAGACTCTGTGCCACGTGAATGACGTATTCCTCACTGTGTTCATCCCACCACACTGGTGTCTCCACACTCAGAGTCCCTTTTAGGTCTAAACTTCCACATTGATTTACTTATGTTGAAAGAGTTGCAGTGCTCTGGTTCAATCCTTCTGAACAAACATATAAGGAGCAATGTTTATCACAAAACTTCCTACAACTCCTATGACCATCTGAAAACTGATTTACAATATCACAGATTGGGCAACATAATCATGGTAGCTAAAGATAATAAATAATTATTGTTGCCATCTGGACGCTTTGAGAAGAGTCCTTCTAAAGTTTGCACTTCAGTTTCTACTGGAATAGAGCTGGTACAAAATCAAAGAACAACAACAAGAAGTTAAATTTACATTAACAGAAGAATACTTGCTAATTCGTAATCTACAAGGGGAAGCGCTGACATTAATTTAAATGCAATTTACACAGAAATATTCATGAAATTTTGTAGCTATTTTTCAGCTTGTCAAGCATATTGATGCAGCAGAATAGTTTCCTGATTATCAGTACTTTTACTTTCAGCAGTATACATCACATCAGCTGAGAGCCAAAGGCTCGTTTTGATACCTTTTCCCTACCTCTAGGAATCCGGTTATCCTTAAAGCCACCAGTTGCAGTGTGTATTTAGTGCGTTTCCCTGCATTGCTGCATTCACTGTGGTTTGCAGGATAGGCTGATAATATCGTAGGAAATGTTTAGAGCACCTTTAGCACTATGCTGGCCCCAGGCATGGCAGGGGAGGGCTCAGCTCTGCCCTGATGCGCAGCACCGAGCAGCAGCCCACTGCTATTAGTCACACGCTGCAGCACGGGTGAGCAGAGACAGGCGCTGAGGGATGGCAGCTGTGGAAGCAGGGAGAGGTGGCCTTTTCTTTTGCTGTTCTGTGGCTACCCCTGCAGGCAAGGAAGACACAATCTTCCCAAGATTAGAGGTACTTAGGGAGTACGCGGCACGCAGATATGTGAGCAGAGATTCACCCAGTGCTCCCCAGAGCCACAGATGTCTCCAGGGCATCAAGCAAGAGAAGGAGTGAACTAGATTCTGTGGGAAGCTGGAGGTCAAGAGATGAGACACAGCTATGGGAAGGTACTACATTACAGTCTCATTTTGAGGGAAATACTGGGTGTGAATATGATTTTTTATCCCTGTCAACAGATTTTAAAATGGTCACAGGAGAGAAGAAAAATGTGTATGGCACCCAGAGGATATGCTCTTGTTCCACAAAACAGCAACCCAATTTCTGTCACCACACATTGATTTTATGACCATCAGCGCAGTGTCAATTTACTTAGGAGAACTGATCAAAGACTATGACTTCAGAAAATGTTTTGTGAAACAGCCTAATTCCCTGTTAAGGCTGTTTATACCATGGGGATTCACCAAAACAGTGAGTCATCATTAACCCTCCAATTTATTTCAATTACTTGATCAAATGCAGCATAAATAATCCAATTAATGTCTTCTGATTCATGCAGGCCCGCATAACGTCCTTAAAAAGAAAAAGAAAAGAAAATAGGAAGAACAGAGAGATTTCCACCTGAAAGTAGCACGCGTTGAGCGAAGGGCTATTTGGCTCTGATTTCACTAGGATGACAATTGTATTGCTATGAGCTTTCACAAGTAGGACATTGCAAAGTTTAACTTTCCTTAAACCAAAATAATGCCCTGATACACTCTCAAGTGAGAACATGCCTTCTCCCAGGTGCCTGCCAGAGTTCAAGAAGACTTTGGACACTCAGGCACACGATGGGGTTCTTGGGGCTCTCCTGTGGAGGACCAGGAGTTAGACTTCGATGATCTCTCTGAGTCCCTTCCAACTCAGGATATTCTATGATTCTATAATTCCAGATCCCCTCACGGATTCATCTGTCCAGCTCACCATGTTAATTTTGCAGACAATACCAGCAGGACAAAGCTCTGCTACAGGAACAAGCAGGGAGCGAGCACTGTAATGATTTGACCATGCTGGGCATAATCAATTTCTTTTGTAAGAAGAAACAGGTTCACGCTCCAGTTCTTAGTTCATTTCCACATCCCCACAGCCTCTGGATCATCTATGAAGAAAGAAAGAAACTTTTACCAGGCGAGCAGGGGAGATACTGAGTCAAGCAAAGGCCGGCTGCTGCACCCCATCATGGAGACAAGTGACGAGTCTTCCCCTGCAGCTCCCAAGCCAGGGGTGTGAAGCATGTCCCAGGAGATGCCACATGGGATGTCACAGGGTGTTCACTATGCACAGGTTGTACAGAGGAGGTTGTCTTTAAAGAATAGTGTTGCCCATGACAGAAAAGGGTTGGGCTATTACAGAAGTGAAATTGGGACCCAGACTAAAAAACCTAACAAACCTTGTTCAGCTGGAAGTGAGAGCTGCCCCCCAGTCACCCCTCGGTGCACACTTAGAAGGTTTTATTTCTTCACTCCTGATTTTTTAATGTGCAAATCAGATCTTTGGCATCCCTAAGGCCTGCTCAGGGCATCCCTAGCTCCCCACACCCACGCTAGCAAGTCTGGCGAGGTTGTCCCAGGAGTGCAAAGCGACAGGCATAGTTTAGCTGTCCCTGGCACTGGGCGTGGCATGTCTGCACACTCTGGGTACTGGTTTCTACAGCTGCAAGCCACAGTGGGGTACTGGTTACACAGCAGTGGTAAAATGAGCTCCCTACCTTTGCCAGCAAAGCCACTCTGCCTCTGGTGGCTACTGACAAAAGCCAGTAACACCTGACATGCTAATGTCCAATACTAACTTTTTAGATACCTGTTTAATTTGCAGCTTTTCAGACAAGTTTGTCTGCTTCACACTGCTCACTTGGAGTCAGGATTTCATCCTATTTGAGTCAATGACAGTATTTCCACTCATAGCAGGGGGGCAGCATTTCAGTCTAGCATTAGTTCTGTCTCTAAGGAGTACCTCTTAGATAATTTGTGATGAAAAACTTGCACCACATTTACTGGAAGAGAGAGAGCTGGAAGCCTACAGAGCTATTGGACAGGGTTCCCTCTTAATGTCCTTGATGCTGAGTGTAGGTCTACCAGCACAGTGCAATGCCACGTAGAGCTGCCTGAAATAACTGAGCGTCAGAACAAATATACTCTCCACCACAGAGATCTCTGCTTCGCCTAATTAACACTGCTGAGAAACAGGGCTGATTAACCTGGGCAGAGCGCCACAAAACCATGGCTATCCTGCTTCCAGCACTTCAGCAAACTCATTAGCGCTGTCTTGGGCATCGTTGCACAAGAAATGAATTTGTGAATGAAGACCTGAAGAAGAGAAGCCATCCGATAAATGCCACAGCTCTCGGTGGCCCTGATTAGAAGCCGCTCAAAAACTTGGAGGTGGGGGAGCACATCCATCATGAATCTGAATCATACCCTGCATGGAAGTTTTGCAGAACAGAGGGCTTCTTCCTCCTGCTTCCCCTAGCATGAGAAGCCATCAGGATACTCCTGGGAATTATTTGCCGCAAAATGTAGATCCAGGTGCATGCTCCATGTTCTTTCACAGGAAGGCACAAAAGATCATCCCTCATGGCAGATGTTTGGAACTACTTGATCTTTAAGGTCCCTTGCAACCCCCAGCTTATTATTTCCTGTATCACCAGAGGAAAAGCCTCCCTCCAACAGAGCACTTTTCCTTCCTAATGATGAACATGATCTAATAGCGATAGCTGACCTAAAAACAGAAACAAAGAAATATTGTGTGTGCTCCCCTTATAGCCACTGAAGTAGTTGTGGTCCCATTTCATGGAAGGAATATGTAGGTGATAATAACCTTACAGAAATGAAATGAAATGGTGCTGTCACTAATTCCATTTAATGCTCTAACAACATCCAAATTAGATGTGCTTATTAGTTCATAACATTGCTTGTTATAATTCTTAATCTCAGATAAATCTCTCCACAATGAGGAACTAACATAATGAGCTAGTAAGAAAATAAAACAGTTTGGAAATAAATATTCTTACTGGCAATCATGCATGTGCCATGGCTGCAAACTGCCTGACACTCTTGCCCTTTTGTCACTTTTTCCTAGTTGTCTGTGGTATGCCCTCAGATTTCCCTATAAATGTCATGCTGTATCACTATTACTCTATTTTAAAGGAATTTTGGGGAAATTAGCTTCTTTTGACATATTGCACTCTCTCATGGATTGTTAGGATGTTCTGAAATTTCAGCATGCTGTTATTCCAGAGTAGTTCATCTGGACATCATTCAGTGATGAATAGGAGATTAAAAAACCAGTCATATATGAAGATTAATCTCTGCAGTTAAGCAATGCTGTCGACAAAATTAACAGCTTTCTGTCACACTTTCCCTTGTAAGAGCTCAGTTGGATTTGGGGAGGATGAGGGAAGGAATCAAGCCATGATTCCACTAAAAAGATGCTTTGATTTTCCCCAGGTTTTTGTCAAACAGAAAAGGGTGCATTTAGAAAGAGAAAGTTATCATTCTAAAGGAATGGTTCATTACATATACGGCAATAAATTAGTAGGAAGGTTAATGCTGCTGAAAAATGAGACTCTTCTCTAAAAGTTTGTTGGAAAGGATTCATTCATAGCTCAGAAAGACAAAGCAAGAGGCTCCAGTTGTAATGTCCTCTGGCTAATCTCCATCAATACTGGCAAATGCTTCTTTCAGATCACTGACAGCATTGAACCTCTAATGATCCACGTGAGTGAGTTCAGATTAGTAGACCTAATAGACTTAAAACAACAGAGAAAGCTTTCCATTGCACATGCTCATCTCCAATCAGCTGTTTCATGCTTCTGGACCTGTATTTAGCTTTATAACCTCACATTTTGGACTAAAAAAGGACTTGGGTAATTTCTTCAGGCTTTATCTGTTCATGTCTCCACAGACCTTGATTTCTTTAATTCCAAGGTCTAAGAAACTTTCTCCTTTCCCCTAACCACGTTTCTGAGCATAATGATCACTTGGTGTATCATGTCCAAACTGGATTACTCTATGAGAATCTGATCATAGCTTACTATCTCAGCTCTGCAGGAAACACCTGCCGTCTTTCTTCATAGAAATGAATGACATCAATGAATTTAGACTCTCATTATTTCAGTGTTCCTTGTATCAATATCAGATTAGTAAGGGCAAATGCAGACCTGTGAATCAACAGATTTATGTGCAGCTCCAGGAAATTAAGATCACAGAGCTCAAAACAAAGGTTACAAAATGACTGGGAATGAAGTATTTTTGGGAAATAAACCACAAGACCTCTGGATCCTACTGGCGTGCAAGGGCTCCATAAGACAGTAGACAAGATAATGGAAAATAAATTGACCAAAGACAATTAAAGATACTTTTCACTGACTCACAAAATGGTTTGGGTTGGAAGGAACCTTAAAGATCACCAGTTCCAACCCTCTTGCCATGGTCAGGGACACCTTCCATTAGATCACGTTGCTCAAAGCCCCATCCAAGCTGTTCTTGAACACTTCCAGGGATGGGGCACCCACAGGTTCTCTAGGCAACCTGTGCCAATCTCTTACCACTCTCATAGTAAAGATTTTTTCCCTGAAATCTGATGTAAACCTACTCTCTTTCACTTTAAAGCCATTCCCCCTTGTGCTGTCACTATGTGCCCTTGCAAAAGGTCCCTGCCCAGCTTTCTTGTAGGCTCTTTTAGATACTGAAAGGCTGCTCTAAGGTCTCCCCAGAGGCTTCTCTTCTGCAGGCTGAACAGCCCCAGCTCTCTCTTTCTATCTTCATAGAAGATACTTATGTCATTTAGGTTTGTGAACCCCGAGAGGTTGTATGGCTGCAGGCATCTTACCCTCTTCTGTCACTGCTATTGACCACTGTCAAACACTGGACGAGCAGCCAGATTCACCTCTGATCTGACATGGCATTGACACCTCTGTGTCTTAAACTGGAAGAGAAAATGGCACAAACTTGGAACATGACTCCTTGGGGGAAAGCTGCAAAACCACTTTCTCCCTTGCAGCCTTCCAGGAAGGGTGCCGTGAACAGCTCCACCTGCCACAGCTCTCCTCTACACCCCATGCTGCTTCCTTTCTCTCCAAAGGCTTTCAAATGACCTGCATGACTGCAAAGCAAATCAGCTACAAACAAGTTTTTAATGATGGCCATAATTTAAAATAAAAACAAATCAAAAACCCTGCCAGTAATATTACCTAAAAAGGGAGAAAAACAGGTAAGGTCTCTGTGAAATCGCCCAGCATCTCCTGTTCAACTCAGGCTCTGTGTTGACGTGCAGCAGGATAATATCCTTGAACAGGCTTTGAATTGCTCACGACAGAGGTACATTTCTGTCAGCTGGTGCTGTTATTCTTGTCACTTACCCTGTCTCCCTGCTCTCTCTATGCAGCAAATGATGCCAGTCAATTGTCTGCCTCTTTCACAACAGTTTCTGTGTCTTCTTTCAGACCATGCAAAGAGGTTCTCAAACAACTTCCTGAACAATTTTTTTTGCATAATTTTCTGCAGTTTGGGAACAAGATTGTAGGAACCAAGGTACTTTTTTCTCCCTGTGTACCAGTTTATCAGGGCACAGATATTCTTCTGTCAAGCTTTATAGCAAGGCTCAGAGAGTGGTCAGGAATAAAAAATGCAAAGAATAGAGATATCATTTGCATTAAGAGTATGGCTTTGTTCTTTGTACTTAAACCTTTTTTTCTGTTGGTTTTTTTTTCTGTCTCCATAGGTCATGAATAATCCAAAGAAAACAGAGCTGTCCTTATCGACCTGAATAGCAACTAGCATAGTGAGCCATCGCCTCTGACTGTGGTTTCCTTGACTTCTTCATAGCACCTTTTCTCACTGAAGACCTGACTATATAAAAAATTACAATTATGTCAACATCTATATGAATCTTAAACTGAAAATATTCCCACTTTTTACTATCCACCTAATTTACTGAAAAAAACCCCCTCTGTATTGTAGCCCATTTTTTTTTCTGTGGAATTGAGGCTAGGTGTGTGTGTTTGATCAGTGTGTTTGCATAACATTCTCAATACCACTGGAACCTACAGGTTGACTTTTAATGCAATTTAACAACAGTTTGAAAGATAATTAGCTTTCTACACATTTCATGAAAATAAATGGATGGCCAGAAGCAGAGGAAAGATCCCATTCATGCCCCACCCAAAGGGAAGTACACCAGCTTATCAGCATGAGGGGATATACCTTGAACAGAGCCCAAAGAGAAAAGGTTCAGATGAAGATCATCTTTCTCTCCCTTCCCTTGATCACCCAAAAGATATGAATCCAAAGGACACTAGGCCTCATATTCCCATTGCTTACAAAATTACTCTTCTGCCTTCTACTTCAGTTAGAGTTGCAGAGCCCAGCTCTTAGAACCCAGAAGCAAGAGAAAGGATGGAATATATTTTGGCTCATGCTTCCCTATACATATACAACATTAAAGCCTAAGGATGATCTACGAATGAAAGTGAACACAGATAGTCCAGTGCAGTTACTTACAGCATTTACTCATCTGCTGTTTATGGAAGTGGCTCTCAGTTGCTCCCAACCTTCTAATTGCCCCGTAATGTGAGCACTAAATTGATGGTGATTACAGTTATGCGTGAAGTTTCAGCATGTTGTTTACAGACTAAGCTGCTGGTATTAAAAAACGCCTTTCTTCTTGTAAGGAGGTGAATGCATTATGAGTTGCAGACACAGCCCTTTAGCGAGCTCCAACTGAAGATTCCCAGTTTGATTTATTTAGGTATTAAAGCTTCAGTTTTCCATATATGAAAACTAAAAAGGAAAATCCTGCAAGCCATCACTCACATGAATATCACTTATTTTTCTTTTTTCATTATTTGAATGACTCACAGGCAATTAGTAATCTGTGCCAGAGCAAGGATTCTATATGGCCAGATTGTGCATTATTAATTTATGCAGAGTACTGTTTACTCACGTAACTAGTCATGCTGATTTCAGGAGGACTACTCACAGGAGTAGAAGTTATTTCGCTTATGGAGTTCTAAATTTCTATCCCAGGAGTATCATGTTTCTGGAAGAAACCATTAATCTTCATTTTTTTCCTTGTTTTAGGCAGAAAACTGAACTGAGAGTGTAAGCTATCTTAATTAAATCTGATCTGAAGCTTTGCTTTTCTAGTTAGCTCATGCATTCTGATGTGTAAGCTATACCCTAATCACTCCTCAACATAGTCTTCTGGGCGATGATATCTAAATATAACAATTAGTGCAGAAAGGAAAAAAAAATTAGTTCAGACTAGACAATATAAGAGAAAGATAAACTCCAGGTGGCACAGTTATTTTTTGAAAGACAAAAACTGCATTCCTCACTGGGAGTCAGTGCTCATAAATTAGAATTCTATTTAAAATGTGTCAGTGACATTTTCATATCTATTTATTTTAATGTCTATCAGCATTTAAAAATTAGTTGAGGTTGTATTGCTATTACAAAGGTTAAATGAAGAGATTATGAGTTGCACAGATGTTTATGGTTCGGGTTGATAGCTCTGGGACATCCCATTCTGGAGGCATTGTGTTCCAGTTCATTTTAACAGTAATTAGAAATACCCCCGTAACGAGGTGCTTGCTGCTGAAAACAACTTCATTAGTTTGGGTGATTTTATTGGTTTCCTTTAGGGTGAGGAATGAGTGTTAATAGTTGTAATTTAATAGGAAAATTACCGAAGCAAGGAAGATTCCACTGAATCTTAAATGAGGCATTAGACAGACTTTTTTTTTCCAAATAATGAAATATAAAGGAAGAGCAGCAACCTTAAGAATTATCATATGAATGCATTTACCCTAGACTAGATGAGCAATTACGTTTAAATATTTTAGATATCACTTGAAGTTGTTAGGAGCCTATACAGAAAACATCTATTAGCTTAACAAATTCTGAGGACATTTGGCTGCCTGCTTGAGCATTTGTACACATTTTACTCTGAATCGAAAGCCTGCCTGTCAGAAAGGCTGTGTTCTCTTTCAGAGAGCGAGGATTTTCTTCCCCTGGTAACATGAAATTACTCAGCAGGAGAATCTTCTTTAAGGTATCACCAGTTCCCACCAGGCAAAGCTGCCCTAGTTATGCTGGATCCCATCCTCTCAGGGGAATGATGGATTGATGGTAAAACTGCTGGGCTGCCTGAGCTGAGCTGTGTAAAATCACATCCTAGAGATTTCCTTTCTCTGGAACAGGAGGTGTTGCCTACTCTCAGTCTAGGGAACATTTTCTTTCCTGGGTGGGCATGCATTTTTGAATTGGGTCTGGCTGAGGTGGAGTTTGTTTTCCTCACAGCAGCCCCCACAGTGCTGTGCTCTGCACTGGTACCTGAAAGGAGCTGATAACACCCCACTGCTCTGGCTCCTGCTGGGCACTGCTGGCAAAGCATCAGGGCTGTTTCTCCAACATTCCATCTCCAGCAGGCTGGGGCTGGGCAAAGTCTTGGGAAGGGACACATCCAGGACAGCTGACCCCAGCTGACCAAGGGGACATTCTATACCATATGATGTCTGCTCAGCAATAAAATTAAGAGAAAAGGGGAGGGTGTGGCATTCATTACTACGGTGTTTGTCTCTGGAGCAATTGCTACATGTACTGAAAGCCTGCTCCCTGGGAAGTGGCAGGGCAGCATCTGCTGATCGAAAGTAGAGAATAAATCCTCTGTTTACCTTTGCCTCGGCATGCAGTCTTTGCTTTTGCTTTATTAAACAACTTTTATCTTGACCCATAAGGTTTTTTTAACATCTTATTTTCTCCCGGCCCCTGTCCTGCTAAGGAGGTGGGTGATAAAGCAGTTTGGTGGGTACCCATAGCCCAGCCAGGTCAGCCCTAAATCACACCTCACCTAGTCTCTGTCCTCTAGCTCCTACTGAAAATCAGTATAATCTCCAAGAGCTTGTCTGGAGGCCTTCTCTGACTCTCCCTTCTGCATTCCCTCCCTCCTCTCTAGTCTCCCTCCTTCTGCAGCTCCTCAGAGATCTCTAAGGCCTCTCTGATGGAATTCTGGTCTCATTAAGAAGAGCTAGATGGAACGAGGGTGCTCTGTGAAGATGCTGTCTGTGACCAGCTGAGTAGTTAATTCAGGGTTCTAGCCAGAGGAAAACATTTTCCTTGATAAGGTAATCCAAAGCCACAAAAGCAAACACTCCCTCTGAATAGATTATCCACTATATCAAAGCCAAGGTCAGGGCAAAGGATAAGCACATGCCCAGGAGGAAGTTGGCTACCAGAGGGCAATGGAAGCAACAAACCCTTGGCAACACAAGAGAGAGCAACTCCTCAGGTTTCACAACAGCTTTGTCTCTCTTTCTGCCTTCCTGCACTAATTCCCTGGCACAGCAGCTCCCTTGCCCAAAGCAAAGTTGTATTACCTTTACTAGAAATGGCAGCCCCTTATCTACTAAACAAAGCCACCTGGGTCTGCCTTCCTGACCTTGAGAAATTAAAAAAAGATGTGGTTCTGGAAGGAGGATGGGAAATGTCATTGGAAGAAAGGTGCTATTAATATCTCCATCAGAGTTTAGAAGACTTCAAAAAGGTTTGAAGACCACTTACTTCTGCATCTGAACACAACCTATAT
>VXBT01005709.1:581436-630028 GCA_013400235.1 Oriolus oriolus | reverse complement strand
AGGGGAGGGGAGGGGAGGGGAGGAGAGGACTTTTATTTCTGACAGTAGATGCCTCTATTGCAGCACTTGATGTTTTCATCATGTGAAGCACTTGATATTTTCAAGAGCTTTCCAGTGACAGCAGATGTGGCTGAAATTGTGTTAAAGAAGTGCACTTCGTATAAGATGACATATACAAAAAAATTTTTAAAAGAGAAGGTATAAAAAAAGGTGTAAATAGAAAAGGAAACCAGGTGGAAAACAGCAGCTGAGTAGAGACTATGAACACAAATTCAGATAAAAAATTTACAGACACCAGTAAGAACTACCATGTGATGCAGTAAGAATTTGAGAAGGGGCACATGATGGGTCAAGAGTATCCTAAGACTACAGACATCAGAAGTAATTAAAAATAAACTCAGAAAGACACCTGAGTTAGAAAGTCATAGAGCTCAACTCAGAGCTTTCCCTGCTAAAAAACAGCCATAGACCAGCCCTGGAAAAGGGGGATGTAGCATAGTGGTTAGGACACTTTTCAAGAGTTAATGAGTGCAAGATGTCCACAGAATGAACAAAGAGGACAATAACCAGTAAAAATGCATTAATAATGCCTTTTTGGTTTTTCTGATAAATTGATTAAAAGCATGAAAGAAAAGACAATGCCAAGAACTATCACATCTTTGTCACAAACTAGATAACAGGGTAGAAAAACCAGTTATCTTGATGAATATGATTCAAAGAGTCACTGAGAAGATGGCTAAACATATTGGCAAAATTTACTCACACAGCCTTTGCTAATATTTCCTCTCTGTAACAGATAAAAAGCAAGTAGCAAAAAACTAGAAAATAAATGAACAATAAAATATTTCTGTTGCTAATATTTAACATTCTTCAAAGATCCTAACAAAGCCATGTTCAACTGTACTCATTGAATATTCTGTTTATGGCAAAGAAAATCTATCTAGCAAATACATTCCTGACCTGGGAGTGATCCAGCCATATGTAATCGTGTTTGAAATTAAGGTCTCTTATTGTGATGACTGTAGTCTAATGGTGCTGCTAATTGTGACAATATTACTAAATACTGGTAGAGTTCGTACCTCTGGACTCCTATTAATTAAACAGACTTTCAGAGCCTTTCTTCTGTGAAAGCAGGAAGGAAGGAATCAACTCAGTTTCCAACACTGAGAAATTACTTAAAGAAAGAAATCCAAGAAGTGGTCTCAAATTAAGCTTAATTAAAGTTTCCATAAAGAAGCTTCTTGCCACCTATAAATAACACTAGGGAGGTAGGGAGGACGAAGTATATGGATATTATCATTGATCTTTGCTGAAATCAAGAAAGTAAAACAAGATGTGTGCATTACTCTCCTCAGAAAATCCTCCTAGCCTAGACAAGATAAATTCAATAATTCATATCCAGCATCAAGAAAGGGAAAAAATAAATTAGTCTTCTAATATTGAAATGCACAGCAGCCTGATAAGGAGAGAACAAGGATTTACTGGACAGACGCTTATTCTCCCAGCACAAGTGACCTCTGGAAAACCTAAAGGGCCTGAAGAGAGCAGAATAGGAGACAGCATTCAGCTGAAGGTAAAGCTCTAAGAACAAAATACCTGGCAAGGCTTCCAGGTGTGTAAAAATAAGAGCTTTCTCTTATTATTCTCTCATTTATTTCTCTTCTTATTCTCTTATTTTTCTCTTATTAGGTGGCTCCTAAGTGGGAAAGAAAAAGATCTCTCACTTTCTTTTCTTTCCTCCTTCCCCAGCTGAAGTATCTGGGCTCAGCAGCAGAACCCTTGGAGTNCAGCACTGAGTAATCTCAGTTTCCCTCGAGCCCACCATATTCCATGTATGCTTTGCACCCAGGGATCAAGTTTCTGATCTCTGTTTTGAGGATTTACTGAAGGCAAAAGATAGGGTCCCATCAAATCCCCAGCACAGATCAGAAAAAACTTGCTGACTGCATGACTTGTTCATTTCCTACAACCAGCCACTTCAGAGTCCTCTTTTTCTCACCAAAAACTACAGGAATAATCCTTTTCACAGCTGCTGATTTCTGAAACAATGTATCTGTGGATTTTCCCATCTTCAACAGTTTACAGAGATTTCCAGAAGCTACCTAAAAAACTGCCTTCTAAAAATTCTTTGAGCCTACAACATAAAGTGAAGAGATTTCAGATAGATGACTTTTGAATGACAAAGTACAGAGTTTACTAGCACTAGCAAGTTTACTTGGCTTCTTACTTATAATCTCCTAGGTGGGTAAAAAAGAATGGTTCCCCAGAAATGGTTTGCAGTCTCCATCCTCGGAGGCTGTGAAGACACAACCAAATAAAGACCTGAGAAACCTGGTCTGATCTCACAGCTGACCCAGCTTGGAGCAGGAGGTCCTACTAGAGACCTCCTGAAGTCTCTTCAAAAATAAATTAAGCTGTGTTCCCATTCTGGTTTATTACATAGGTCCAAAAACTGACAAAGCTTAGAAAGAAAAACAAATATATATTAAAGACCTTTGAATTAAATATTTTACTCCTCAAGTTCCAAAATGCTGAAGGTTTGAGTTTATAGCAGTATTGATAAATTCTTGGCCCGTTTTAGCAGTTTTCCCTAGTCATTTGTCATTTGCCATGGTTAAAAACAAGACACTGGACAGACAGACCCTTGGTCTGACATGGCAGGGCTTTTGAGGTGGCTGACATAAGGGAAAATGAGGCACTGTTTATCTGTCAGAGCAGGCAGTAATGTGTTGTCAGAGGTTTCCATGGAAGCAGCACAGCATAGTTCAGTGTCAGGCGTGCTGCATAAATAGTGCTTTTAGAATACTCAAGCTGCAGATTATTAGAAAGACAGAAGAAAGTTCACATCACAAATCATACTATACGGCAGGGAGGTAATCAAAAGACAAACTGCTGCCTCAATGCCAGCAAACTCACAAGGATTTCAAAATGTTAAATGTAAGTTTACAGCTGCAACTAAATTCATCTCCTCGGTGCAGGAGTACAAGAACAGAAAATACGCTCAAAAATGTTTAAGAGCATTCCAATTCAACAGTTTGAAAGGTCGCATATATTTAGTGTTTTAGTCTGGATGAAAATTCATGTTTGAAGCAATCACCTTCACCTCCAGGCTTCAGCAGGCACAGTGGAGCTGCTGGATTCCTTGCCAATGAAGCCAAGGAGGAGCTGCACCTCCTGCACGCTGACCATAGGTGACCACCGGGCTCCTGGGGTGGTCCAGTGTAAAACCTCCAAAGTGTGCAGGGTGTGGACATCAGCACCGCTGCAACAGCTCCACAGGCTGACCCCTATTGCTTCATGCTGCTGCTCCACACTGTGGCTGACACAAACACAGCCAGAGATGCTAGATGCTGAACACTTGAAATCAAAGCTCAGAAGGAAACAGGGTCCCCAAAATGAGTTTCAGGGATTAGTCCTTCTGGATCCTCAGAAACCTGGGGGACTTGGAGAACTCCCCTTTGGGCTGCTTGCTGATTATGAATAGTCTGAGAACTACTCCTCTGACGCCCACGCTCCTCACCCTGCTGCAAATCTCTGTGTGGTGACCAGCCACAACAAACCCCACAAGCAGGAGCCCTCCCTGCCAGTAGCTTGCAGCCAACTCCTCTTTGCAAGGAAGGTGCTCATGATTCAGGGCACATCCCAGAAGCCACCCTATAATTGTCTTTTGTTGGCTTCCTCATACATATATATAAATGCACTACTTGAGGGAATGAAGTGAAGCAAGAGGAGAGCTGTGATTAATATTAATACAATCACGATGAGTTTCACTCAAATCAGTAAATTGCAGATGCTGAATGTTTGGGAAATTCCTCACCTTTCAATCTCCAATCACTTCATCAGCTGGCTGTATTTATCAAACTCCACAAAACAAAGTACAACAGATCTGATAAACTCTGACAGCACTGGGGATCTGACGGAGGCAGGAAGGGAGGAGGGGAGTCAGGGAAGTAAGACCCATTTGCCCGTTCCTGGGAGCACTCAGATGAGGTAGTGAGGGGGCACCCGAGAGTAATCAGAAAAAGCCCAAAGCAAAGCCTGGGCCAGCTGACCCAGCAGACCCACAAAAAGCCCCTTCTACCTCTACCCAAACTGCCAGCAAAAACGGAGCAAGACTAATCAACACAGGATTACATGAACTGTTTAAGTCAACTGAATTTATCATTTACCATCAACTCAAAGGTCCTCTTTCAATGTTCATTAACTCAGCAGTGGCTGGGGATGTTCACCACGTCTCACATTACAGTAACCTTCATCATAAGTGAAGGTTTAATGTGTGAAACGGATAATCTACAAATGTTCCAAGCAAATACTCAGAGGTCAGTCATTTCATTCCATCTCGATTTTACCATTCAGATTATTTTCACTTGTAATAACACCACGTGAAAAGTTACTCTGAGTAGTGTGGAGCAAAATCATATCCAAAACATACAATTTAACATATAATTTTTAATTTTTGCAGGGAGTAAAGGTAAATGCAGAAAAAAAAATTCAGGAGACCATAATTATTTTCTTTTTCTAGGGCTATGACCATAAGCCTCATATACAGCAAAACAGCAAAATATACCTTAAAAATACTAGCTAAAGCTGCATTTAGGCTGTTTTATACTTACAGAAGCAATATAAAGTGCTATACTATTTTACTGCAAGTACCATGATGAATGGTGACATTTGTTGTCACAGATCTCAGTACTGCTGAACAAAAGATGGTTGAAAAACAAAATATCTTGCTAGACTGATAATTACTGACAAAAATATAATGGCTATTGTTTCAGATCAAGAACACAAGATCACATCAGATCATGATGTAAATCCCTGAACCAAATAACAACAGGGACTTGAGCCTGAATCTGTTAGCCCAAGCTTGAATTCTCGAAAGATCAGTCTAGCAAGTACCCTCAGCTGATCTTCTTTAATATGCTTGAGTTTTCAGGGATACTTGAAGAGCATCTTCATTTCATTCTCAATGGAAGGATTGTTCTAAAATCCTTATTATTTCTAAAGAACTGGAAATACTGTCTAACAGTCAGTTTCTTTTTTTCCCAAATAAATATCAGTAAGAGCTTGCTTCTAAGAGAGCTCTGCAGTGTTAGGGATTCAGCTGGAGAAGTTTAAAAGAAATATCATTGGTAGTGCAGAACTTTTTTTATGCTGTCATAAAGCCAAGAGAAGTCAATTAGGTCTAGTACTTCATTAATGATGTTCACAAATCACATTTACGGCAAGTCTCATATCTACTGCTCCGTTAGAATGTGCCATTTGGAAAGACTGGTTTTGACACCCTTATATGATGGCACTGCAGCTACTGCTGGGGCAATTAATTTTTACTTGTGCTCTGGAGAAACCAAGCAAAACTTTCTAAGGCACTTGGCCAATTACACACTCTTTAGGGCAATGAAGCCTTTGCAGGAAGCTTGGCTTTATATTACCACTACGATCAAAGCTTTAATGAAATTGCTTCATGACAGAAGCCACTGGACTATTGAGAAAAAGCTACAAAAATAAATTAATGCACAATTGTGAATCTGCAAAAAGACATATCTTTCAGGTTTCTGACTTTTTATTAATGTGCTCCACCAAGCAGCCTCCCTCGTGTACAGTTCTAGCAGATATTACAAGAACACCTTTTCTTTTTGATAAATGATAAAGGCCATCCATGGGATCTTCATAATGGGAGTGTTGTATTCCCTTTGTTTTATTACAGTATTTCCAGAGGAAATGTGTTACTCTGCTCTCATGGGGAAAACTTGGAAGATCTGGAGTTCCTTTATGGATGCACTGGCATAAAAATCTACAGAGGAACCTGGGGAATTGCAGGCTGTTCTGCAGCTCTGATACAGCACATCCCCACTAATATATGTGTCAGAGCATTGTAAAAAAAATAGCAGTGAAGTTTAAACAGAGCAATAAAAACTGTAGTTTAGGAAGAGGCAAAACTTCAAAGATTCTTCCTGACTACGGCTCTGCTTACACACAGCCCCGCACCACCGTGATCCCCTCATACACGCGTACAGCACATGGAGTAGGGTGCTAAGCTTGCACAATTTCTTGGCTGCAGCCGCATCTATGAAGTGTTTCTGAGTCACAGAGGAATGTTAATGAGTTTCTTTGAAAGGCAAGTGGAGGGAGTAAGGCACCTGCAGCAGACAGACACACTGCAGCATCCTCCCCAGAGGCTGGTGAGCCTCACGTGCCTCTCAGGGTAAAGGCTACCCCAGCCCAGTGGGAGCTACCGATTCTCCTACAGTACCTTGTGTGACCCTGATCAAGCCCCGACATGAGCCCAGCCAGTGAGATACCTTGAGCTACTCACCACAGGTCAAGTCCCTGCCGAGGCAGGGGACTGTAGTAAGCTTGCAAAAAGGGAGAACTGGGGGATAGACAAAGTCTGGGGGGACAAAACCTACAGGGAGGAGAAGGAAATTCTCTTAACAGAAAGAACATCTTCACTGCTGTTTTTAACCCTGTTTTTTCTGAATTCACTCTTAATTTTTTTTTTGTTTTTTAGATCCTCAAAGACAAAATAGAAGGGTAAAACCTTTGCGAAAATATTTCCTCAACAGTACAGAGAAGAACTAGGCACCAGTGCAAAGCCTTCACCTGGATTAAGTCTCCTGTACTATGTGCTCAGCAACATAGTTATCTATGAAGGCATCCAGGTGAGGTAGAATTCAAAAAGCACATCAGTGTCTACACAAGGAGCTCAGAGGCACCTCACCCCTTGTCTGACTTCCCTGAGGTCCTGATGGGAGCACTGGAGAGGGAAGTTGCTGGTCTGGATCTTGATATGAGTCTGCACTTTGGTGACAGCAAAAGCCTCCTTGCCTGACTGTCAGCACAGATAACAAGTGGAGGAATTAATCATCTTAGAGACTGTAACCCCATGATAATTACACACAAATGCAAAAACAAATCACAGCTTGTCTGAATCTACACAGGCAGGTGACCGAGGGCAACCAAAAAACCATGGCTGAAATGCAAAGAGTCAATTAATGCCATTACCTTGCTGGCTGGAGGACCCCGAAACATCGGGCTGCAGAGACACATAACACAAGGACACAGGTACTGTCAGGTTTCCACAGTTTTTCTCCAGGTCCTGGCATTCCTAGCTGCAAGGTCACCTGAGCAATCTACCATCTAACCGTTTCATCCCGAAATATCTCATGGTCAGTACCCTCTAACACAGATTAGAAACTTCACTTTTTTTTTTTTTTAATGTTTCATACAGGATCCAAAATATCCATATTCTCTTTCAGAGTTGTGTTTTTCTTGTATTTGATTGGTTTGCCTTTACCAAGCAGGCTACAGAAAGGTGTATGTGAAGATTTTGAAATATTCTTTCTTTTGAAATAGCATTTTACGGTAGTTCATGTAAAGAATGATTTATAGGTAAGTTCATATTTACTTGTTCCTGTTATGCTTTTTTTTTTCAGGCCAGGAGAGGAGTGCAAGGAAGAAAGGGTAATGCAGGATGGGGCAGAAATGGTCACCAGTGGCAGCTCCTGGGAACCTAGCATCTCATCAGGATACCAAAGCTTGTTGTAGAGTAGAAATAAGGAATCAGAAGTGCAGTCCTCATGACGGATTGTGTAAAAGATAAAAAGCCTGATTCCTGTACAGCTGAGAGACACAGCAGCCCAGGGATCAGGCAAGAGCTTTTGAAGTCTAGACAGGAGCTCTTATCCCTGCTCTGCCACTCTTGGGTGACCCCAGTGAAGTGTTGATTTGCTAATCTTCAGCTGGGCAAGTTTGCTGCAGTATTTACTGTTAAATATCTGCAGACAAGAAGAGCAGAGCAGCTGAAGAGCACAACATAGCAATAACTGCCAAATTAAACCCTGCAGGGTTCACAGGGGTTCATCCCTCAGCTTTGCACTGACTTTCAGAGATGAGTCTGTCCCACACTAGAGGAGAGGCAGAACATGGAGCAAGACTCAGCAACACATACAGCACAGCCTGAGGGATGCTATCAGCCCCCATCCTATTAGCCACGAGCTTTAGCCAAATGAGCCCCATTTTCACGAGGTGCATTTGCTGGAAAAGCACAAGCCGCTGCAGAAGCCAAGCAAGGTCACACACTGCGTTTCGGGGAAGCTACTGCAGTATCTGGGCTTCCTGGAAGACTCATAAAAACCACCATCCAGATACAGAAAATAAGATTGTTTAATGGAGCAAAAGGTTATCAGTGGTCCTCAGTGTGCAGTTGATAGGGAGCATGGCTTGTTACAGGCCAGAGAGATGCCCCTGAGAGGGGACCGCTGAGGCTTGGTGCAGGAGGGCTGCTGAAGGGACCACAGAGGTCACTTCAGGCTCACCAGCTCCATGGTACCTGCCGCCACTGGGAGAGCAAGAAATCCCTCCCCTTTTTGCAGCTGGATCCTCTCCTAATGGTAATGAGACACTCAGAAAGAAAGCATTTACTTAGACAAACATCATCATCTGTCTAAGCCATGGCAATAATAAAACTTCTGCTGCCAGGATTCACTTACGTTGAGTGATGACTCTTAACTAAATGCATTTTTCCCATGAATTCCCCTGGTACATTAACTTTACAGAGAGCAAATAACTGTCCCATCTCTGAGGAAATCCATATTAATCTTAAAAATCTGCAGGACAGAAGAGAGGCAACTGCTGCTGCCTCAGAGGCACACCATGGCCCCATTTCTGCAGACCTTTGCAGCTCCTGTAAACACTGCCACAAAACGCCCCCAGGGCAGGCAGGCACCCGCTTTGTGTTGGTGTCGATGCTCATCTAGACAAAGCCCCCGAGGCTGGCAGGCAGGCAGGCAAGCCAAGGCACTGGCTCCAGGATGTGCGAAGCTGCCACCGGCTTACTGATGGCAGTTTAAATGACAGGCTCTTCAATTATTTTCAATGAGGAATGTAAAAGAAAACAAAACAAAACAAAAAACAAACAAAAAAAAAGGAAAATCCAGCCAGTGCATTCAATATTCTTTTCATGAGACCAAGGCTGATGCAAGGCATGGGCAAACAAGCCACAGTGTGCCTTCTAGCTGGTCAGGCTGCCTGGGATGGCTGAGGTGACCAAGTGGTTGAAGGAGGAGCTGCCTCTGGTCCATGGGGTCACAGACTGTGCGGTAGCTGGAGGTCTGCAAAGAAGAAACCTGGTCACCAGCTCCGCTTCAGTGTGCCTGAACTAATGGGTAGGCACTGAGGAGCTACATAATTGTCCTCCTAACCCCAATACCCACTCAGGAAAGGTTTGTGAGGAGTCATCAAGAGGGAAGGAAGCCCTGGTGACAAAAGTTAAAAAAGGCCCTCTAGGAGGTAAAGTGCTTTACCTTCACTTGGAAATTCATATTTTACCACATTTCTAAGACATTTCCTGGGGATAAGAAACACTTTTTTGCAGCCAGCTCTACAGAATTAATGAAACCCTTCAACTTCCCAGGACCCTGGGGTCCCCTAGGGGCAATCATCCCAATTAACATGTTCTCGATTGCTTGTCATTAGGCTTTTAGAGTGTGAAAAAGTGTTGCAGAGAAATCACAGTTCAGCCACCTAGCTAATCCAGTGGAACATTTTTATTGTTGCATCTGAGTGAAGAAGCCATAAAACTGAGAGAGAGAAACTGTGCTGAATCTTTCCAGCTCTTTGAGCAAGTACCCCCCAAAGATTTTGCACAATTTCCCCTCTCCCAGCTGTAATTTAAATAGCCCAAAACCTATGGCTTGTGTAGGAGTTTGTTATATGCTTTATTCTCTCATAACTTACACTTGAGGCCTGGTGGTGCAGAAAGTGTTGGCGAATTAAAGGCTCAAGGCACACCAGGGAGGCTCTTCAAATAATCCCATGGTGAATCACGAGCTGAACACAATTATTAATGGAGATAATAATTGTGAAGATGAGGCACAGTCTCTCTGCCTTTATCCCCTCTGCCTGCAGAGCCTGCACACACAGACCTTTGTCTCTGCCCAAGGGCTGCCTTAAGCATTCCTTAGCGTGGATGTGATCATCAAACAGGCTCACAGGAATCTGCAGCACAGCCTTCCTATTAAAAATCACAAGGTGTTTTGAACCTTCTGTTACGTGGGCACTGGCCCAGCCTCAGCTGTGATTAGCTCTCTCAGTTGAGGTAGACCAGGTGTACAGGCCAAAATAGGAGTCACCTGAGGAATAAATGGGTATGCTCCAGGTTACTGGGGAGCCCAAAACCAGACACAGTGCTCCAGGCGCCACTCATAAATCCCAAATAGGAAAAAAGAATAATGGTCCTCAACCTGCTGCCTGTGTTTTCATTAAGGCAGCCCAGGATGTGGTTCTGAATTGTTCTTCACCACAAGGGCATGTTGCTGGCTCTTGTTCAACTTGTCCATCAGGACCCTCTGACTGTTGTACAAACAGAGCTGTACACACCACCCAGTCCACACAAAGTCTGCTTTGTTTTGTCGATGTATGCTGGCAGGTTCAGGACTTAATCCTGCCTGTTGCTGTGTTAGATAACCCTCCAAATACAGCACTTTCTGATATTGTGTCCACCTCTGGGGTCACCAACATAAGAAGGATGTGGACCCCTTAAGTGGGTCCAGAGGAGGGCCATTAATATGATAAAAGGGCTGGCACAGCTCTCCTATGAAGAGAGGCTGGGAGAGTCGGGCTAGTTCAGCACAGAGAAGGAAAGGCTCCAGGGACACCTTCTAGGACCTTCCAGTACCTGAAGGGGCTGCAAGAGAGCTGGTGTGGTATGTGGCATGTGGTAACAGGACAAGGGGGATTGGCTTTAAACTGAATAGAGGGCAGGTTTAGATTAGATGTTACTGTGAGGACAGTCAGACTGGCACAGGCTGCTCAGGGAAGTGGTGGATGCACCATTCCCAGGAGTGCTCAAGGCCAGCATGGATGAGGCTTTGAGCCTCATCTACCTGATCTACTGGAATATGCCCCTACCCACTGCAGCGGGGTTGGAGCTGGATGATCTCTGAGGTTCCTTCCAACCCAAAGTGCTCTGTGATTTTATGATGCCATTATAGATGCTGCTACCCACCGAAACAATAAGGGCAGGGTGGAAAGTGTGCTCTAAGTGAGCAGAAAGCCCTACATGTCACTGGGGCATTGTGAGTGGACTGTATGGAAATACCTGTTTACTGCAGGCAGACCAAACCTGAAACATTTGGAGGGGCCGCATCAGGTTCTATTGCTTGTCTCTTATGAGGACCACTCTATTGACTGGATGAAAGCCAGAAAAGGAGCCAGAGGATTTATTATTTCTGCTTCTCTCTCAGTAATTACTGAACATCCATATTGCATAATGTCAGTCTCTAATATTTCTAAAAATAAACAACTTGCAGTAAGGCTTATAAGGCAAAATTAAAAACCTGACATAAAGTATCCTGACTCTTCCATGTGGATTCCTCAGCAGGGGAACAGACTCCAGACAAGAATGTCTATATTTCCTTTCCAGTCACTTGGGTTAACAGGGATGAAAAAGAAGCAACCAACAACGCCAGACATGCTCCACGTTACACCCACCACACTGAGTGCAGCCAAGATCGCTGTGTCCGGCACCTGCCCACAGTGAACAAAATGTCCAAGCTGCAGTAGCCCCAGCTGTCCAGTGACCCACCAATCCCACGCAGAAAGATGACTTCTCTGTGCAGCATGGAGCCAGGAAAAGCACACTTTTGTTTCTCCTTTCTTCAGCTCTTCAGCCCCAGCAGATGAAGGGCAACAAAGGCAATGACTTCTGACCCTTGCCTATTTTCAACTAAGTTTATCTAGACTGGGCAAAAACCATGGCTGAAATGATCCTAAACTCTCCCAAACAGGATTAAGCATTTACGAACTGTTTCTTTGAGCTTTGCTTTTTTACACAGTATTTACTAAGCATGACACCCTGCAACTCCCAGTGATTCATATTTACTCATTTGGACACTATGCACACACCTTTTCCCACAATTAAACCTCAGAATGTACGAAGACATTCATCTGTACCTTTAGATATGTTCCTAATATCATACACTTAGGAACGTTCAATTACAAAGTGACCATTAACATTCAGCTGGAGCACAACAAGGTTTCAATGTTTAGGCCTCTGTCAAGGTTAAATTTATTTTTACTAGTGTAAACATAGCCTCAGAGCTCCTTGACATGGCATTTCAAATCCAGCATCTGCCTTTAAAATTGCACCTGGGACACAAATACCCTATATAACAGTGCAGGCATAGTGAGGACTGGCTGGAAAGTAGTTTTGCAGAAAAGTACTTGAGGGTCCCAGTGGACAACAGCATGAATCAGCAATAAGCCATTGCAGCCACAAAGGTAAAAAATCTCCTGGTCAGATTGAAAACGGTGATCCTTCTCCTCTATCAGCATTTGTGAGATCATATCTAGAGTATTAGGACCAGCTTTTTACCAGAAATGATAAGCTGGAGGATGTCTAATGAAGGGATGCAGCTCTTGCCCTGTGAGAGAATTAGGTTCATTCAGATCAGAGAAGAGAAGGCTCAGAGGAGATCTTCTTGTTGCCGTTAAAAGAAATACCTAATAGGAGAATGTGGGGAAGCCAGAGGCTGAGGCTGACAGCAAAAGGGCTACGGATAACAGTTATGAGAAGAAATTTTAATTTAATTTTAATTTTAATAAGAAATTTTAATTTCTTAAAACACAGGGAATCCCAATTAGACATCAGGGGAACATTTTTGACATGAAAGTGGTCAAATCATCAGCATAGGCCATACAGAGGGGTTGTAGAATCTCTGTGTTTGGAGATATTCACAACTTGACACAATGCTGGACTTACTGTGAGGACAGACTTGGACTAGAGCAGGTACCTCCCAGCCTGTATCATTCCACTATTCCATGATTCTGTGACAAACCTTCCTAAAACTACCATAAAGAAAACTGCTTTAAATCTAAGTACAACTAAATCACCTTTCATTAACTATTTAGTGATTTAGAGATATAATCAGATTTTTTTTTTAATCCTTTCAGATTCCTTACTCCATTTCATCTAGGAAGTTATTTCAATTACATGCTCTTTTTCCTTTCCGTGCACCTGAAAAAAATCTTGACTATCCAGTTGGCTTCCAAACAGCAGATTTCAGAACAAAGCCCTCAGCTGACACTGTGCAAGGTTTTGATATTTATTTTTAAAATTTTATTTATTTGTTTGTTTGTTTGTTTGTTTTATTTATTTATTTTATCTTTGCCTTGCTTCGCAGAGCGTGTGCAGTTACTTTAAGGAAAATAGAAGATTTTACCCAGCAATGGTGCATGACACTTTCTAGTCACTTGTACTGGGATGCACAACACTGTAGTAAAGAGCCCACCAACAGGCAGAAGGCCACAGGGATGAAGCATCAGTGCTTCCCTGCATTTTAATTTCCACAAAGGTAGCATGAAGAGACCCAGCTTGGTGTAACAGAACTCTATGCAGTGAGCTGCTCAGATTCAGACTTCCCAAACTCCCAGGACTGCTGCAGGAGTGCTTCCCCATCCTGTGAAGGCCCCAGGTGTAAAGGTTTTCACAGGCTCTCGTGAACATAGTAACATTTAAACCCATCAACTTTTATGGAAGAGTTTACTCATTCTATATTACATTATCTATATAACGTACATGACAGTCCTATGGGAAAGGGGGGAGTTGTAAGTGGTCATCAGCTCCTCCAGCTTTCAGACAAGCTCAGCCAGCCTTAGACCATCTCTGAGAAACTAGATCTTTCTTAAAAACTGGCAGTGGCTGGGACCACACAGACTGCTGAGGCAATCTATTCCAGTGCTTAAATATGTTTCCAGTTAGAAAGTTTCTCCTAAAATCTAACCTAAATCTCCCTTGCTACAAATTAAGCTGATTACTTCTCATCCTTCTCTCCACAGGCATGGAGAACCATTGATCACCAGCCTCCTCAAACCTTTGTTATGGTTAAAAACTCCATTCCCATTCTTCACTTCTCCTTCTCTTCTACAGAAGAGATGATTCCTCCAGCTTTTTCTCATAGGTCACACTTCTCCCTGTTGAGCTTCTTTTAAGTTATTCCGCATTTTCTTAAAATATGACACCCAAAACATTACTCAAACACAGATTTTGCAAATGTGAGGTAAATTAAATAGGCCAATGTCATGTTTCACCTAGGATGTGGCTGTCAATGGGTTCAGGAGAGATGTAAGTACTTTTTAAGCCAACATTACATTGTTGACCCCTCTTCATTTTATGATCTGGTACCACCACAAAATTTTTTTGCACAGCATTGTGGAGTTACTACTTTCCCCTACACTTCCCTGGAGCTTTATTTCCTAAAACATATTCTTCAGATTGGTCTTCATTAAATTCCCTTTTTGTGATTTTAAACTATATTTATTGTCTGAAGCGGATTCATCCCAGTTTTAAGCCCTTCTTCCAAAATGCTTGAGGCCCCTGTCAGATTGTTGTTCTAATAGTTATGTAGATTTTTTTTTCTTATATTCCTTGCTATCTGCATGGCATTTCACACTGTTCTCTTATTTTTACCATAATAATGGCAATATCTATCATCAGAAATATTTGTTGCAAATTTGCATGCAGTTCTTTTCCTCTTGGATTTTTTGGAAGTTCTGATACAGCCACAAGTTTCTTGTTACACATCTGCTTTTCTTCCCAGATGAAAAATTGATTAGTGAGATGCTTCTTTCTATTCTTTCCCTTAGGATTAGGAATTACAAGTTTTTGGGATAGCTTTCCCCAGATACTTTCTGACTTTGATTCATGCTATATTAATAATTCTGCCCATTTCAATCAAAACAAATGCATGAAAATCTGTTCCAGCAGATTTCCAAACCCACAACTGGGTTGCGTGTGTCCAGCTAGGCTGCTTTACCCAGAGGACTTTCATTCCCTGGCTGTCACCACTACCAGTCTTGCCTTTGGAGTGCTTCTCATGTTGTTAACACACTTCTCATACTTCACTACCTGATCAAACCATTTCTAGTAAAGCTCTTCATGTGTTTATGCTTCCATTATTATTCCCTTCATCCAGATGTTCTCAAAACTCCTGTCACAACTTCCTGGACATTCAAGTAAGTATGGACAGGCCTCTTTTCTGTTTTATCGGTATAACTGTGATGTAAAGCACAAATTTAACAGACTGTATCTCATGTTTGTATTTGTGTAAGTAAACACACATATACAGAAAGGTGTGTGATTCTGCCTCACTCAGTGGAATGAGCTATGAAAATCACCAGCAGATGATGACCCAGCTCTCAAAATCATTTCCAGCAAACTACAGCCTTCTTCCACTGCTAGCCTCCATATCCTTCTCCTTCTCCACCCTGTCTAACCATTTTCCTCACTGAGAGAATAATTATCATCCTGGCTGGAAAACTACAGCCCAGCAATATTCATCTTACAGCCTACATGTGATTTGCAGTTTAAAGTGGAAGACACTTTTCACAGCAGCCTTCATACACAGATATGGACCATAATTTCAATAAACTTTACTTTTGTTATATTTTAACTATACAGTCACGCACTTACAAACAAAATGATTGTGATTTTTCTTCACTGCCATGGTGCTAAATATATGTTAATCACTGGTAACATAGTAGAAGGGAGGGCTGGCTCATGTTTAATGCCTGTCACTGCTGCTGGAGGAAGTTCAATGAGCTCCACTGGGCTTTCCTGTGGAAGTTGCTGCTGCACGTGAACAAAGGTACTACAGCCTTTCCTGAACAGCAAGAGTAATCAGCTTGTACAGAGCTTTTATCCAAGGAATATCAAATTGGTTACCCAATGTTAATTAATTCTCGGGATGTTCCTGCCTGATACATTGCTGTTATTCACAAACAAAATAAACTTTTCTAGTTTACAACAAGCTGACTGAAATAATTAACATCACCCATATGTAAAACACATGAATACACTCATTCAAAGACTCTCAGCTTTCAAAAAACCTGAAAATAGTCACATATTTATGGATTTCTTTTTAGTTAAGAGACAATATTAACTAAAATTGTTTGCAGATGACCCTGCTCCTCCAGCCCAAGGTGTAAGACCACAGCCAGAGCTGTGACTTCTTGTGTTTGAAGAGTATTTTTCCCATCCTGCAGAGCAGATGCACATGGTCCTTGCAGAGAAAGAAGGCTGTGCACTCCAGCTCTGCTGGGGCAGCAGCCAGAACACATGCACTCACAACGCCGTAGGGACTAGCACGTCTTTCCCATGCTCCCACCCTGCCGAGGCACTGGGAACAACCTAACATCAGCAGACATGGGGACTTGGGGGGTGTCCTGGCTCCCCATGGTTCACAGATGCCAGTTACTCCAGCAGGGTAATGGCAAAATGTGTGGCCACTTGAAACTCAACCAGTCCAGCAGTGCCCACACAGACATGCTGAAACAGAAGCCCTAAATAACATTATTTTTGTTTGAAGCATGAATTATGAGGCCCCAAGGAAGCTTGTCTTTACAACCGAAGATACATAATAACTGCTGACAGTCTCACATGATGTATAGCTTTATTTTGACATCTAAAGGACTATTTTCAATTATTTCTTCCTGGACAATTATGCTTATTCTAGCCCCATAATGCATTGTGTCAGTCATCTCTGGACATAAAACACTTTAAATAGTGTACAGTAAGCTTTTTCCTTCCACACAAAATATCTTTGGACCTATAATTACATTTCATAAAACTTCAGCACCATAATTTAGCAGTCCCTTTCCTAATGTTAGGTCTGCGTTTGTACAAAATAAAAAAAGGTCGTATATATGCTTTATCTCTAAAGCTTTAATTTATTTCTTGTCTATACTAAGTGTCAAAAAGCTGGTCAAAGTGGTGTGTTACGAGGCAAGAATTAAGCTAATATAAAACCTTGACAAGGCCATTCCACAACTGGCAGCAGTGCGGGATTAGCCTGGGTTTGAAATTAGTTTACTTCACCACATAACTTTCCTCAATAATCTTGCCCGGTATTATCCCCCATTATCCACGGCCAAATTATTTCATAGCATTATAGAAGAGGAAAACCTGATGATTATAGCTATGCCAGGATTGTCTATTCTGATGCAGATTCCTTTTATAAAGCCCAGCAAAGGACCAGGTGTCTCCAGGACTGGGATAACAACATGGGGTTTGTAAAGGCAGCTGTAGCAAGGACTGGAGCAGGCTCAGATACCTCAGTAAGGTTCCTATACAGCAGCTGAAGAAGCAAAACTCAAGGCAAGGCCATACAGATAGGGAAGTAGACTTTTATTTCTGAAGAAACAGATTTGCCTCACCCACACCCATTCTCTCAAAATTCTCATTCCTCTACGGTTATAAGAACTGAGATGTGTGTGTGTTCAAGTACTTTGTCCTGGATGCCTTATGGTGACATAAAGGGTGAGGGACACCAGCTAAAAAGTTCTTATCCAGTCTTCTGGATTCATCATGAGTGGTAATGAAATGCATGAACCTTGGAGCCTTTGCAGCCTCTCTTAACAAAAAAGGCTCCTATCCAGTGTGAGTCATTTTGCACCAGCTTTGTATCTGTGATGAGGTCTGTGGTCATGGAGCAATCATCACTGCTTACAACACTTGGAATTTTATTTACATCATTCCTCTACTTGATATTCCTTTTCTCAGTCTTTTCACCTACTATGTACACACCATTACTTTAAATACTACTTTGCCATTAATTCCAATGCCTTACACATGCAAACACTCATTCACACTCTAGATGTGATTGAAAAATTTATACACCTCAGAACATCCCGGTGGCAGTAAGGGTCTCACCTTAACATGTAAGGCAAGAGCCCAGCCTCACTCAAATGCCATCTTTCATAGCTTTCAGGTACAGGAACTGGAAACCCAGGATATGGAAACCATTCATTGTAAGAACAAGCAAAGCCATACAGGTGCAGTGGAATGAGTTTGAGATATATTGCTCTATCCATCACCTCAAAGCAAAAATGTTCATTCAGCCATGGCTCACACTGCTGAATAGGGGTTAAATCAGAGGTATGAGCCTGAATTTTCTACCGACAGACAGAATTTCATAGGAAGACAAGTCACACTGGAATTATTGGTTGCACAGGTACATTGGATGTTGAAAAGGAACTTTCAGGATGTATGGTTAGGGACTCAAAATAAGCATGGCTCAGTTGATCTTGGTTCTGTTCATTTATTGACCCCAGATTATACTTTAGGGTACTTGAAAAACCATAATTCTTCTCATACTCAGGAAATCAAGGGTATAATTATGATATGAAGTTTGTACAATCACTTTAGAACATTGCAAAGGCAAGGCATTTATAAGAAAAATCATTCTTACTGTTTTAACAAGTGTTACTAAGCAGTTCAGTCTCCCCTGCTCCACAATTCTCAATTATTCCCATGCACATTGGTAATAAGATTTGAGATCATTAACCTGCAAATCATTGGTTCAACTCCTGAAGAGTTCATTAGTGACTAAAAAGCATCAGTATCTAATGACTGGTCTCATTCCAGTGGACAAATAGATGCTGCCACAGCTGGCATTAGTCAATTATTGCAGTACAGACCTAGGAAAGGTACCAGGTCCAGATTTAACTTCTGCCAATCTGACATCCTCGCCCGTTCAAATTACTAAAGTTTGGAATGTTTTTTTTCCTGTGTTTTCAAGAGAAGCTCTTGGAATATTGTTGGGAAATGACAGAACAGTCTAAAAAAAAAACCCCAAAAAACCCAAAACAAAACACAAAGCATCTTTTAATGTTTGAACCACTTTTCTAGAGATTTCTGTTCTATAACTCAGTCACAGTGAAAAAAATACATCACCGTCGGAAAAAATACAAAAGAACAAGAAATGTATTTTCCACCACTGGGACATTTTATAATGTCTCTCTCTCTCCCCTGTGTGTATTTCTCTGCTTCATCAAAATTTGGAAATCACTGTGGTTCTGCTAATACCCAGAACCACTCTACAGAGTATTTATAGCAAGCCTCATCCATCCTGCAGCAAGCCTGTGATGATGGGACCCAAGGGCTGCAAGGACTCTCATATGCCACAGAGGTCAGACCCCTGCAATCCAGACTCGTCCAGCACAAGTATTGCCAGACACGTAACAGTTCCAACAGCATCCAGCAAACTTGAATTGGAAATTAGGACAGATTTCTGAGAAAAAATGCACCACTATTCCTCAGTTTCTTCTAATTTAAGCATTCACAGCTGGGAACACAGCACTGTTTTAGAAGAACTTTTGCTCATTTTCTTTAGCAAGACCAGAAAAACAAAGACGAAAAATAACAAAAGGTGCAATACGTCATACGAGCAAAGCAGGAGAAATTAAGTTTGTCATGGATGACCAAAGCACTGCCTAAGAGGGGGGTTTCCTAGATGAAAACAGGCAGCAGACCCCAGGTGCCAGACCTTTATGGGCTGCCGTCTGACTACACGTGTACAGCCACTCTCATGTATTTACAATAAATTTTGTATGAGTCATAAGCCACATACTGACCTTTGCAGGCCATTAATTTTATTCTTTCCTCCTGTTCAATTAGTGCAAGACCTTGAGTCATTGTGGGTAACCCCAGAAGAATTGTAACTAAAAATTAATATAAAGCCAACGTGTGGTGTGCAAAGCTCTGAACTACTTTTGTCACCACTTGTTTACGATAATGAAACTGTGATGAAGATTTTATCGCTGAGTAAAATACTTTTGAATGTACAGTCACTGACCTGCAAACTGTTCATATGGTGAATGTATTAGGACATTTGCCTAAAGATCTCTCGCACAGCTGAGAAATAAGCCAGGCCAGTTCTGAATGGGATTTAATAGACTAATCACCACCTACAAGTTTTGCAAATTGAAAATCCTCAGACCTCCTGCTGCAAACAAGGCTTAGATATTCAGCATGTAAAATCCAATTAATAAATAGTTTTAGGACGCATGTGTTTTAAGCTACTACATGGCAAAAGCATTAAATCAGGTCCTCATTTCTTCTGCACTTGTAATATTGGCCTGGGTTAGCAGACATTGAAAATACCACTCCAGCAAGGACTAGTTGTAGAAGTAACCAAATGAACTGAAGCAGCATTTGCATTTACTCCTCTTACCTGTCAGCCCATCAACCACATCAACCCTGTGCTTGTAAGAACCATGTCATGCAGCAATGCAGCCAGAGAGAGGAAATATTTTAGTGTGGGCTCCATCCTGAAAATCCCCAGCACACTGAGCTATGAAGATGCATAATCAAGTCTCACTTATCTTCTGTGAAAAGGTTGAAAACATCCAATAGAATAAAAATTTTGGAAATCATTTAGTTATTTATTATTTACCATATGGCTGCTCTGGCTCACCTGACAAAACAGCAGCAGGAGAGAAGAAAGCCAGGGTAGAGTCGGAGATGTGTCCCTCTCCTCCACACCAGGTATCAACCCCAAGCATGAATTTCGTGCTGCTTGTGGGATTTGTCAGCTGTCCTGGCAACCCTCCTGCCTGTGTTCTGGGGAAGAACAGGTTCAGGAAGGCCACGTGCCCACTGCACAATATGCCCCGAACCTAGAGACAAGCCAAAGCTCCTTTCTGGACCTGCTCCTACACCTGGCTTTGCTCCCTGACATCCTGGGCTCTGCCTGTACCAGGCTTAGGCTTTGTGGGCAATATTGCTCTGAACCTGACAGAATTAGGTGCTGAAGGACATAAAAGGCATAAACAGTTGCTGTCCATATTTTACCTCACCTGCATAAAAATAGATCACTCTGCTTTCCAAAGCAAGCAGTTAATCTTCATAAGCATAACCTATATTTTCTGAAGGAGGAAGAAAGAAGGCACTCTGCAAGTTTGTTATCTCTGGCATATTTTTCCTAAGCTGACTGATTGCATTAATAAGGCATAAGAAGACACATATATTAAAAATCCTGCATTTAAATTTTACTTTGTTTCATCTACCACAAACTGACAAATCAAAAAAATTTCAAAGTTATAGATGACACTTTATTTCAGGAAAGGAACAGGAATCTAAGACAGAGACTGAGGGTAGCAGAACTGTCTCTAGATGAAATTCTTAACTTAAGTTGCATTAAATCACGAAATTAACATTACAATCCGGAGGCCTGAAGGCCGATACTCCCTGTTTTTTCTGAATTTGTTTCCTTGGGGCTTGACAGTGACACTCAGACACAGCTCTCAACAGAGGGTAACATTTAGCTATGCCACATTAGGAAGGAGCCTTGGGAGGCATTCCCAGGTTCCTATTTTGTCTTGCTCAGAGGGGAAAGCATTTCACTGCATGATTGAAAAACATTCTTGCTTGCTCCTTTCTTCTCCACTTCCATTTCTCCAGTCCAGTTGTGTCTAATGTCAGACAGTTAAGCACTTCAGAGGAATGTTCATCCCCCCAGCACAACAAGGATGAACTTCTGTGAGGGACCTCGAGATATCCTTTATAGACAGAAAATTATTTCCAGATTTTCTGTTTCTGCTATGAAAATAAAACCAATAAATGCATTTCTATATGCCCATCCTAGAGCAGGTACCATAGCCTGTACCCGAGCCACTAAAATAACCAGTGAAACAGTAGGTCTAGCAAATGAAAACATCAAACTGCTTTTAAAAAGCTACATAGCAATCTTCTACCGGGTAAAGGCGTGCCTGATCGCACAGAAAATAAAAATGGTACATGATGCTAGTAGTGGCTTCTCTGCAAAAGATGTTATCAAAGCAAACCAGACACACTGTACAGAACAGCCAGTTCTTGCCTCTCTGATTTGACTTCAGATTCCCTGTGCAAGCTTATGAACCCTGTATAATGGGACCAGATTAGCTCCAGTTCCTGTGCTTTCTCTGGCCATAAACCTTACAAGACACTACAAGAGAGGGAGAATTTGAGCATAACACATATCAAATGCAAACAAGGCATTTTCCCATGCAGCCACCCAATTTTGTGATCTTTTAATGTCATATATTAACTTACATTTAATTCTTTGGTTAAAGCAAGAGCTTTAACCTTTACAGTCGTATTTATAAAGGAGAACAAAAGAAAGCTTCTCTCTCCCCCAAAATTTTATTCCAGCACACATAGTCATACTGATGAAACTGCTTCTGCTGAAGTCAGCAAGAACACTCAAAAGTAACAACTTGCAGAATGAGGTCAGAAGAGATGCTAAGTGACATCAAAAATGAGTGTACACTCATCAAAAATGCCAGTCTTGAGAGGACAGCCCGTAAAGACCAAGAGAACAGAATTCTTTTGCATGTGTTCTGTCCAGGATCCCAATACGAACACAAATCATGCATGCCAAGAAAAACTAATCATTAAACATCCCTTTTTCCAAAGAGGGTAAATGGCCCACTTGAACTCCTAGCAAACTTTGCTGGGGGCAGAGAGGAATGGGGTTTTTTAAGTAAACGATGAAATTATAAAATTTATGACCTGGAGACCACAGTTCTTGAGTCAGGAGCCCAAAACAGATCTGTTGCTTTAAAACTACATGTCCCAGTCATATGGAAAATGCTCACAGCCACTAACAATATAAGGGGTCTCCATGCCAGGTCTTGCTAGGTAATGAAGCCGCTCTAGTGAAGTGTTCACAGCCAATAAAAGTAATAGCTGAATTTCACTTATTTCCCCCATGCATCAGCAGACTTCTTCACTTTTATATCTCTGGAATGTATGCATTATTAGATCCTTCTATGTACCCGTCACTGCGGTGTTCAGGTGCTGTTCATTTTGAACCAATGCACACTATCTAAAACTCCCAATATCCAGCTCTAATTTTGCAGTTTCAGTCCATTATTAATTGTGCCATATGCTTCAAAATTAGCCAGTGAAGCTTTCTTGGCTTTGCTCCCACTCCTCCCTATACTTGGGCAAGTAGTTTAAATATTTTAAATACAGTTCAAATGTTTTTCTCAAGGTGGTGGGAAACCTTCTGTGCTTAAGACAGTAAAATTCATAGTAATAGGTCTTTCTCATCTCCTCTAGTTATCGGATTATGAATAACTTTGCAACCATTTAAAACTCATTTACACATCTCCCAACAAGAACACAGCCAGCAACACTGCATGGATCTTTCTTGATACAGGCCATAAGGTACCTGCACTGTGAATTGGGTACATTTTTAGACCTGACTGAGTATTCCAAACTCTTCTCAAAGTCAACAGGAACTGCACAGGATGTATGGAAGAGATTTGCCACAGGGCTGGAACATTCACAGACCAGAAGCAGGTACAGAAGCTCGCCCAAAGTGTTTACAAGACTCAGTTTATCAGTCCCATGCACTCAGCTGACAACTGCTGCCTGCTTACATTCTCCAGCTTGTGCTTCTTCCTCTCCTTCTGAAACAGCTGTTTACTCCACAGATTGTCCCAACCATTCATCCCTGCAGACAGAGGCAGCAGCTTTTCAGATTTGCCCAGGAGTCTGGCTTTGACCAGTAGAAATGACCCAAGGGGTCATTTCAAAACACAGCCCTGCTTCTGTTTGGTGATTCTTTCTCCTAGGCTGTTAAATAATTTTGTGCAAGCTCTCATCTGCTTTACCCTGAGTATTCTTCTTTTCCACAATACGTGCCTCTGGCAAGGCACCACAGCAGTGAAGCCCCTTATCTGCAGAAAAGGTGATTCAGGGCTACAGCAGGGGAAGCTTCCTCCTGTTGCCTGAATTTTAATCCTGCCCGGGAGAGTTTGCTGCTGTTGTTGCACTCTTGTTAAAAACACTGGTCAGCAGCTGACCACTTTCTAGCACAGATGGACCCCAGGAATCTGGAGCCAAAAGTTATTGCTGAAACCATTCATTGGTATGTCTTCAGTTTGCAATTAAGGCTCAAGCTCTTGCATTCCAGCAGCTTTTGCTCCATATCACTTACATCAGCTAGTATCAACATCTGGCCCAAAGTTCAAAGCTCAGGTCCCGATGAATCAGTGCAGACTACGGCAATTTCTCTCCTACACACTGGAGTCTTGAACACTGGACTGAAATGAAACAGTTCATCAATTTGCTTCCAGCATGTAACAGCGTGCATTTGGACATCATACCGAATTTCCTGTGTACTTGCAGCAGTGCTGCAGCCTGACAGGGAGGCTCTGCAGAAAATGCACGGTCAGGGATAGACTGGGAAGGACCCTCACAAGTCAGCTGAATGCATGGAGAGAAGGTGGGTTTGCAGGTCCCTGGGGGTGGCAGGCAGCACAAGCTTTCTCCAAAACAGTGCTGGTGAACACCTTTAACTGCCGCTAGTACAGGAAAGAAACAGCCATCCATCCAAATGCCTTCTCATTTAAGATATTATTAGAAATTATTATGGAGCAGTTTCTGCTCTGACAAAACAAGTCAGACATCCAACATCTCTTCTTTTTCCGCATTAGCTGTACCAATAAGTGAGAACTAAGAAAGATGGTTCCTTGTTGGACTTGGGGCAGCCATTAGTGCACCAGTGACTGATCAGAGTAAAAGATCCTTGTGTTCATTTTACTTTGTTTACACAAGGAAAAAGGCAGGAATGTCTGCTACATTTCTGAAAGAACAGGTTTTTCTAGATTTGTTTTACTTATGCTGCTGTGCATCAGAAATAGTGCCATTTAGCTCTGTGGTGCCATCCCAGGGTAGAACTGCCATGAAATCAAAACCACAGACATGTGTCTAGAATAAAGGTATCCAAGATCCCTCTCTTCAGAGGAAGTAGTGCTGAAAGTGAGGTTTGGCACAATGCTATACCTGGAGTTCTATGCAAATTTCAACAGAAGTCTTAAGAGAATTTTTGTCTTTTTTTCTTCTTGCATATTATGCACGTCATTCATCTATAACATTCCAAAATAATCTAAAAGTCTAAATACAGGACTAACTAGAACTCTAAATAAGAAGCAGTAATTAAAACCCAACAAAACCAGTGCTTAGACTAAACTCTAAATCCTAGAAATTAGGATGCTCAGTTTAAGTTCCCTTGACAACCCCTTCACACCTTCATTCATAATGTGTGCATGGAAAAGTGGATATGGAGTTAAAGTTGTCATGACAACTTTGCTTCTAAATTTGTCTTTTGTAAATTGGCTACTTTGGGCTACATGTTGTTCAGCACAGCTCTTGACAGAGAATGAGTTTTTAGAAGCATCTTGACAGATCAATAACTTGGTTTTAATTTTAACAAGAATGCATTTACGCATATACATAGCCAGAGAGAATAAAGACTAAACATATGATGAATCCAAGCATCAGCTAAACCAGAATATTTTGTGTCTTCAATCACTACAGCAATGCTAGCAAGATTTTTTAATTTTACTTTTAGCTCAACCTTCTTATAGAAATAACATTCAGGTAATGCCTGTACTGTCAAAAATTACATATCCATAATTTCCTATCTACAGTCACCAACCTGGTCATTTGTTTTGTTAGGAGCATACTCAGAAACTGCCTCCTCCTGGAGGAAACAGGTTCTCAAACACTACATGGAGTCTTGGCTGCAGTGGGAACTGCACTTAAAATCTCCTTGCATAGTGTTAAACATTATTTCCTCTAATATGTTCAGCCTCTGGACTTCACAGCAGATAGAGTCTTTCACAGATCACCCTGCTTGCCTCTTATTCTTACTGAGAGCACAGCACTCACTACCACCACGATCTTTGTAAAGTTACAGAAAGCAAAACACAACACAAAAAAGCCTCTGCTTTTTGTCCTGTGTTCTTGAAAGTTCCCACTGAAAAAGAAGTGCTCATTTGATCTTGTAAAAGATTACTCCTGCAAATTATGATTTCAAGTAGTAAAGTGATCTTTAAAAAAGGTATTTCCTGAAAAATACTTTCAAAATCCTAACTCTGAGTCAGACAAGAGCTTAAATCCAGTATCTGTGCAGAGTGGAAAGCTCAAATTGCTTTCGAATTTGACTTTTCCTATCTGCTCCTGAAAATGTCACCAAGACCTGATGATAAAAGAAACTCAGAGAAGAACTGCAAACCTACTATTTTTTTCCCCTCTCGTTCACTTCAAGAACATAATCTTCATCCAGCAGAGCCTGTCCCAGAACAGGAGCTCAGCTTTAAGACCAGTGTGTGTATCAAGTACAAGTCACAGTCCATGACACTTATGTCTGGGCAGTAATGTACTTAACAGTGAAATAACAACCACAACAGCACAATATTCACAAACATCAGTAAACTCTGCATCTAGTCTGGATTTTCTCCTTTCATGGAGAGAGTTTATTCTTTTTAAATAGATCCACAGCCCAAGGTCTCCACCTGCTCTGTGTTAGACCTACCAAAGTCCCCTTTTTCACAGCTCCTTTTTGCTACTAAGCTTATGAAGAGCTCCATGGAATCAGAGTAAAGGAGATTTCCCAAGTGCTGCTAAAAGGCCGAATCGCTTCCCCCAGGGGGTCCCTGTCACTTGATTAATATGTGTAGCTGTTAAAAGCTGTTCAAATGACAGTGCTAAAAAACTGAACAAGCACCATAGAGAAAAAGCTGGCTAAAATAACCGAACCATGAAAATAAAATTAACACAAGGATGGCAAGAAGAAAACCAAATAAAAGCAGGGGAAATATAAAGGGCAAGGACAGGCAAAGCTGACAGTCATCTGAAATCAGCTTTCTCTTCCCTCCTTACTTTCTCTTCTGCTTCCCCCTCCCCATTTCCTAACTCCTCCACTCCACTACACAATTCTTTGGCCTCTACTGACAGTTTAGCATTACAAATCCTCATGCTGAATCTCATGAAGTCAAGCAGGCTCAGTGAAGATCACTGGGCTCAGCTCACTCCTGGTATAATCTCATCCAAATCCGTGGAGTTACATGAGGGATGAGCTGGAACCAGTGATGTTTTCTGAGTTTTCCGACATCCAGCTTTGGAGCTCTGTAATTCCAGACTGATGATACACAGTGAAGGGTTCTCTGAACACAGCAGAGGAGAAAGAAAAAATATGAGTTCCTTGAATAGTTTTCATCATCGTAGTTGCACTGCATCTGTCATATATCAGAACCGTTCCCATGTTTCCTGCAAAAGATTCATAACAGCTCTAAAACTCTACCATACTTCACCAAGTTGGAAAACAAATTTCCCCACAGACAGAGAAATATATTTTTGAGGTAAAATGGCAAGGAACACAGTGTCCTTTAGAGCAACTTAACAAAAGAAATTTACTATTCCTGGAAAGCCTTTTGCAATCTCTGCTTTTTCATCTGAAAAGACTCTACAGTTGTTTATTCATGAAGCGATAATCCTCTCTCTTTGTCTCAGTGAAAACTTCTTCCTGGGAGATAAAAAATAGTTTGTACGAACCTTGTATTGCTTTTGAGTAGTAATAACAAACTCACACCAAGGCTGTAATTTTTTATTATTTGTACTGTAATAATGCTGGGAGCCCCTTGCAGGCACTGGATGTCACCATGCTGAAATTGCGTATATACAGGATAAGACACACCCATTGGTATGACCAATCAGATGCACTGCATTTTAAATGGAAGAGGCAGGGAAAAAAATAATCAGAAAATAAGACTGCCAAAGACCTCAAGAGATCATCTGATCCATATGGGAATGCATGGCAGGACCCCTTACAGCTCATCAGCCATTGCTCTTGGTGGTTTCATCTGTTTTACAAATGGAAAATTAAAAGATTGTGTCACGCCCATGAAGCCAATTGCCCGGTTGCAGCATTTAAATCAAAGTTTAACCCAAAGCTCACAAGTCCTGGTCAACAGAGACCATGAAAATATTTTATCTTACCTGAATTTGGAAGTGTCTAAGGAAAACAATCATAAACCTGTTATCTGTATCTGCTACTATGAAACAGTGAGTTAAAATAATGAAACTCTACCTACCAATTACAATTTTTTATTTGCTTTTCTGCACTGAGGAATACCCAAATAAAAGCTCAAAACCCACAAATAGCCGTATATCCACATATCCACACCATTTAGCACACTGCATTAGATATTTACTTTTGCTTCACTATCAGTAAAACACACTATTCCATGCCATATATATGAAAGCCACACTACACGGAAATTCACACAAGATAAAACACCAAGATCAAAAGCACTCTATATCTGACAAAGACTTTTTACATACTGCAATGCATCTCTCCCCATGTATTCTATGAAGCAGGATACACACACAACATCAGACAAGCTCATCCTTTCAGTCAGTTATTGCAGATACTGAGTTTTCTGTTTCAATGCAGAAGAAAAAAATAGTTCCAAGTTACAGACAGTTCCTTTTCTATCTCCACGTTATCATCGCTTCTCTAGGCTGAAGTGTAATCACCCTCTTTTGCAGGTTACTGTTTCTTCCTTCTATTTCAAATAAGTTTCACACATTGGTGCAACCAAGGCAAGATTAATATGACTTTCCTTTTTAATATAAATCTTTTGATTTGTTGCTGAATGGACTGTTCTCAATATTGCTATCTAACTGCAAGGGACAATGTTGTTTATCATTTCCCCTCGAAAGCAGCCATCCCGATCTAGATATTACAGTACTTTGAATTTAGAAACCATGAAATATAAATGTGTTCCTACCATAGGAATTAAATGAATGTTTATTTTACATCTGAAGTACCTTTTACATTTACTTTCCATCTATGACACCTAGATAAAAATCCCCACTAAAACAGGCAGCTAATGCTGAAGATTTCCTCTGAATAAGATACATAGGAGTTCAAAATTAATTAAATGCAGATCATAAGAAATAAAAATATATGCAATTACACTTAGTTACAAAACTAATGAAGCATTTCACCCCTTTGAAAATGCTGGGGCTTTTTAAGCACATCTTGGGATAACTCCCTGACAAAGCCTAAATCTTGCTTGGAAGAAAAAAAAGTGGAAGATTCTTTAAAATATTTTGAAGTATTGTTTGAAATTATTGCTTAAAAATATTTTTACGACATATAAAATATAGTCTAAACTGTAAATCTGAAATGAACAAGCCAATGTGATAGCTTTACTCACATTAAATTTCAGTTTTCAACCATGTTTCTTTCTGATTTGGCAATGAAATGATATCCCATAACTTCTGAATTTCCATCAGATAAGGAAAACCGGTTCCAGTTTTCAGAGAACACTTACATTTTTTCAGCTAAATGGTTCCTTCTGCTAGCCATACTCTCTTCTAGGCACACACTCCCAAAGCAAAGCTGACTATTAAAACACTCGGTGTACTTAAACACAGCAGATGTTATGAAGGAATGTCCTTTGCTGCTGACAGCACACTGGGAGCATGAAGAACATCAAATCTTTCCCAAGCCACAGAACTGAATTATCCCATACTTTTTGCACAGACTGGTATCACCCTAATGACTAAACAGGCCAAGCCTATTTACATTAGCTGAGATGCTGATGCTGTGCACATACCTACTTTAGCTTGAACCAAGCTACACTGCAGTGATGCTCTATGATGGACTTTTCTCTGCCTTTTCCTGAAAGAGAGGAGACGCACAGGACTTGTATATATTCAAACCAGATTATGGTAGAGCATGCCTCAGAATCCTAGAATTACTAAAGTGGAGGAGGACATCCAGATTCACTGGACAACAGAATAAAATAGTGATGAGACCTCCTCCTTACTGCTCAGGGAAATCCTTTCTTCAGCAGATGTCCTTAAGCTCCACCACAGGTTCTCACATGTCAGTCAAAGAAGTGTCACCTTTGCAAAGGACAAGACAAATAAAAACTTCAATCTAGAATCATCCTCACTATAGATCAACGCCAAGGGTGCCCTGGGCTACACCCCCGGCAGCCTGGCAGCAGGTCAAGGGAGAGGGTGATTCTCCCCCTCTACTCAGCTCTGCTGAGACCCCAATTGTAGATCAGATGTTAGTAAAGGTTCAGCAAGGGACAGGAAGGGGAGGTTTAGCAAAGGGATGGGGAAGGAGGGTCAGGAATAGATAGAAGGTTTGGTTTGAGTTTCCTGAAGAAGACAGAGCTTGGGTCAGAAACGCAAGGGAGGATGAAGCTGAGACCTGTGCAGGTCAAAGGGAGGGAAGGAGATGCTGGGCCAAGGGAGAAAATGGGAGATTGGGCTACACAGCACCTCAGCTCAACCCTGGGTCCATCCCACTGACCAGCTGCTGCCCAATGGTGGCCCTAGAGCTTGGGCCCACAGTGCTCCCCTTCCAGGATGGCTACGAGACAGTGCTGAGACTGTTCCTTATCTCCGCATCCAGGGACACTTCACTCCATGGAGAAGAGTCTTCCAGCCACTTGAACCCATCCCTACCATTAGACCAAATTATCCTCCATGCCAGACCATCCCTCAGGCTCTGATTACCACTACTGTGCGGTTCCAATTGAAATTACCCCTTCAGGGGTCTCATATTCCCCCAAGCCTACCCATGAAACCAGCAGTGCCCCTAACTGCTGCCACTGCTCCACAGTGCCTGGCACCTCTGTCCCTGCTGTCCCAGGGCAGAGGGGCCCCACTTTCTCTTTGGGATGTGCTTGGACAGGAGCCCTGCGCGGCCCCAGCCAGGGAAGGGAAGGCGATTCTGCACCACCACACGGCTCACCTCCCTTGTCCTGGGCAGCCCTGCACCCTGGCACTGGGCATCACTGGCAACAGCGGGGGTCATCCCCTCGGCAGGCTCCCTGCAGGAGTTCCTCCCGCCCACCCAGCGCCCCTGGCGCCAGCACAGCCGCTGGGATACCAGAGGCTCCCACACCCCGGTTCTGGCGGTGCCACTGGTGCCTGGTGCCAGCCCGTCCCCACTGTCGGGGGACACAGAGGCCAGGGGCTCAGCTGTGGCTGGAACATCACCACGGAAATAAATCAGGGCTGGCAGCTGATGGAAGCCTGCGGTGTCTGCGGGTCGGGGATACTCTGAGGGTGTTACAGATTGGAGGGAAGAGGAGGAGGAGGACCTTCACATCCAGCCCGCGGCAGCACCGCCCTGTATCAGAACCAGCGGGGCCGGCAGGACTAGCGGTGGCGCGCCCGCCCCCACCCCCATCTCTTCTGCATGGCGGGATCCTGCCAGCCACCCCAGTCTGTGCAGGCACCGGGATGTCCTGCGGGAGGCTGGGAGCCACGCAGAGCCCCGCTCCGCTGGATGCCCGCCGCTGGCAACAGCGCCCGCCGCCGCTCGCGTCTCAGGCGGCGCCGACCCCGCGCCGCGCTTCTCCTCCTTCCCGACGGCGCCACCCAGCGGCTGCGGCGCGTGCGGCAGCTCCGGCGTCGGCATCAGGGGGCGGGGGCCCGCGGTCCTCCTTTTAATTTCTTTCTCATTATTGAACTGGACTTAGCTCCAAGGGAATTGGTGCGAGCCGACTGGCTTCAGAATCCTGAAGGTTTCAGCAGGGTACCCCGGGATGCCGGTCCCTCGAAGCCTCTCAGCCTCCAGGATTTCCCTGGCGCGGTGTCTCCACCCAAGGGGAGAGCCCTCGACCCCAAGCGGAGAGCCTCCGACCCAAGAGGAGAGCCTTTGCCCCAAAGGGAGCGCCTTTGACCCAAGGGAAGAGCCCCCGACCCAAGAGAAGTGCCCTCGGTCCAAAGGGAGAGCCACTGACCTAAGGGGGGAGCCCCCAGTCCCGAAAGGAGAGCCCCCAGCTGCCCACCGGCCACTGCAAGGAGCAGCGAGCCCACTGAGACACAGATACACAGGCACACGCACACAGACACACACACCGCCCCAGTGGGGTTCCACCTACTCCCTGGTCACACCCGATCCACGAACATGATCGCATTAGCCCTCACTGACTGGGGGATTTTCGCTTTCTGCCCCACCACAGCAAAAGTGCCATGATCTCTAAGGAACTTATAGTTTTTGCCCAAGACTCAAGTATCTTGACTAGTTACTGATATATTTTTTTTCAAGGTTTAGAATCACTATTTGGAAGGCTCATGGCTCTTGAAAAAGCTGGTACATAGGTGGACAACACAGAGTTAAAAGTGACATTTTAGCTGTGGTGAAGTTCTTTTTAAAAAACTGCAGTTCAGCAGCACTTTCAAAAAAATGCTGGTCTTGGCAGCTGTCTAATTTTCCCAAGAAATTTGCCCACCACCACCACCACCCCTCTCATCCCAACCAAATCAGTTTAGTAAGTTTTTCACATTTAAAACATGAACTGTTCTGAGTAGACACACTAGTCACATGGAAAGCTGATTCTCCCAGACAAGAAGGATTGCACTGTTGTGCAACCATAGAATTACGAATAAGAACTGTACTTTTCAAAAGTTGTTTTCTATTTGATTTAAGTATTGTTTTGTCTTGCACCACTTACTAGCTATGCATTTTTTGTTAGAGTACTGGAAGAAAGGTGTGATCAAAATCAAAGTGAACTTGCTAAGAATTTCTACTCTGTTGACTGAAAATATTCCTGCTGTCCTCACCAAAGCTTTGTTTGACATCTCACCTTCTAGCAAAACAAATTATGTCTGTCAGCAAGAACATTGGGTGTGCTGGCCCAAGTTTATATTCTTTGTTTTATTTTTAAGTGTGATGTCTTATTACTCTGTTTGAACACGAATCTTCCAGTTGATTTAAAAACGTGTATAACTCTGGGAAATCTGTTTCAGCATTGATGAGAAATGGCACCATCTATTTATAGGATGTTCAGTGTTGACATGGATACCTTCATGAGTGCAAAGGAAAATGAAAAAGAAAGGGAGAATAAGTTCTGATAGTCTTCCCTGCGTCAATTATCCTAAGTTATTAGGCACAAGTATTTTTCTTTTGGTTTGTGTATCAAGTGAGAAATTCACATTGCAAAACCACCAGCAACTAACAGAGGCCTGGTTTGATTAGCAAGAGAATTATGGTTTTGATCCCAGATGCTGTAGCTTATGCACATTACTGGCTCAAGTGTCAGCAGCTTTTGACCTCAAAGCCGTATCCAGCAAGCCATCTGGATCAAACTCACAGCCCATTTAACATGAGCTAGGAACATTTATCAGGTCAATAAAGCTTTCAAAGTAGCAGCCATCTCAGAGTATGAAGCTTATTATGGAACCAGACTCAGCACTGGAAGATGCCAGAACATGTTAGCCCCATTCCTCATGTTATGATGTGAAAGGAGCTCTCCTTGGGGTGAAAGACAAGTCAGACAGCACAAATAAGAGTTAAGCAGGTGACTAGGATCAATGAACTGAAATATGTCTGCGCCTGATAAGGTTTATTCACTGTTCAAAATGAGGTCTGCCAGCACAGATCAGCACAGGAGACAAGCCAGATGGCAGATGTCACTGCTCAGGAATGAAAGCCCTTACAGAACAACCTTGGTTCCACCTTCATTGATACCATGCATTACCAAACAGTAAAAATTTGATCTGGGTCAGACAAGAGCACATGACTGTATTTATGTCATGCTAGGAAAAAAAATGATAAGGTATTTACATCAACTTCTTGCCACTTGGAAAAGATAGTCAATACCCAGTCCTCTGTAAAAGGAGAATGACATGAGACAGTTTCTACTCTGGAACAGAGTCCACTGGCACAAAGTCATCCCTTCAAAAGGGAAAAGCATTCCATTTGAATTGGCAGGATGAGCTTGCATCAGTTATGTACTTGTCCCATGTGTCTGTGTTGTTTTCATCTGATTTAGCCTCTTAAAATGAAGCTGCATGCCACAACTCAGTGTCATGTGTGTCCAGCATTTTATAAAAGTCCATATTCATCACTGGAAACTCCTCCTAGGAGGTATTGCCTTTAGGATGCATATAGAATTTATCTCATCTAACTTTAGATGTCAATAAAGTAGGCATCTACGTCAAAGCTAGCCATCAGAGCCTAACATGATAGCAAAGAGAAAAAAAAAGGAACTCATGGAACATGACTCACCAGTTTAGTTTAGAAACCCTTTTCACAACATGATGACTCTAACCCTGGGAGCCACCATTCTTGACATTCACCTGAAAGAGAACCAGCTGAAATGTAGTCGTCTTTATGATATTTATATAGTCAAGTGAATCCCACAAAAGTAAATTAGAACAAAACTACCAGTCCCTTTAGCGCATCTCTGGCTGTTTACTGTCAGGTGGCTGCTACTTTCCCATGGTTGTTGAACTTAGCCGTATTTTATCCCTTAAATGAAAGTCAACCCTTCTTCCCAGAAGCTTATAATTCACCTTAAAGGATTACCAGAAATATTTTATCACTTGCTCTGGTGTTTAAACACTTCCTAAAACAATCTGCTAGACAGGAAGAAATGAGAGGGGGAGATCATTCAGGGAACTCTATCAGGAGACTAAGTGGACTGTGAAATGCTCAAATATATGGTAATTGTCAGCTTAATAGAGTATGTAGTCTGTTCTGATTGGTAGTGGGGAGTCATTTAAACAATTAGAAAGATTCCGGTTTGTCAGTACAGTAATGCCACAATTGCATTTAAAAAATATGCCAGGACATTGGAAATTATAATTACTGAAGAAGACGCCTAATTTTTTTAATGGATCCTTGATTTTTGCTATTGAATAACTAGAAGCACAAATAAACTTTTTTAGGGGACTACTGATCTATGTTTCCTCAGTTAGCCAGTGCCTGCTGAAACCACTTTCAAGGTGGTCAATGATCAGGATGTTGGATGTTCCAAAAAGGTGTTCCAAAAACCCAGGCATTTAGAATTACTCAGATGGCTTTCCTAAACACTAAGCCATCACTATAAGAGACACTTCCAGAATCTTTGTCCTCTTACTTGCTTGCATTTTTGCAAGAGGCAGGCAGACCGTGGACGTGCCCCTGAAGACGGCTGGAGACAGATGGAAGCTCTCTCTGTCCATGTGCTGAGCTGGGCACACGCAAGCTAAACGCTGCTCAGCAGTTGTGTAGCTGTATAAGCACAGCAGTGTCAACACAGCTACACGACTTCTGGAGCACAACAGATGAGGCACAGCACTGTGCAAACACAGCCAAACAGCTTCTGGATGGTGCTTGGTGTAGCCCAGTAAATACTACTTTTTTTGCCATTCCTACTAAAACGCCACATGTTTTTTACTGACTTGACAGAAAAGGGTGTCAGCGTATGTTTGGGCTTGTCCTGGCCTAAGCTGATAATGAGCTTGTTCTATTTAACTGGGGGAGGAAATGTCCAGCAGTCGGGTTTGCTTTGAGGTAGCTCTAGTTTATAGTGATAAGAAGTAGATTTTCTGTGTAGATTAAACTACCTGTGATCCTAGAATAAAATACAGCTTGCAAGAATGCAAACACAGGGTGCACAGGAGGTCCCAGACCTCCCACACAAATCCCAGTGGTCAGTCAGTGGTCACTGCAGGCAGGCAACTGTCTAAACCACTTCAGACATAACAAAGGGACCACAAAATTGAATAATTGAGGACTAAAGAAAATAAAGTCCTTGTAATGCAGGCTGTATTGAGAAAATAGTGAAACATAAACCCAAACTGGCTCTGGTTGCTGTCAGCCCCAGGACTGAGGGACATGGGAAGGATGGCACAACACCAGAGAAAAGAGGAAAGTACTCTAATTTTGCGGTTAATAGGATTCAGGGCTTAACACAGGACTTCTCTGAAACTGCCCCACGACCTGAGAAGAAAGACAGTGGCTTTTTTCCTCAAAACATATTCACCCTAATATTCATTTAACTTCATTTTAGATATTTACAGTGTAAACATATACATTTGATCAAGCTGTTCTGGGCTCGTTTTATAGTCACTTGAGTAAATCAGGTACTTTTAGGGCATGAATTATCTAATCTGTTTTAGGCTGACAGGAATTGCACTCTAGAATAATTCATCTTCCTACATTGACTATAAAAGGGTTCAAGGCAACTAATTCAGAGAGGAAGAGTTACCAGGACTTTTACCTGTAAGAATGTGATTCCTGCCTTCTGTATTCATGCCAGTCTGTTCATCCCTGTCTTCTTTATTTACAGATTATTTCAATGAGCAATTACTCATTGGACTGAAATCCCTTAGAAAGCATGGCCCCAGGATTTAATTATAAAATAACACCACTGGAAGTACGGATCACTCATTTGGAAGAATCTTGCATTGTATCAATAATAACAACAACAGAACTAATAAACAAAGGCCATAATTTCAAAGGTATTGCTGGAAGAAATAGATGGGAACTATAGAAAAATCAATGCCTTTCCAGGAGGCAGTTCAGCATCTTCCTGAATTAGGGTCTTATTAGGAAAATAATATTTAAATTAGGAGATGAGGAAGCTCAGCTACAAGCAAAGGTTAAGTCACAGCTACATAAGTAGAGGGAGAACTTTGGCAGCAAATCCTATAGGAAACAAGGAGGATTTCATGCATCTCATCCCTATTTTACACCAACCAGCACATTATTAGGGCATCATAAAGGACAGGCCCCTCCTGAGCTTGGGGTTTCCCAGCAGAGAGTTCTTTCCTGATCCCACAGCAGTGTGGCTGCCTCCAGCGTGAGAAGAACCAACCATGTGAGGCACACGTTACCACGCTGGTCTCTGGAGGAGACAGCTCGGCTCTGTGCACTTTTATAGCCCCATAAACAACAATACTAACAATTTACTAACTTCTGATAAAGACCAGCTTCTTGGGAATTGCTGATACCTCTATTTTTATGGGAAATTAATCTCGCTGGAAGCTTTGCTCTGCTGCTTTCTGAGCACATGAAAGTGCTGCTGAAATTCTTAATTGCAAATTAGACTTTTGACAGGGGAAGGCAGAGCAGACGGGTTGAAATAGCCTTAAAGTGCTTTTCTCTTCCTGATGGCAGAAGAGTTCATAATCCAGACAAATTAACTGATTGGAACAAACAGCATTAAGGCAACACTGTGCAGTGTTGTGGCTGGCAGCTGGTGGCCAGACACTAGAACATACTCAACCAATTAGCGCTGTCCCCCGCACCAGCCAAAATGCGCATTTAGAACAACTGAGATGTGATCTGGGACATTTTGCGGTCCACATACAGCAGCTTTACCAGGTGGGCCAGAAAAGTGAGATTCTCAGTGGATGAGTTAGCTGGGGCTGTAATAAACCTAAATCTGCTGGAAGTCAGTCTTTGCATATCTTATTGGCAGAACCACTCCAGGTTTAGCTGAGCTGTCTTTTTTGGCTTTATAACACCTCAAGGAGATTTTAGAGGCATTTTGTGATTACTGATGCCTTTCCATACTTAAAAAAAAATAGGCTGAGGATCTTTCAGAATATTCTTTTTCTGCCACTGTAACAGTTACACTTACAGAATAATTATTCTTGGTACTCATACAGTGCCTTCCATCAGCTTTCATAACAAGTTCAAAGAATTAACAAGCTAAAGGTTAATTTTCAAATCCAGCTTCAGTGACTCAGCAGTCCTAAAAAAACACAGTCATTTGTCTGTGTTTTCTGCCTACAGCTTTAGGTACTTAAGTCACTCGTATCTGAAAAAGTAAGCTGTAGAGACTTGAGGGAGAGAAGGGAAGAGATCACAGATCTCATGACACTTAGTCCTGTATCTTTGCCAAAAGACTGTGTTTCAATTTAAGCCTCAATGATATGAGTGAAACTTTTTTTTTTCTAATATACCACGGGAATGCTGGCTTGCTGACACCCTGGCAGCACAGTGTGTTCTATGGAGAATCCTGGGATCTGAGAGCAGCATTTTCTCTCCCTAATGGCCTGTGGCTTGGCAAAATGATTTGCCTTGAGTTTCTACCTCTCCTCAAGGAAGGAACACAGAGTGGCAATGACATTGTTAAAATTAATCTGTCTATTCACTCAGCACATTAGTTTAATTTCAGTTCTGAGAGTAATGAACCTCATTTTGGATACACAGACTCATGATTCATTCTATACTAGATATCCCTGTACTTACCTACCCATTGTGACCCTACTATCCAAACACTTCAGAATTGTTAATGAATTATGCTTTCAACATAGAGCAATAAGGAAGCAGTACTCAAATGTATTCCCTTTGCAGAGAGAAATCAAACCAGAATGCTGAAATCCTAATTTCACTGATTCTTAATGCCTTGAACCTGGAACATTTCACATTTCCTCTTAAATCAAAAGCACTCTACCTGATTTTAGTTGTGTACATTACAGTAAGGTGACTCATGCCCTAGAAATGCCTTTCTCTTGTTTCCATCGACTAGGAAAGCCTGGACAGCTCAGCGGAGAAAAAAAAATCTCTGCAGGGTAGGTGCTTGAAGTTAGGTTAGAAAAACAGCAGTCAGGGAGTGGGAGAGAGGCTGTGGCACTGTGCTGCACATGCACTTGCAGACAGGAGGGAATCAAAAGTGTGAGACATCACAGGTTTCAGGAGAACTCCCAAAACAAACTCTCCAGAGTATTCTGGCCAATTTACATATTGTACTACCTGAAATTAAGGGGGGAAAAAAGGCTCTGGTAACTTCACACATCACTGAAATGAACTCCCTTAGGAGTTTGGCTTCACTTTTCAGCAGTGTGAAATCTGTTTTCACTTTCTAAACAAAATATTACAACAAAAATAGAAGTAGGGGAAGAAAAAGGTGAAGTTTGTGAGTTCTGAGCTATCCATTTGAATCAGAAGACTGTACTCGATAGGTTTGCTAAAAACATATTCATTAAATCTGTTTAGCATTATTGTTATTTTTGAAGTGTTTATCTACAAAGCAAAATATTTCAAGACTGTTTCTAATTTACCTTTTGAGCTAAATTTAAAGCAGTAGAAAACAATACGCAATAAATTACTTTCCAATAATAAAATGAGTTTACTGATGTTTACCAGATGCCTGTCTCTGACTAAATTCAAGAGAATCCAAAATAATCATAGAGTCTACTACTTGTGCTCCAGAGTCCCTTATCAGCACTCCTAGGGTTATGTAACCCTTCTTGATACTCCTCAGACTGCTCCTGACTGCGCCACATGAAACAACAGCAGTAATAGCCAGTGTCCTGTACAAGGCTTGGTGGTCTCCCAGTGACGTCTCTGATATGAGCCACCAGGAAGCAGCACACCTCTCTAAAGAGTGCCTCAGGTCTCCAGATGAGTGTTTCCGCACCTCTTGTCTTTCTTGTAGTGAGGGGCCCAGAATGACACACAGGATTCCAGGTGCAGCCTCACCAGTGCCCAGTACAGGGGGACGGTCACTGCCCTGGTCCTGCTGGCCACACCATTGCTGATCCAGGCCAGGATGCCACTGGCCTTCTTGGCCACCTGGGCACAGCTGGATCATGTTCAGCTGCTGTCACCAGCACCCCCATGGCCTTTTCCACTGGGCCGCTTTCCAGTCACTCTGCTCCCAGCCTGTAGTGCTGCCTGCAGTTGTCGTGACCCAGGTGCAGGACCTGGCACCTGGCCTTGCTGAAGCTCATACAAATGGCCTCAGTCTATCAATCCAGCCTGTCCAGATCCTTCTGCAGAGCCTTCCTACCCTCCAGCAGATCAACAGTCCTGCCTAGCTTGGTGTCATCTGCAAACTGACTGAGGGTGCGCTTGATCCGCTCATCCAGATCCTTGGTACGTGTATTAAATAGGACTGGCTCCAGCACTGAGCCAAACAATGGGTTAATTCTATTTCATTTAGCCTCCATTTGACAGACCAGCCATTTGACTGGATTGAGTTAGATTGAGATGGGCATTATCTTACATACATAATGAACATATTTTCAGTTATTCCTGAAACTGCTAAGGTCCAAATAATAACTTAAAGTGACTGAGAAGGAACTTTAGCCTACCATGACTCACTGCTCCAACTGTCTAGCTGAGGATTTTCACATCCTGTCCACCTCTAAATCGAGGGGAAGCAGACACTACTTGCTCTTTCCTGGCCATCTGCCTTCACACTGTATTCATTACACTTACGTTTAAAACCATATGTAAAATTTACTGTTATCCCCTGCATATTGTGTAGCCTTGTCAGTGACCCCTTCCCTTCGCACCTTCCCCCAAGTTTTGCTCATCCTAACATCTCATCAGGATTTGAGCATATGAACACCGTACTTCAGGCTACTGCTTTGCAGAGCTGATGATGCAGCCTTCGTGTAGGCAGTGGTTGTTTATCCAGAGTGGGCTCAGTGCATGGCTGGGTTTAGGTTTAGGCAAAACAAAGCCTGTGAGTGTCTCAGGAGTTAGTTTCACAGAGTGTTCCCTGCTGGTTTTTTCAGTTCTTTCATATGTAGAGGTCAATACTTTTGTAGAGATTATCCTTTTAAATCAATGTCAGCTGACTTAAACTCAGATCAGCTTACACAAAGTCTGATAGTATTTGAAGCTGCAGGAGGAATGTATGTAAGCAGGGAATTTCATGCTGAAAGTTGGCCATTAGCGTAGATCCGGGCTCTGTTAAAGCATTTTGCAGCTTCTTTAGTGTCTGCATACGACATGACAGTGGATTTACAACATGCTGTGACAGCCCCTCCAGCAGGACAGTGCCATTAATCTTCAGGCAGACTACTGAGATCAGCACTGATTTCATGTTCAGATCCCAAATCTAGGATCCTGTGCCCAGCAGGACCATGACGGAACAACTTTGTTCCAGAGCCACGGGCCTTGATCTCTGCCTGGACTCCCCTAACTCATATTTAATCATAATACTTTCCACAGCTCCTCTGCAGGTTGTGATGTGGTGAATAAAGACATAGTCAAGCATTTAAGCACATGATTAACCTACAGTGTTTGAAGGGAATGGTTGACTTCAGGAGAGCTGCTTGTATACTTGGAGTTAAAATGCACTCAAGTGCTTTACAGTTCAATTAATTATCATTAAATACCTGCAACACAGAAACGTGGAGATGACACAACCACAGACGTACTGAAGAATACATCTCCGCAAGGAGCGATAGCAAATCTTGGTTTTAGGTGCACCTTTCAAGTACATATTTCAACATTAAGCCAAGAGGATATTTCACAATTATAGAAAACCACAATAGACTCAGCATGCAAAACAGGAATATGCTTAACCTGCTTCCAAGATGTGCGTGCTCCCCACAGAATAACTGCAAAATAAATAAACTAATTGAAATTAACCAGATGCCAATAGTTAATTACAAAATATTGAAAACTTTGTAAGGGAAGGGGCCAGTCATGTGTAAATAACATTTTGTTTAAAAAATAAAATAAAATAAAATAAAATAAAATAAAATAAAATAAAATAAAATAAAATTAAATTAAATTAAATAAATAAATGGTGTGCTGGGTTTGTTGGGTTTTTTTTTCCTGCGACGTGTGGGCAGGAACCCATGCTGAGGGGCTGAGGACACCCTCGCAGGCTCCCCTGCCGTTCGCGGGGAGGGGGATGCGGGGGATGCGGAGGATGCGGGGGCTCCGGCCAGCGGCTCCCGCGGAGCAGCAGCGGCCCCTGCCGGCCCCGAGGCGCGGCTCCCGCCCTCGTCCCGGGGTCACAAACATTTTTTTGTCAGCAGAACTCCCCAGACTGGCCGGGACTGTGCTAGGGTTCGGCCCTTCCTTCCCCCGGTAATGCCGCGGGGGGTGGCAGCGGTGCTTTTCTGTACATTTGCCTCACTTATGCCCCGTGAAAAGTACCGAGAAAGAGCAAGTTTGGCTGATGGTTCCCTCACCAGTGCACTGACAACCGTGATTTCCAGGATGGGTTAAATTATGCAGGGAGAGGCAGGAAGGGAGGCTGAGAGGAGATGTGAAATGCAAGACACTTTGCGTGATTTGCATTTTAGTTTCTTGTATTGATTACTGCGAGATCCAAGGGGTGAAAGAAAAAAAGGAGGATAAAAGCAGTTGGCAGGTCTCCGACTCCAAATATTTCCAAAATGATTATACGTTTTATTAATCGAGGTTAAAGTAACCTCATTTGGCCAGTATTAATGAAAACATAGGGTGTGTGTTAACTAAAAATCACTTCAGCATAGAAAATTGAGATGCACTGGAATTCGGGGCCAGCAGTTGTCAGTGCGCGGGTTCCAGGTGCCATCTACTGGGCACATCCCATGCTGGAAGGGGACAGAGTTGCCCATCACAGTGTGTTGAAGGTTTAATGTAAAAATACACATACAAAGTTCTCTGTAGACACTAAAGAGAGAAAAGGTGTTTTGGCATGTAAGTACAGCTCAGAGCACAAGCATGATTCGTGTCAGGAACACCACTCCCAAGCACCTAAAAACCAGAGGTCACCTTGAAAAAGGATATATTGTACAGAAAAGCCAAATAATTACCTGGGACTAGAAAAAAAAGATACAAACAAAAAAGTCAACACCCCCTGCGCCCCCCGCCCCCAAAAAAGTACAAACCAAAAGAAGCCTAAAGGAAACACGAATGCATCACAGCTTTGGCTCACAGCATGAGCCATGCAATGCAAGTGCACTGCAGTCAGCAGGGCTTTCTATCCACTTCTGGTTTTGGGCTGGAGTCAGCCTGGCAGTCCTACCTGGCTTTTCTGAGTAAGCATCCTTCACGGTTGATGACTTGGAGTCTCTTTTTCAATGACTGTTTCAGCACTGCACCAGAACCAGAAGGGATCAACCCCTTAAAGAAAGTGAGAGTCCCTACCTGGGGAGCTTACAGCGCACAGCCTGAATTAGAGGAAGCAGGTCCCTTTAGGACAGTGTTAGCAGAACTGGCTTTTTGGGTCCTGGACTAATGAAATCCCAGATTATTCTGCAAATTAATCAGTCTTTTGTGAGCTACAGTTCTGGTTTTCAGGCCCCTTCTGAGTTTCTTTGATCTGCTACAAAGCAAAGCGACCATGCAGTTTAAATTCACTTATCTTCTATTGCATCAGATTAAGAGCACCCATATGGTAATTTCCTCTATCCTTCCCCTTCTCCATCTCTCTCTCTCCCCACATCTCTCAAGGCTGTAGACATATAGACAAATAATCAGACTTTTTTTTTTGTTTCTTTTCAGTGTTGTTCCATTTTAATAGGACCAGTGGGAATTGGCCTGCTTAATGAGAGAAGCATCGAAACTTTTTGTTTAAGTAAATCTTATTCTAGACTGTGAGGAGTAGACAGAATGGGGGAAAAAATTACAAACTCCCTTAAATCTGAACAAAAAGGTTAACCAAAATGGCACACTGATGCAAGGTACTAACCATTTTTTTTGGGTAAATTCGAATGTGTGGTTTCTAATATGAACATATGTATAGTTTACAAAAAGTTGTCCATAATTTATAGTTTAAAACAAAACTATTTTGAAATATGAGACAGGGATTTCTCAATTTTGAATATATTAATATATTCACAATTTTGAAAAATACTCTGAGCAATCTTTAACTTCAGAGGGTAATTTCAACTAACCCATTTATATGACATATTTTGTACAAAAAATGTTTTTCTTTTTTGATAAACCAGTTTCTCAAATAGTTACCAAACCACTACAGCTTTTTAGCAACTACTAATTTTTCATTAGATCAGAATAAAAGCGAACTCAGCAAAAAAGCAGTTTCCTGAGACCATACTGGATAAATCCAGAAATCCATCTCTGTCCCAAAATATAATCAGTTTTATATAATCTACAATCACCAGAAAAAGATACATCAGCACCTGTCAACTAATGAGTAAGGGTTATCATTACATTATCCCAATAGTAACAGCTCTTTCTCCTTTCCTCAAAAATCACTTTTAAAAACCTGCTTTAAATGCCTACTTGAAAAGACTGCTGTTATAAAATATAAATTCCCATGCTAAAAAATCTCTTAAGATTCTTTCTCTAGAACCACATTCTAACAAGAAAGCAGTAAAATGGCATACTTTATGAAAGATAAAAACACTTTATGTTGGCAGTTAAGAAAAGGGCTTGTTCTGGGTCAGTTATTCTCTTTCTGTTGACACAGCAGAGGCAGCATAAGCAAAGATCTGCCAGACGCTTCTGAACTACTGTCACAGGAGAGGTGGACACATTCCCAAATTTTGAAGTTCACAAGAGGTCTGGCCCCAGTCCATGGGTCAGGTGTTTACTGGAAGGGGACCTATCTATTTTGCAACTTGGCTTTTAAGTCAGGCAGCATCGTCCTCTACTCTTGACCACACAGCCCTAATCTTAGATAAATGTACAAGGAAACCATTGTATAGTCTTCCTTACCATTCTCCATTATTTCTTCTCTTTTTCCTCCTCCAGTGCTCCCCTTTGCACCCTGGTTTAAGTGTGAGCAAGTGAGCCCTGTGGGTCTTGCACCCAGAGCAGGCTAGAAGACCTGCAGCCCACAGCAATGTTACTATGCTGTGTTGCTATAAAATATCCATCATTCCTGCTCCCACCACCACCACTGGTCACCAAGATCCTTCTGGAGGGTGCTCCACAGAATTTTTCTCTTTGCTTAAATATAGCTTTGGACTACAACAGTTAATTTTGACTAAGCAAAATACCCTGGAGGTCTAAAGGAGGGCAGAAACTACAGCCAGTTTAGAGTGCAAATCTCTCCACCTGCAAAAAACTTCTCAGCATTAATCATTTAACCATGCTCAGGTGGAGAAAGTGGTCACCCTGAGTTTGCCTGAATGCATATGTGAACCAAGCTTGTTTTGCCTGAAAATTTCTTTATAAGCACAGCAGTGGTGTCCTGTCTGTATTAAGTTTTCAGGAGCTTCTCTTGACTCCTTTTACTTTCTTCAGCTTCCCAGCTAAAATGCTGAGATAACTGCCCATGTTCCTACTTGCCTGGCACTGTCCGAGGAAGAAGGGAATGATTTAATAACTTAAGGCTACAGAAATGTTTTCAGCCAAAACAACAATCAAATTCAAAAGTTCTCTGAGATTTGATTCATGGTGTTTACAAAACAGTGGTTCTGTGACCTCCACTTGTCATTGCAATCATAAATAACTGTCTGTCTCCCTCTGTTCTTTTTTGTTTCCCATTATCCACCCTCTGTCTCTTACTTCATCCTTAAATCATATGTTCTACGGACCAGAGACCATCTTTTCACAATAATCAACAGTGCAGGACTATGTGTGAGCTGGTAGGTGCTTCTCTAATACAAGTAATGACTACTCAGAGCAGCAACAGTGAGTGGAAACTGAAATACCCCTTCTGTGCCTCCCCTGTGAGCAGCTGACATCAGGTCACTGTGGTTTGAGCTGCACAAGGTACGTGGGCAAAACAGAGACCCAGCAATTGTACAATTGCATTCTAGTGTTCTGCTCTGCACTCTGCTGTTTACAAACAACATTAAGCAGTTTGCAAATGTGATGCTTGGAATTTAACATGTCACTTTAGCCACCATTTTACCAACTTCAAGGGTGAGGTACTTAAGTTTAATGGAACCAAAAAAATGAATACTGCAAGAAAAGCCTCGTCTCAAAAATATGTAATGCTCTAGCATTGAAGGAGGCATCTTATGTGAAGGCAAAAATCCCTGTCATTGCATATCATTACATCCAAATGTAAGAAATTCCAAAGTGTTTGGTATACCCAATCATAGAAAGCTCAAGTAAGTTTTTCATTGTGACCAGTTTTGCTCACAACTGGTCACATAACCAATATATTGGTAGGACAGAGGGAGAGATTTCTCTTCAAACAGAAAGAAGTTGTTTAAATCTTTTATGGGGATATATAAAGAGCATTAATCAGATTTTGTTTTAATAAGCCAAATTACACAAAAATCAAAAGGGAGAGGGGAATGCAAAAGCCTTTTAACAAATGAAAATTACAGTCAGCACTAGTTTTAAAGTTGAGCTACTGGCAAACATCCATATCTAATAAAAGCAACTTTACCAACACTCCCCACCAAGAACTTTCTTTCCCTCCCCAATATCCCCATGTGCTTAAAAAGTAGCCATGACAATTCTTAAGCATGTTGTATAGCTAAAATATAAGACACCAGCTAATGAACTCTGTACCCCTAGATCTGAATGGGAAAGTATGTCACATATGCTCAGATAACATCAGAAATAGAAAAGTCATGGGAAAGGAACTGAGAAACTACATTAGCCTAGGAAATCTAAGATAAAAATCTAGCCCAGATCTCTAAGAGCACAGGTCTTTGAGGCCTTTCACATGACCAAATTATTTCATCATTCCCAGTGTTGAGGGGCAATTCAGTCTGTGACTGCTTACTTAGTAAACAGCTTTCTTTTTTTCAGGCCCATTCCACCTTGCTGAAAATTCTGCTGTTCTGCGCTAAGTACGCGTGGACTTTGGACGTGTGGGGAAAGGTGGTAGAGGTTTGAATATTTCTGATCTATATAATCTCAAAGGAAGTGGATGACCTCAGCAGCTGAGATCCTGTGCTGGCCTCTATCTACTTGTCTGTGGTTTCGATAATTTCGAGGCAGAATTTCAAGACAGGAGGTTTGTGTAACACTCTCATTTGGCTTTTCCTTTTGGCTTACCAGAGACCACATCCTAACCTCAGTACCATGTAAGCTGGGCTCGTGTGAACTCAAAGACTATTGCTGGAGGGACGGAACAAGCATAGAGTAGAGGGGATGGTAAACTTTAAATACAGAGTTAAGGTGAGGAAAAACCCCACTGCACCATCTGGTGTCTGCAAAGACCACACCTGTGCTAAGGACACTGGATGAACATAGCTTGTTAAGAAAGCAAGAAGTTATTGTACTTACAAAGAACTTGTGCTTAGGAACATAATATTTGATTACTACCAGCATTTGCTGGTACCAGCATTTGCATCTGTCTTGTCTACAGTTTGCTTTTGGGTACTTTTGATATGTAATACATGTTGTTAACACTGTTATTTTCTATATATATCCCCAATTATGCCGAAACACTCACAGATATTAACGATGAAAAATAAGCCCTCTAAATTCAGTATTGCTGTGCAACAGGCCAGAGGTAAGCAGATACAAAAGAATATAAGGGAAGGCTGAGAGAATACTGAATCAGAGCAGATGTGGAAAAATTAAAGAATTTCATAGATGAATATGTAAAGTGGAAATCCATCTTCTATTTTAATTATTTGCATTATTTTAGCAATGAAGGAACACTCCATGTGATCTACTTTTTTCATATGGTTGAAACAATGTAAATCTAGAATTAAAATTACATTTTAAAATATATTATATATCTATTTCAAAGAACACCCAGGCTTTCTGCTTTCTGTTTTTCTCTTGTGCACCTTTTTACACATCTTTTTCCTGTGTTGATCTTTCAGGGTCTGAATCCATGTGGCTGAAGTCAGTTGAACTTTTGTTGTTGGCTCCACCAGAGCAGGTTAAGACTCAAAACTCCATCTGTCTGCAACTGTCCTGACACTTGTATCTCTTCTTTTTGCCAAGGATCTGAATACAAGCAATTCCTTCACATGAAAGGTGCTTTATTCAAACACTAAATCTGGAGAACCACCATCAGCCCTGGGATGAAACAATCCTTTATTCTGACTTTGCTATTATGCGAATAATTTAATAGATTTCTAACCTTTACAGATGGAATATGTAAATTGCACCTCCTTACAAACAGGATTACCTTGCCTTCATTCCCTCAACTAAATAAGAAATAAATAGCACAATAAGGAATGTAGGGACGTCAGTTTGTTTGCGTGCACTTTGGTATCCTCTTCATAGTACAGGCAGGTTAGGTTAACCAGTCAGGTGTTCTCTTCATTATAGCTTAAATACTTACTTTATGTATCTATAATGCAAGGAAAACACAAAAGAATGCTTTTAATAGCCATTCATAAAAATGAAGGCTAAGTTAAAGCTGAAAGGCTTTTGCAGGTACAGAGATTCCGGTATATAGCATGGTAAGAAATTAGTGCAGATGCACTAACAAGCAGATAAATGGTTTTGCCACTACAGTTCATTCTAAGAGTCCCTTGTTTCTGCTGTCACAGACTGAATATATTCAAGTACCTAAGCACAGTTTTGTGGGTGGAACTCCATCTACTCTCAGCAATTTTAACAGCACAGCTATTCCGATCACACATCATGACTCATCGTATTCCTCCTGGTAGAAAACTGTACTCCAGCTAGAGAAATGCTGCCAAGAGGTTTTGCTTGACTGTGACTAAGAGAAAAGAAACCACACAAAAGTTAAAGTAAATGCTTCAGGAAATATTGAAATGAAGGTGAAAAACTCTGAAAGTAGGATGAAATACCCCTCCTCTCAATGCACAAAACTGCTGACCTTCACTACACAGTTCTTGTGGATGCTAGTGAGTTATGCCTTGGTTTGCTCTTGCTCAAAATTCAGCACATCAGCATGGTCAAGTTATGGCCAGCATTATCTAAACCTCAACATCATTCAAACAGAACCTCTCCAGGATTGTGTAGGAATGCCTCACCCCTATACCAGCACCAGATAAACATCAAATCCTATTTATTCCCCAGTCTCTTACTTCAACACAGAAGGATGCAATTCATACTCTATGTGACTTTAAATGACCAAGGTATTTCTGAAATCTTAAGGCAATGAAAACAGAATAAACTGAGTTTTACCAGAGTGGAACTGGATCAAAAAAGAGGTGATCTTCAAATAGTGATAATGAACCTTAAATTCAGCCTTGTACCCTCCTACTATTAGACTGCATATACTTCAGGCACTGAAGATAAAAGATTTTAACTATACTTTTTATCAACTATTAGGACTTCTAAATAGCAGGGATGAGAGCTCCCAAAGGCATTGCTGACAACATCATGCAAGTCATCTAGTAATTGTGATCCAGCCTACAAGACACACAAAGAAAACTTTTGTATATGAAACATCATTTCAGAATCTCACAAGACCAGAAGGCTCTCAGTGTTTCAAAAAGAGATTAAATGTTAACTCCGTTGGTCTCTTTTGTCTGAAATTCACTCTTTCTATGAAATTCAACACCACACAAAGAGCCAGAATCAGGATTAAGGATCTCATAAACCCCATTTAATTCCTTAAAAAGGCTTCTGTGCAGAAATGAATTCCAGTCTCTGAGAAAAGTTGTACTATTCACAAAAGTGGGGGGGGA